>JAWNNX010000025.1:600000-1037500 GCA_035044505.1 Zaprionus lineosus
TTCCATCTATCTGCTCCGTTTGATAGGTGCGCCGCAGCTCAATGGAATTGGGACGTTCTGGCAGCGAGTTGTAAATGCCCATGTCTACAAAGTTTTCAAAGAATATTGTCAATATTATTTTATTCGAATTGGGATTTTCTTAGAAAAATAATTTTTTAAAATATATAAAAACGAAACTTGCAAAACAAAACAAATTATTGCAAGCAAAATGTTTTTTTAGCTTCACACTAAAGTGCAAAAAAAAGAAAAAAATAAAAAAATTATATAGTACAATAATTTTTGCAAAAAGTCACGTGAATAAAAATGTTCACTCAATAAAAATGAAAAAAAGCAAGGCTTGGAATTGCTGACTTAATGCACAAAGCTTCCAGTTCCTGTCGGATTAAAACGAATCTTTCAATGAGTAGCAATTGCGAGAAGCTTTCGCGGCACGTTTTACCTGCGGATAATTATACGGATCCTAAGAAAGGCAAAGCAATCTGCCACTTATATACTCAATGTTATAACTAATACAATCTCTTCACCAATGTCCTTTCTACGTTGCTCTTAATTTTTACCACTGTTACTGTGTTAGTGAGTTAGTATGTGAGTATCTGTGTAGTTAAGTGTAGCTGAGATCAAAAAATGTGTTTCCTGCTAAGAAAGAAGTCTGAATTTGTGCTTAAGCAGATTCCATATTCTATAGCCTACTGTGTGCCCAGCTTCTACCAGATTCTTCCTTTGAACTAATTAATTTAATCCTTTTGACAGCAATTCCGACTCTTACTCATAAACAAGTAGAAAAGTTGAATTAATAAAAAAAGGGGAAAGGGGGAAGAGAGTTAATTATTTTAAAGAGTTTAATTAAAAACCAAACTTTAAATATGATCAAGAGAATATTTTTACTAATAGTTCATTAGCTAATAGGACAACTACAGTGTGCGTGTGTGTGTGTGTGTGTGTGTGTGTATTTAGTGGGGATGTGTTTGCGCTTTTCCGCGGATATTTCAAGTATTGCCAATTTGATGCCGAATTAAAAATAGAAGTTAAAACTCCGCAAGGATGCGGGAATTTTAAATTTTACTCATAATTTTTGTTCTCCAATTAACGATGTTTTAATTAAATAAAGTCGGTATCGAGAAGGGTCAATAAATCAAAATTGGTAGACAGAGCACAGATACATATAAGTATGTATATGTATACGCACAGGATAATTATAATACTTGGGTAACTGGAGTGGCGATAGATAGTTGTACAATAGACGTAGATAAAGGAACATTTATAGACTCAATTAACGTGTGATTCGTTTAATTACTATTGCTCTGACCTGTAATAGCGATTGCCGTTTGCTTTGTTAGATTACTGTTATTCTCCAAATGTGAGAGCATATTATAGGGTTTAACAGTATCTGGAAATGAGATGATGATCATGCGGTGTACTCTTAGACTACATGAAATACGTATTAGGAAAAACTATAGCTAAAACAACAATGACACAAACACAACACAAAATCTAGCATATTCGGAGGGATTTGTTAAATGAACTCCTCTTTATAAATTAATTTGTTTTAAGTCTTCATCGTTTGGTTGATATCAAACTAAAAAGCACCTTAGTGGCACCCAATTGGATACTCATGATAGTAATACTTGCTAATTTCCGGAACTACATAATGTTTTTGAATTCAAATGTTACTGTTTTTGAGTGCCTAATCCTTAATGAAATGGAGAACGAACATCAAACAGTCCTGTATGTTTTTCATGTGTGTATACAAGTTTGCAGATGAGAAATTAATGTCGATTTGCGAGCGCTCGATTGAAAGCTTGCGAATGAATTTATATAGATCAATTAACTTTTTGACAATTTACTTTTCATGAATATGGAAAATATTAAGAACGAAACAAAAGTCAACAGCAACAGCAACAGCAACAGGCGTGCCGAGTTTGTCTCCTTATGCAGCAAATCAGTGATGTTATCGTACCTACATCTTGGACACCGCCACTGATATCCGACAGCTCATTTATGGCTCTTCGCCGTGCCAGTGTCCCCATCTGGGAGTCGCCGTCGGCGGCTATAGTTTGGATTTCGACAACCTGGGCTGAATGTACATACATTGTTATATACAAAAATGAACTTTATCAATGTGAATGACAACTTGGGATCTGGCCTGTTATTACCTAATCGAAAGGAGCGGGGACTGTGGAAGCTTATGTTTAAATATGCAGTTCTGCTCTGTATAACATGTGTATTGGGTACTTTTCCTTTTCTACGGTTTAACTCGATATTCATGAGCTTAATTAATTAATTAATTAATTAAATAATAACAGCTTAATCTTAAACACAGTTATACATCACATACATATATTTAGTTTTTATTACCCTTTTTGGTATTCTTTGTAGCCCAACAGGAGAACCCAACCAACATGCTCCAAAGATTCGAGAACGTGTTTACACAGACAGAAGGTACTCACGATCAAGACTAATGTTGATGCTGATCAACAATACACAGCCATTAAATGTTATAGGTAAGGTTCTTCATCTGTGACATTCACTGGCTTGCATACTTTTAGCATAATTGTAACTATTTGTATAGCGATATAAAAACAGCACAGATGTGGATACCCTCACTAGTGTTTCCAAAGAAACTTTACTTATTGCGTTACATTCAATCACAATCTTATGGCTAGAATACTTACTGCCATATACCCCGTCCTCGTTGGGCATAGTGTTGGGCGTGCGATATATAAAGTTATTGGGCATTAAAGTTTCTCCATGTCCTAAAGCTATCTGGCGTTGCTTTTCTCGTGTATTGTGCGGAGTACGTACACGTTTTTTGTGACGATTGTTTGGTCCGTTGCCTGCTCCATCTTGCCGGGGGCGGTGTAACTTCTTTCCCTTGTCGTGCATCACACGCTCAGTATCCTTAATCATTTCCTGCCGCCACAGCTCGAAGAAGTAGTTAGGATCAGTGTAGAACTTAAGTCCATCTTTACCGTCATCACGGTATACATTGAGTTTGTCTAACGGTGGCGGCTTATCACACTGTGCATATGTCTCTAGCATAGGTGCCGGCATTGTCGAACGTGAGAATATCTGTTGATCAAAGATTTTTGCCGATTTGAATGCCTTCTTTCGCGTTATATCGGTTAGCGGTACTTCCTCCACGGTACTGTCTAGTTGAGTGACCTTAATAGCTAACCGGTCAATACGGGCCTGAAGAGAATTCGCCCGATCACCAATGTTTCCAACATCTCGAGCCAGTTCGCCGAAAACATCTTCAGCATGTTTCGATAATGACGACAGCTGACGTATAATATTTGTCAATGTGGTATTTGTGACTGTTTCTAGCTCCACGGACTGCAACTCATCTTGTTGGTAAACAGATCGAGCTACATGTACTGGCTCAATGGATCGCTTAGGCAACGGCATGATTCTTGTTACGGTCTAGAAAATCCTCTTTCAACGCTTTTTGTTCATGCACGCACTTTCATTGACTAAAACAGTTAAAAGAAACATATAAAAGTATATTTTATATAAGTAAATTGTATAATATTAAAGTTTACATGTATTATAATTCACATCTATGTAAAAGCTGAATAGTTTATTTCTATTTAAACAATAGTTTTTAATTTAAAACTACACTTTGAACACTCGGAAATAAAGAAAATGTAGCTAAAAGCATTTTTCAAAGTTTCTGTACACATACAAATTCTGGTGTATTGTAATTTAATGTATAACAATGTATTGAAATATAAAAAAAACAATTCTCTATTTAACATTAATGTACTGTGATTACTAACTGAAAATATATGATGCTTGTTATGCTGCAGGCCGTCGACAATGTTATGAACCACACCCATGAGATATTTTTTAAAAGTATGATAAGTCCGTAAAGATAACACAGCTTAGTAAACCTATTGAGTGGTACTGCGTTCCGGAAATCGCACAACACTGTCAACAAAAAATTGTTGCATTATTGCCAACTGGACCCCAAGCAGTTTATTGCATACATACATCTACTTTAAGATATGTGTGTGTGTGTGTAGTTGCCAAATGAAGGCCCATTTAAAACAGCGAATATATGTATATTGGTTTAAATTGCAAATTGCACATAACGTCGCGCACTCACACAAACACAAATTACTTTCAAAATTATCAATTTCCTCTGAACAACGTCAACTTGTAAAACTAGATAGCACATAATTTCATTTGGTCGCCGTCACCCCCTCGCAAACACACACTCACCTTATGTCTGACACTTTTTACATTTAACAACAATTTCGCTTTGACCCCTTTCGATTCGTTGCCAAAAACATTACAGAACAGGTATTTTCTTCAAAACTTATACAAATTATTCCAATTTGCACTTATACTTGATAGTTTATATATTTTTTGCCTTTTTACAGAAAAAACAGATTTCCACACCTTTATTGTAGTGGTGCACAATAGAATTAGGATTTTAATTATCGATATAAAATCGAACAGCTTACGCCAAATTTCAAGTTGGAATATGTGGGCTGCTTTCGATAACTTTTAAATAACGACCTTTAACCATATATAAAAAAAATATATACTTGAATTATAAAGACTTAATAATTTAATTAAGAAAATCAAAAATGAATTACATTACATTAATTTTAAAATTAAAAATGATACAAACTGCTTGTATTAATAACAATCGATATTAAATAAAATCATCATGAAATACTGGTATCGATAATGTAGTACTGTTCCCAGCCTGTTCCCACAACCCTGTTTTCTTGCATACTGAGAAGTAAGGTCGTCATATTTTCTATTAGGTTTATAGCTACATAACACTTTAATAAATTTTTTATAGACACAAGCACAATGGCAGGCGCAGCAACTAAGGGATCCACCCTATTAAACAGTAAGACCTATTTTAAACCTTCTCTTGTTTAAAAATGTTTCCCTTAATTTTTTAAATTATGTAATGTCCAACTTTAACAGGGCTTCTTGTGCAAGCAAGACCACAGTTGGATGTGTTCTTGAAATACGCCAAGGTGGAGCTTACTCCTCCTACGCCAGCCGATATTCCAGCTATTCGGCAAAGCATTGGTAACATAATGAAGAGTGCCAAGACCGGATCCTACAAAAACCTCTCAGTTAAAGAAGCTTGGTTAAACACACTCGTTACTGCTGAGGTTATATTCTGGTTCTACATCGGCGAATGCATCGGCAAGCGTCATTTTGTTGGCTACGATGTTTAAATTTTCAGTTATGAACTATTAGTGTATGACAAAAACATTGGCATCACTCATGTATGTGCGAACGAATAAAATTGAAAGTTTAATGGTAATAAATATTTCTTATAGCATAACGATTCTAAATACGTTTTGCTCTTAACATGTTATATGTAATTTCTTAAAGTAAGGTTTTTAAATTCACTTAACCAAATCAATTTTTCCAAATGTGGTAACTCCTTTTTGTCCGATTATTTGACATATTGGAATTATTTAAAAAATGTTTTTTTTTATGGCAAATCAGACTATTCAAAACTTTTTAAAGGCGCTATGTGTGTAGAAAACAGTATGCAATTTCATTTGTTATGATAAACACAATACCAACTTACTTTTTGTACAGGAGGTTGCTTCGCATTCATCGGATTTTAGCAGAAATTTTCAACTGTTCATTAAATTTGTCAGTGAATTATACTAAAATTAATGACAACATATGTAAACAGGAGTCTAGTTATGATCAGTCGTCAACAGTTGAAGTAGTCTGCTTGTTAACAGTTCTTAGGAGTACTCAGTCGTCAGGAGTAATCAGGCAGCGTTCGACGGGAGTCGTCAGAGCTCAATTGTCGGCATAAAGTTGTGAAAGTCTCTGAAGGCATGTAGGTGACATTATCGTCAATATTACTACTATTGCTTAGCCATGGCCATTTAGTATAATTAACTAGTTCACATATATAAATTTAAAAAACTAAGCGATCTTAAATTGGCCCTCGATTGTATTTCGGCATTTTTATATGTCCGACATGCTATTTTGCAGTCCGGCAAAAACTGGAATACACCAATGTGTTTTCCTTCTGGAGCAGAGAATTGAATCTTTACGAGCAATAATCTTATATTTACATTACGGCATGTTTTTCTCAGGTCAGTCCAGCTACGAGTTTAAATCTAAAAATCAACAATACCTTAAAGAGAACATAAAAGTAACAGATTTGATATTTTATTTTTAGAAATATTTAATCAATTTTTTTTAAGTGTCTTTGAGGATACAAACTTAATTTGTAAATAATAAACACGGGTTCCATTAAAATGATTAAATAGTAAGGTGCATACGTTTCCTTCTGGAAATAATGCCAATCATGGCTCAAAAACTGTTTGAATTTAAAAAAGCAAATAATTTGGACTTCATTTCATGTGCTATGTCAAGTGTTGCACATTTTAAAGATAATAAAATTTTTTTTCGAGCGCATTTTGTGGAATGGCGTGCAAATTAGTGCCTACCAATGTAGCCAACTTTTTGGCGTATTGACAAACAGCCGGAACACGCGTAGTGCCCGACCAGTTATAATACAAATGACACATTTTATATGTCAGCTTTTGCATTTGATCAGGGCTCAACCGGATGTTGCTATAGAGTACATTATAGCTGGTAGGAGAAACGGTTCCTTGACGCACAGTCTGTGATACCAAGAAGAAATCATACCGCTCTGGTAATGTAACTACATCATCGACTACAGTTCCAGTTGGTGGATTTTGGTTATTGGCTGTGAAAAACCGCGTGTTCGATGATTTTGTGACCACTACGTATGCAAACATGGGCGGTACAGTAGCCCCAGCTTTTTTATATTCGATATCCAGTTTCTCAACGATCTCCTTCACTTCGTATTCAAACAATTGCTTTAACGACCCTGAACTCACACCATCGCGATACAGTATTATACGGTTAGGAAGTTTATCGTGCTCCCGGAAATATTGTCTAAGTGCCTTTTGTACCATCGGCCAAATATTGTTGGATAGCACATCATATGCGCTGCATTCAGCCACAGAACTAAAATAAGTTGCGTTCTTTTGCAAATCCATTGATGCCACTAGTGCTCCATAAGCTTTTGAGCGATCTCGCGAGCATTTTGCTATATCAAATCCCATCGTCATCAATCCTGACAATGGTAGCTCTATCATCCATGGTGTATAACCTAATTTGCAGTTTAATTGAATAGCAATTTTTGTAGCAACGCTCAATCCCTTTTGGTTGATTCTAGAGGTTACAACTTGGGTAGGAATAGCCCTATCAATACATCCCCTCTTCTTGATAGCCGAGTATCTATCATGCAAACATTAAATAATTATGTAGTTGTATTTAAATTTTTTACAAATGAAAACATTTACCTTTCTGCGTTGTTATTCGCAACTACGCAGAGAATTAACTTAGGATCACTGCGGGCACAATCGTCTAGGGCTTGAATGTAGCTGCCTGTGCGGTCGTCATAAATTATAACTCTGAAAGAATATATTTATATTTATATATATATATTATGGTTTCTTAAAACAATTAACGTATACCGATATCTATTAATGAAATTAAACTCACTCTCTCGGACTTGAGATTTGAAGTCCCAAACCCCTTGAAGCTCGATACAGATTCTCCAGCAGCATCCGTAGATCACGCATGTTACGCTGCGGTGCAATGACTGCCCAGCGATCTAAGCCGTGTTTCGGAGTGGTAAACATTCTATGATCTCTAAAGCAACGCGTCCAATCAGCCTGGTCCCCAGCAGACACACTATAAATACAATAATACGATTTAAACACATCGGATCAGCAAATTGCTAATAAAACTTATTAGATATTGGCAAGCATTTATTACTTCATTCATTACTAGTTAAAACTAAATTAACATTTATTAAATAATACTTACCGTTGTTCATTAAATACAATTTTTTGAGGGGCAATGACTCGACCTTGTACTTCGATTAATTTGTTATCCAGCTTCATGTTCCAATCATTCATAACATTCACACTTTCTGCAGTTGTCAGAAGCCGTTGGTTGAATTTGGTCAAACGATCGATACGCCTGGCGGGATTCATCCGTGTATGATCAGCCATTGCACGCATAAGTCTATGTAGAATTATTTTTAAGTATAACATTTTTAAAGTTCTTGGATTCTAAATGCCAGCTATGTGAGACCTACTGGAAATTGGAGCGCATATTATCAGTGAGCCCGGTGATTCGACACAGTTCGGGAATCAGTATAACTGTTTCATCGGATTTGTCCTTGATTGATTTATCTCTGTTCTTCGATACGAGCAACGGTTGTTTTTGGTCCTTTATACGAATATTGTATTTCTAAATGATAAATTTCAAGCAAGTTAGTTCTTTATTAACCCTGTCTGTTTAAGATCCTTACCGTCATATAATATTCCACAAACGTCACATTTTTCCCCTTACAACTAAATGTTTGACGAGGAGTTTGCGAAAAGTCCACGTCATTTATTCGGTACGTCTTGTTATTATAGTCAGTTAGAACAATAAGGCCCACAACTTGAATTCGAAACTCTTCTTGATGCCGGCCGGGATTCTGTGCCGTGCGGCGTAAAATATCATAAACCGTTTCGGTCCGCATTACTTTATGCGCCAGCTCTGCGCACAATAAGATATCCGATTCATGCTGACGGATTGATGTTTCATATCCGGGCCATAGTTCCAGTGAAAAGTCACGCAACATTATCTAAGGACACAGGAAACAAGAAATGTATATTACACACATTGTTTAAATAATTGGGTAGAAACCTTTGCATAGGGATCGAATAGATTGCGTCCAACCAGTTCCAACTTAAGACCTTTCATTGACCGTCGCAAAATAAGATTTAGTACTTGAAGAAAGCGCGGCTCCACTGTTGATATAGTCCCGACACATTTTATATTGATTGAATAGTCAAAGCCCTGCTTTGATTTTCCTTTAAGAACAGTTACGTCTTTTTCTAATTTGTTTATAGTAAACAATTGTTTTCCATCGAAGAGATATCCTCTTCCCAAAATATCGGCATGCTCTGATAAAATGCCACAACGAACACGCACCATTTCAATTTCCGGCGTAAAGTCAACACTATAATGAACTATACACCATTGAGGCTTTGTCACCAGGCGGTAATAGTTTGATAGCAATCTTAAGGGCATTCCCTCTTTCCCTTGCTTGGAGAGAATGTCAGATGGTCTTGTGTGAACGTATTCATAGCGTTCAACGCGCTTGTTTTTGTTCTGTGAACTACTTTTGGATTCAAAGCTTGGACGTGGTGAGGCTGGACGTTGGGTTGAATGTCCGCCTGCTCGGGATGTAGAAGCATGATGATTGTCTTGAGGTTCTGATTTAATTATTTTGCAGGATTGCTCGCTGCTTGATGATCCTCGAAAAATCTTTCGCTGCAGAGAAACAATAATAATAAAAAATAAACAAAAATAATTAGATATTTTTCTTTTATTCTACTAAACCAAATAAATAAAATCTTATAGGACACTTTCGGCTTTAATAAACATACATGTACATTTAAAAACACAAGTGGGCATGAATAAATAAATAAATAAAAAAATAAATTAAGCCAGACAAAACTGCTTTAGTTTTCCGTGAATACCACTTTCCAAAATGGGAAGATTTATTAATAATTATAATATAAAAATGAAATTTTATTAATTAATATTAATATTTAACTCCCAGCAACGGATCAAATCTCGTAAGCTGTTATAGATTTAGTTGTTTGGGTTTTTCTTACAATCGAATTAGAGTGTAAAATGGAATTAGGCCTCTCTACGTTCTAAAGTCGTTGTCCTGATATACTTAATAGCTTTGGGTTTATCCAAATTGCTCCAAGTCTCAGCTCTCGTACTGTGTGTTCTTGTGCAGGAGTATCTGGTTGTTATATGAAGCATTACTGGTTGGAACCCCTGCATGTTATTACACTTAAGTTACCTTTCGGTAGAGCCCAAAAGGACCACATTTGATTCAAATCGAATACGAGCGGTCCTTTACAACAACCCTCGTCGTTCGCAGTAAAAATCTGTTCAAGAATTGGATGCTTTTATAGGGTTTCTTTCACATCTCCTGAGCACAGAATCTTTTAACAAGCAATTATAAGAGACGTTTTTGTATATCCTTCCATATTTAACATAGTTTTATCTATATTTCGAATATATAAACTAAAATCCCGAACGTACTACACTCCATACACATAAAAATATATATTATGGATCGAAATATAGATTATTTTGATAGTTAACTACAGAGGATACCCAAATGTCATGAAGAATTAATTCAGCAGCTTAAAACAAAATCTTTGTGATAAGAAATTGGCCTTAACGACTTCGACTTCCTTATCGGATTCGATCTGATGTGTTAGCTGTCTTACATCCACCTTTAATCTTGTTTGCTTGCAAGTCTGTCTATTTTAGGGTGCTTGAAGGATTCCATTGAGTTAAAGCAAGGAGCAATAGATTCAGATATTTGTGCAATACCAGAAAACAGTTGCTTATCAATACCAGCGTCTTGTTTTGGAGCACTTGTATCCGTCTTCGATGAGTTTTAGTGGAAAAGCTCTCCAAATTTGAATAACGTTTCTCCAAACACTGCGGAGTTACACACTTTTTTTTTAATTTATACCATTTATGATTTATAGTTTATATTTATTTATGTATTATAAATAAGCTAATTTAATATTAATTTTCACTTGTATTTTAATCCACTGAAAACATCGAAGCTCACTTATTCTGCTCAACATCTAAAATGTTTGAGTGTCTGTAGTGTTCTATATCCAGATTCTTGGAAGATTTTGTTTGCGCAGCATAATGCAGGCGTTCATGCATTTGGCTGAATTAAACTTGATGTTCCAGCGCTTGGCCCAGTTCTCATATTCGCTGTTGTGTTTTTGAAGTCCATTCATCGTTTTGTATTCACATTTTGACTAAATCGGATTAAAAGCATCTTGTCTGCGTATCATGTGCCAGCTTCCACCGGATGTTTCTTGGATAGAGCTGTTTTGACATTGATGTTGAGGCTTTGCAAAAAGTAGAGCATCAAGTAATAGAAAAAGATGCATATGCATATGTATATAGACATATAGAGCGCGTTTTAATAACTGTCGCACTTTTAGACTGTACAAAAATCAATTATCATCTTAAAATCTTAAAAATTACAACTTGCAATATAATAGGCTTACATAAGTTGTGAAAATTGCCAATAGAACATGTCAATAAGAAAATAAATGAAAGAACAATAAAATCAGCAGGCAATGGCGAAAAGACCGCCAGGAATAAAACGTGTACTGCATGGAAAGCTTTCACAGTACTTATTTTAAAATTTTTTATTAAAATTTTATTATTTACTAATTAAAAATATTTACAGTAATAATAATTGTTTAGTAGCATTCGTATTGTGTCCGGCAAATACCAAGAACAGATCACCCCTAGATGTATCAAACATTTACTGAGCTTTACAATTTCATATGTTTAATTATAAATCTCGATTGCCAATAGCTTCAAGAAAGGGCTTGTTTTTTGTATAACCAGGAATGAAAAAAACAATTGGCAGTCAAAAAATGTTCTTCATTCAGACACTCACCGACCACACAACTGAAAAAACTGTCGTTTTTAAGCTGTGGAAATGGATATGGGTATACATAAGCGAATGCATACACACGTATACATATAATCTATGTTTATATAAAACACATATATACAACAAATACATACATATTAAAATAACCTTTGCTATTTCGATAGTGTAAATATCGTTTATTTGAAGCTGAAACATTAGCTTTAAATAGGTTAATTTTTTATTATTAAAAGCTTAAATTATAACCCTTTAAAATAAAAATGTCCTATGCAAATGAAACACATCGCCCAAACAATGTTGAAACTGTGCAATGTGCTTAGTAGACATAGTTCTCAAGTGGTCATAACGGAATTTTACACACACACTACACACATGCGCATCA
Organism: Zaprionus lineosus; assembly: GCA_035044505.1. NCBI lineage: Eukaryota > Metazoa > Arthropoda > Insecta > Diptera > Drosophilidae > Zaprionus > Zaprionus lineosus. The sequence continues at coordinate 611,931 of JAWNNX010000025.1, forward strand.
GGCTAACCAAATAAATATGTACAACATGCTTGCAATATATAGCGTCGTTGCTTCTATTTTTCATTTTATCATATTTATATGTACACATATATTCGAATAATACGAGTTTTGTATCATATTACCAACAAAAACGTTAAAAATATATACCTTTTTTTGTAGCTTAGTAAATTATTGTTATATTTTAAAAGCTTACCGGTTGTTCCGCTGAAAAATTTGATTCATCAAAATTATCTAATCGCCGGCGATGTCCCCGCGTTTGATCACTCATAATTAATTTCGAAAGTTATAAGTAACAAGCAAAACTACGTCTTACAATACAATAAACAACATTCGAATCAACTTAATAAAAAATCGCCAAGCACAGTGGCAACACGATTAATTTTGTTATCAAAAAATTGTAATTGATAAGCATAATCGATATTTTGCAAATGGAAAAAAATACCAAGATACTGTATATACAAAATATAAAAATATTTTTCAATCATTAATTCTTAAATTATAACCAGCTCTTTATTCTATAAATTCTACGTTCTTCTTTTTTTCCAATAAAGATAATAGAGAGGAAAAATTTAAATAAAATATATACATAAGTGAATTTTGCAGGTTTTGCGACCACTGTTAGCGAACAGAAAACTGTTAAGATATTTGTTGTGTTAAACGGTATAGTACACACTAATTGCAAATACAAACTAAACAAAACAAATACTTATATTTTGAAATGGAGGATATTAAAGTTTTTCATCAATTTCTTGAAGATGTAAAGTATGTTAGTGATTTTCAACAACTTCAATTCCTTAAAAAGAGACCCATCCCGCAAAGTTCCAAATTTTCTTCAAAGCTAGTAAAAAAAAGGCATTTTAACCCTATGGAAGATATGAATGAAATAGAATTTCGTAGAATATACCGGTACACAAAAGAAAATATGCGACGAATTATTGAAATAGTCCGAGATGATTTAGAAGCGGACTATTATGAACCACTAAAAAGAAATCAGGTACCCATAGAGTTGCAAATTTTATCAGCAATTCGTTTTTTTGGAGGAACTGAGGTAACATTCAATACATTTAAATATACATTTTTGTATTTGATGAAATTTAATTTGATGTTACATTTACAGCATCCCCAACTTTGTGCTAGCGCACACGGAGTAAGTTTGCAAACGATGGCCAAGATAACAAGACATGTTTCTGCAGTATTGGCATCAAAAGCATCTCGGTATATTAGAATGCCTGCAACACTTTCGGAGAAGGAACGTATGATGCGCTCGTTTCAAGCTTTGTCAAATATGCCCCAAGTAATTGGTGCGCTTGTGCAAACAAGTGTGCGGTTGCAGCTCGATAGCTCTCGGATACCAAGTACAGCAAGCAGTCGAAGTGAAACAGATTCGTCGGGACAAACAGAAGAGCTTGTGCACCTACAATTAGTTACTGATGCCGAGTTTAAAATTAGAGACTTGGACATAAGACTTTCTGAGGAACTTGATCTTAATACAGCCCCCGAGTTGTTTTCATTGTCAAGGATTAAAGAACGTTTTGAACAAAATGAGTTTCGTGGACGTATACTATTGGGCAATGAATCGCTTTCCTGTTCTTCTTGCCTTTTTACTCCAGTGCAGTATCCTCGCAATAAATCTGAGGAGCTCTATAACCATGCTCATGCCATTACTTTTGCTCCCGCAGTTAAATGTCTTAACGTTTTGATACGCCGATTTGGAATTTTAAGTAGTGAGCTTCTAGGAACATTTGTTTCTGCTAAACAGACAATTACCGCATTAGCATTGCTTCATAACATGGCCATGGAGTGGAATGATCCCAGCATTGGTAAGCATACATATTGACCTATTTAATTACACTTTAAATAAATTGCACAATTTCTTCTCTTTAAGATGCTGACAGTCATATTATTTTTTATAAACCAATATTCCTAGGATCTACGTTGGGTCTACCAACAATTGAAGAACAACGCAATAGAAAAGATTTTATTAAAACTCACTTTACAAAAAAATAAAGGAGATTGAATTAAATATATATATATATAACATTGCTTATAGTTACTGAGAATAGTTATTAAGGAATGAAGAAATGATACTTTTACTTAGACTTAGACTTAGACTTAGAGTTTCTTTAACCAAATTAAACTTATGCTAATTTAATAAACCGTGTTCTATGACTTTTGTTGTCAAACATTCCTTATAAAATAAATATTTAATAGAAAAGAAAGAGATATAAAAGCTAAAAGAACAAAAACATGCGAGTACCATCTTAAAGGAGGTATTTTACCGAAATCTCAAATGGTTTTTCGTTCTGTAAACGTTCTGTTATGGAAGTCTCATCGATTAAGTTTAGTTTTAAAGACTTCTTTAAGATTCTGTTAATTTTGAAAATAGTTATTTTAATTAATTATATATATAATCAATAACTTAATAAAAACTACTTTAAAAAATGTTCGTATTATATTTGTTTTGTAATGAAGAATAAGAACCACTAATTTATTGAATCTAACGAGAAACTCAATTAAGCCATGGTAAATTTTTCTGCTTCAAATGCGGCAGTAAATGTTAAGTTAATTTATTAATGTTAGGCAGTGTTAACTGAATAGCAGCTGTTCGGCACGTGTTAGGTTCGTTTAGTGTGTTTATTTTGTGTTACACCTGGATATTTATGTCAAAATAATATTTTTAATTATAGAAATCACACAAACGCAGCATCGATAAATTAAAAAGTTATTCAAGCACATACATATTTAACATCAAAATAAAAGAACGGTTATACACATTAGTTTCGTTTAGGTTTGAATTTGTGGCGTGTTAGGCAAATCTTCTTGTTATTTGTTGAATTGTGTCCGTTTAATGTTATTATAAATAAAAAATTTAATATTTTGCTGTGGAAATATTCTTTCATTTAACTTCTAAAAAGTATGAAAGACATCTATCACGCCCTAAAAGGAATATCATGTTTTTGACCTGAATTTAACTACCACCATACACAGCTGATAGCTACTTGGAAAAGTAGCACAACCCAATAAGAGTGAAGGTCATCGAATTTCGGACGTGGTATGTAATTTTTTTTTTGACATAACTAAGCATTTATTACCAGCAAACTTTTATTTTAATTAACAAAAATATATTTATTTGGTTTAATCAAGCTACATTCAAGTTCATCATGTTCTTCCCCAAAACCTAAAAACTATAAGCAAGAAATAGTTCAAGTTTAAGGTAATCAGTTACACAAATGTGTTTATATTCCATGTACAAATTTATGTATGTGGCAAAAATGGGTCGAGTCTTGAATTAAAAACATTATATTATTATATTCAAGGTTAGTTGAGTGCAGAAATTCAATACATTACCAGGGTTGTTCGATACAATTAGTTATTTGGAGTATGAATCAGAACCTTATTCACTTCTACTAAGAACTTACTTTTAAATATAAAACTAATTTTTTAAAGATTATTATTTGTATTTGTAAGTGACACCATGTAGGAGCTGTTATTTTTTGTATGATCAGTACGATAAATACTTGACGCACCAACAAACATACTCTCATAAATATATGTAGATATGTGTGGATAATAACATTTTTACATTTTGCTTGACCTGGACACCTTATTTATTTAACGCATATTGATTTGTTTAAGAACTATTATTACCTTCTTATTTCATCAGGTGCATAATTTTGTTTTATTTGTGAAACCATCTTAACATTTAATATTATGTCTACATATAGCGCTTCGGAGGTATATGGAAATAATCAGAAATGCGTCAGAACAGTCAGATACACAGTGTAATGAATAACAACTATGGAGTCAGTCACACCAGTCCAAATGTAAAAAATCCAATGTATTTTAATGTTGACCAATATAAAAATATAAGTATTAATACTCCGCAATGGAACGTAAAGAGCCCAATCCGCTCATCTAATCCTAGTCCAAAAAATAAATATCTGATAGCAACAAAAATACGACGCTCAAGTTATACAGTGCAAACACTAGATGCAGTGCCCTTTACAGAAACGTTCAACAGAGTGTATGCTCCGCGGGAGGTCGATGGCGCAATATCAAATTGCAATGGCAATAATAACGAACATGTGTATGACCAGTTGCTGCATCCACCTGAATACTATTCCGGTGTTCACCAGAATATGCTATCATATGAGCAAGGCAATTATAAGGAGTTAATGAAGTTTGCGCAAGTATCATTGGAAAATGGTGACTCAAAGCGGCATCCACAAGCTCGAAATACGTGTGAATATTTGGATGATGATTGCACATATGTGCAGAACTTCAACTCACCATCCCATGAGCATACTTGGAGCCCTACAATGTAATTGCATTATACGCACAGTAGTCCGTTTAGTTCGCTTAACCTTTTTTATTTAATAGATCATTTTTAATGTTATAGTTGAGATTATTAGTTTTTAATATTCGCATTCACGCTTCTTTCTCATTTATGTAGAAGTTATCGAATCCCAAAACTTTACCCCAAAAGAGTTTTTTTTTTTTATTTTTTTTATTTAATTTTTAAATTAATAGTTTCAATTATTTAGCCACTGATTTAAATGAAAATACTTGATTCTTTTAAAAATTTGTTTCTTATATTTCCTTAGGGTGCACTCAACAGATCAACACTACAAACATTATTTCTCATATTTTTACAATCGTGGAGCTGACAAGCTTTCAAGTCACACATCGAACTCCATTTGTCGTTATAAACCTCCAATGAGCTTAATTCAAACTGCATCGAGTAAACGCTCGACCAACGCCAATCGAAAAGTGTTTTCCAAAAATAATAATCAATGTGCAGAGTGTGAGGAATATTTTTTAAAGGAAAATAATGGAAAACCCTTTGAATATAACGAAAGAGAATGGAGTGAGCCGCGTATGAACAGACAAGACAAGATCATTGCTAAGGCAGCTTCTGATTATATAGCTCTAGAGAATGCACATCAATTAAAAAAAAATGAAGATAAACAATTCGGTCCAAGTATACAAACCCATCGTCGCGTCGTCCAATACAGCGAGACTAATGATACAAAGATTAAGGGAGAATCCGCTATAGTTAATAACAATATATCAAGGAAATCTTACAATGCCACCGATTCCGATGCAGCGCCTCGTTTGCCCTTGACCCCAAGAAGAGTACGAGGCGGGCAATCGACTGCCAGAAAAACACTTCCTTCTGTTCACAGAGTGCTTTTATACAATAGTCAAAGTCCTAGGTTGGCACGTAAGCATCAGTTCACTAATTCACGCAATCAAAATGTAAAGCCTCAACAACCCAAAAATCAAGGTAATAATCAAATGTTAAGATATTTCGTAGAAGACGTAGATTCTAAGGACAACGAATACCGTGAGATTGACTTCGATATAGACGATGATTTGGATAACAGTAAGTTCTTTGTTTATAATCAGCAATAAAGAAAAAAAGAATACAATTCCCACCTTTTCTTTAAAGTATCGAATTTTGATGAAAGTGACACGGTCAGCATTAGTTCTGATACAGAGGATGACTATCGAGCGCATGCATATAAAATGACCCATGTGGCCGATCAAATTATTTCATCTTCAAAGCAATCGTCAAGTTTGTTTTTTTCACAATCATCGGAGGAAGACCTCAAGAACCCGGAGTCTGTTTTAGTGCCGAGTCTTTTTCCATACGTACCACCCTATTTGTCTTTTTCCTCAAATACTAAGAAAGGACCCGATGTCCCTCCAGAGCTCCACAGAATTTTGAAATGGCGTGTAACCAACATTATGCCAAAAGTCGTACGACTTATATTGGCCAACAGTGGCATGCGTATGCTAAAGAGTAAGTTGTTCTTTTAGAAAATCATTTAAACCACTAAATAATAATATGCTTTAAAAATAGAAACCAATGACTGGATGGGTGTGTGGGGCAAGCATTTAAAGTCTCCTTGTTTCAAAACGATCAGATCATACCAAAAAATAAATCATTTACCTGGATCATTTCGCATCGGTCGTAAGGATTCCTGCTGGAAGAACCTGCAAAGGCAAATGAAAAGACACAGTAACAGAGAGTTTGGATTCATGCCGCGAACCTACGTTATTCCAAATGATCTTTGTGCTTTGCGCAAACGTTGGCCAAAATATGCACAACGCAACACCAAGTGGATAATAAAGCCGCCAGCGAGTGCACGAGGTGCTGGAATCCGTGTGGTTAATCGTTGGGCTCAAATACCCAAAAGAAGACCTTTAATTGTACAAAAGTAATTACAAAGACAATATTATCCAAAGCCGTTTTATTTATATTTTTTTTTTCTACAGATATATAGAGCGCCCGCTGCTTATAAATGGTAGTAAGTTCGATTTGCGACTATACGTGTTAGTTACCTCAGTTAACCCCCTGAGAGTCTTTATGTATCACAACGGCTTGGCCAGATTCGCTTCAGGTCGGTGAAATGTGAATAAAACATAAATGAATCATGCATTTTAATACTTATATTATTTCTGTTTAGTTAAATACAGCGCAAGAGCAGATACGTTAAATGATCGATGCATGCATCTCACAAACTACAGCATAAATAAGTTTTCGTCCAACTATTCAAAGAATGAAGATGTCAACGCATGTCATGGCCATAAGTGGACAATTAAGTCGTTGTGGACGTATTTGGCAAACCGTGGTGTGCGCACAGATGGACTCTGGGAGGCTCTAAGAAGCCTAGTTCTGCGTACAATTCTAGCTGGTGAAAATGGAATTAACAACATGATTAAGGCAAATGTTGAGTCAAAGTATAGTTGCTTTGAGCTGTTCGGGTTTGATGTGATATTGGACTCGGATCTTGTACCTTGGCTTCTGGAGGTTAACATTTCACCTAGCTTGCATTCGGAACTGCCCCTAGATGCACATGTCAAAGCCCCTTTGGTGCAAGGTGTGCTCAACACTGCCTTGTATAATGTAAGAATGTAATTGTATATGTGCTAAGCGTGACATGAATATTGCTTTCGCTCTCAGATTCCACCAAAACTTACTCAGGAAAAACAAAAGGAGCTAGCTGCAGAATTTTCATTTCCCTTTGGTACCCAAATGTGCTACGACAAGCGTCTGTATATCAATTATTTGTCCCGCGAAGAAAAGACGAAGCACACTACCTTCACCAGAAAAACTCTGGAAAACAGGAACGAGGTATGTAAAAGAATAAATGTGATCATATATTTGTACCTCTTACGTGTGTGGTATGAATATATATGATATGTATGTTTAAGTGTAAATAATTAACTTGTTTTTTGTTTCTTAAAAAGTATATTGACGCCATACTGAATCAGCTAACACCCGATGATATAAGATGTTTAATAGTAGCTGAGGATGAGTTAGCACGATGTGCCCCACTTGAGCGCATTTTTCCGACAGATCAGACCCACAAATATCTTAAATATAATGACACTCCACGCTATTATAATCGCTTGTTAGATGCATGGGAGTCTCGATATGCCAACAACCGAACGGAAGGAATTGCACTACTACGCGACTTTTGCCAAACCAAGTATCATTTGCAGGTTTCTGCACCACCTGCAAAGAAGGTAAGCTTTTTATTTATAAAATAAATAGTAATCTTGAACACAACAAACAAATTAAATAAAACTCAAACACTTGTACAATAAGAATAAATAAGTAATTATAAGCCATCTCATATCAGTTCTAGTGTCAAAAATCTTATAAGAATGTCCTGAACAATTATATCATTGAAATGGGTATTTTATCTATTAGCATCGACTCTACTCGATGCGGTAAATAAGGTATCCCCTGCAATAATGCCTAGTCAAATAATTACTAAAAGTTGAAAACCAGTTAACTTACAAACAGTTTATGATCTTCACTCTATTAAATTTTGAGGGCTGTTGGCGAGCAATTCAATCTTTTTATTGGCGCTGTCGTGCTCTTTACTGTCGTAAGTTCCATCTGTTGACTCCATAAATAAACATCGTATATGAAAACTTCTTAGATAGTGAAATATATGTATTATTTATAATTAAAACAGTAATTGAAGTAAATGTATGTAGAGTGAATAAATTAAACTATTTATACCAACATATACAATTCTAATATACAATACATATACATTTACAGATGTTCCGTTAGTTTTTGAAACGAATTTGAAGGCGATAGACTTCTCGTTAAGAGTAATAGTTATTGGTAAAAAAGTATACATATATTGTTTAGTTAAGAACATATACTGCCTGGCCATATCTATCTTACATATCTGGCACATATGTGTGTTTAGGTTTAATGTGGAAGTTGAAGTACAACTGTAATTTTTTTTAAGTGAATCAGGGATGCATAACATTATAGCAAATTCAACATTATTGTTTAGTTAACAAGTTTTGTGTAGAGATACCTTCCTTATGATTTACAGTAGCCATAAACTATGAGATAAATATAAAAAAACACATATATATGACGTCCTAGTAAGTATTACACAAGATAAATAACAGATTTTAAGATCTGTTCAACCACTGCACAATTTCTGGGTCGGTAGGGAAATGACATATTAATATTTGATTAAAAACGACAGTTCCTATTTTGTAATATATCTATATTCTATATATATAATATCTAGTCATATTTTCTTCTTTTCGTAAAATGATTAAAAATTACTAAATAGTAAAAGTAAATAATTTATTTATTTTTTTATTTTGTTAGTCAGTATTTTTCTGCATTTGTATGGTTTGACATTATTGATTTCTTTTTAACACAAAAAAAAAGTAACTTTTCTTATTGCATTTCTTCACACAAACATAAAATTTAATTAAATGTTTCACAATTTCAACCAATTTTCAACAATCAATGCTTTGTAATTGTAAAATTGCAGGACTACTTCATCAAATTAATGAGATGGATTTTAAAGTGAAAACGCTGCCATCATAATTGTATTGGTCTTTGTTAGTGATCAAAAACACATTTTTATAGGTTTAGTTGCACGTTTAAATATCTATTGATATATAAGTTGGTAAACATGAAAAAATGTAAATCAGTAATAATACACACATACACATACATACATTTTTCGTATTATAATTAGTTCTTAAGTGAGTGTATATCAAATTGTATTGAACAATCAGAGTGTACCAAATACTCACTTATTCTGATTATCATATCAACGCCAAATTCATGAATTTTTAATGTTATAAATATTGTTATTTTCTCCGACTTAAGATATACTATGTATCTACTGTCTAAACATAACACACACCCACTGACTTAACCTGCGCATACATTTGTATACGATAGTTGTATGTACAAGAACATATTTGACTTAATTAAAACTACAAGATGTGTACGAGCTCTAAAAATAAGGCAGTCAGTATCAGTATAAGACAAAAAGTATTTGTTAAAATTGTTTAAGTGAAGTATATCTGTGATTTGGATATTATCTCTGTTTAATAGAGTCACGTTTTCCTGTAAATTTAATTTTAAGTGTTGTAGTGTATTTAGAGAACATAAAAAACAAAACGTTTATAGTTTCCTTTTACTTCCAGACACAGTGATAATATATATTTTATTCTCATATTAATAAGACCTGAATATATTTCTTATACATATTTGTTTACTGCGTAGCATAAGAAACAAAAACAAAAGAATTAGTGGTCATTCCTAAAAAAAATTGTGATAGTACCTAGTGGATACCTACAGTCCAAATACGTTTATTTAAGTTAACTCATTAAGATTTGAGTTTAACATTTAGAAACTTGTTTAAATATATTTAACCACATTTTGAGCTAGAATAACGGACTCTTCTTTTCTTTTTAATTATTAATGTTTCCTAAAAATATTTTTAATTTTTAAATAGGGCAAAACATGACACATTGCAATAAGTAATGCAGACAAATTGTTCTAAAATAGTTGTTGAAGTTATTCATAACGTGACTAAAGTATACACAATAATAAACATTTGTTAATAAAGTAGCGTTACGAACGCTTTAATGTCTTGATTCATTAGTTAAGCAGTTTTAAACAATTTCAAAAAAATTTTAAAACAAGATTTAAGTATTAAGTAAACTGAAGTAATTTTTTTAATTTTAAAAGATAACTATCTTATATTTATTTTGTGTCTAAATGGCCGTGAGCTTAGATATAGTTATATTTAGTGTTGAATTTGAAAGCAATCAAAAATAAATAAAAATCTAAATATATATGATACGTTTATAAGGTCTTATGGTAATGTATTTTAACATATACATTTTGATTCCATTTTCATTATCACGACATTCATTAAAATCCATAACAAGTTGTAATTGTTGTAAATTAAATGCCTTGTAACCCACAGCTTTGATCTATTATATATTAAATCAAAAATCTGTTGAATTTTATATAAATTATTTTTCCTATTCAATTTATATCAGCTAATTATTTGGGCTATTGTTAGCTTTTGAGTATTCATTTACAATTAATTTTACTTAGCGCATTAATTATTTAATAAAATTGGCAAAGAGAAGTATAAGTATATACATAAAAAATATATAAATTAAATAGTAAAGGAAAGTATTACAATTTAAATTATTTTATATTTATACTTTTCTTTACTATTTACATAGTTATTTGTTATATATTTATTCACGTTTATATTTGTTGTTTTTCCTTATTTTTAATACAAGTTGATACAGTTGTCTTCCTCTTTTACAACTAATTAGGCAACTGTATCTAACTGCATTAAGACTAAGAGAAAACATGGTATTTTTAAAATTTGAAGATTTGATTAATAAAAATTGCATTTTACTAATGAGAAACTTCGTTTAAATGGACTATGTATGTAAGGTAAAACTATACAAATTTACATGTATATTTGAACCAATTTCTTGTTGTTGTGTTTTATAAAATATGATTCCCAATCATGTTATTATATGTTTTACATTTTTGTCAGAGTACTAATAGATATTTTGAAACATAGGACTCGAACGCTGACGGTGATAAGGAATCTCCTAAGTGATTGGGCTTACATACTACCTTATACCTACAACTCCGAGCGCTTACATATAATAAAGAAACCCACATTTTCATATCAAAGTTAAAAGATTATATTTCGGAGAGAAAAGGATACTGGATAAATTTTATTTAGGTAACTGCAAGAAATGTTCACATATTTTGTAAATACAATTTTAATATTACTATTTCTAGATATACTTAGCTGACTGTTAAATTGACCGGGAATAATTGAACATTTGTTTAACAATTACCCATAGCAGTTATTTAACAAACCTAGAGCCATTCATTTATCAATCAAATTTAAATAATTTTTAGTAGGTGAAAATTTAAAGCTGAATGTGTTCAAACCTAAGTAATATATTATATAAGTAAATCAAATCAAAATCAATTGTATAAAGAAATAAATGTTTTGGAATGAAAATATTGGTATTTTATTTAAATATTATACTAGTTTACGAACTGTTACAAAAACAAAAATTATAGTGAGCAACATTCATCATCTATTTATTTTCTCTTTTACTCCAGGGGATTAAAATAAAATTAACATAAACATATTTATGTATACTAAATATTCTTCACAACGCTAGGCTTTTAAAAAAATTATATGACTTTTTTTTGATTACTGTGTGTGAGTTACATTGCACTGTAAAATACATTTAATAATAAAATACTGTAAGTGCTTCTGATCTTTAATTTGTTTTTAAGGCTTAACATAATTCTTCAATTCATTTATTTTGTCTCTTTGATTGGTTATTGGTGTAATAAATTTCAATATTCTTTTGTTTTTGTTTAAAAATTATTCTGAGGTCTTCTTATTTGCATTGCTAACATTATTTCAAAAGCGTAAACCGATAAATCGGACTAATCTAAGATGTAAATTATCGATAGATCTTACAATATTATTCCTCATTCATTTAAATTTGCGAAGTCAACTAGAGAAGTTCGGGAGCTTTTTTTTCTAAAATATGAATAATAATTTGCCTGATCCGGGACATTCACGTGGGCGAGGTCGTGGTCGTGGTCGTGGAATTATACAGACACCATCACTTAATCTGGTAAGTGAAAAACAATTTTACATTCCAAGTTTGTGTAACATAAAAGTGCATTAATAATTAAGAAGTTTCTATTTAAAATGTATATTACATATATTTAATGTGATTAATTGGTACAAAATAAAAAAGGAATATTTATTAATTAATAAAATACTATACTGCATACATACACACTCTATGCACTTTACTTTAGGCACGCCATTACAAAAACCGTTACAATCGGAGTTTTGTTATGTATGCATGTGTGTATGTATATATATGATGATTTGTATATAATGTGTGTATTCAAAATGCAAGACATTGTCAGCATCTAAAAAATGAAAGTCGTCAAAAAAAAGCTTGACGATGTTATTATAAGCGGAACTCTTAGCTGTCATAAATAGAAATTTCTCTAAATAATTTAATTAAGAATGTGAAGAGAATAATTATTATCGTTTAAATTGAATTCTTTTATTACTACTACAATTTTTTGTAGTCCATACGATTTTTTTTTAAAACTGTACAAAACATGCATTCAGATGAATGTTTATGTGTATTCATACATACATAAGTTCCTTATAAATAAGCAAAGCGAAGCAAATGAAGAGAAACGGCAAACGGAAAACATAGTATTCGCGCGAACATGAATGTAAAGAAATGAGTTAAGAAAAAGCGATTCCATTAATCCGTACGCGCAAGTAAAATGTATGTAGCTATTCACAGTGTGTAAAGATTTTGGATTTTATGTGATTTAACGAACGAAAATTAATTCGAAAAATAATTATAAATAATAAATAAAATAATTTTTAAATTTCAAGAATTTAGACAGCTTTGATCTAATGTTATTTTTTGTTATAATTCGTTGTTAATAAGTAATAAATTTCTCTTCCAAGGGTCAAACTGACCAAGCATCCGGACCGCCTCAATCGGAATGTAAATATGATTCTAGCAGTACTGGAAAGAAAAAGCCAGAGGCTGCATCTGATCAGAGTGTGAAGGAATATGTGAAAGGTGCATTAATTTATATATATAGTAAAATAATAATTTTTTATTAATATATTTTCATGTATGTATATATATTAAATAATTTATTATGTAATTTCGTTTGTTAATACATGATCTAATATGAAACCAAATAGCTACCGAAATACATCACACTCGACCTGTGGCGTTATCAACAAAAATAGGCAAAATTGGCGACAAAGTTACTCTACAAGCGAACTATTTTAAGTTAATGAAACGCCCAGACTGGACTATTTATCAATATCGTGTAGATTTCTTTCCCGACATCGATAATACGAAAATACGTAGAGGGTTGATAAATGATCATAAGCACTTGTTTTCTGGATTCATTTTTGATGGAACCAATTTGTTTTGTACGACTAAATTTAGGGATAATCCCAACAGTCCATACGTATTAGAGATTCTTACGAAAACTTTCGCCGGAGAAGAGATTCAGATTAAAATAAAAAGTACAGGTACTGTGGAGGCGGCAGACTATCAACAGCTTCAAGTACTCAACTTGATTGTCCGTCGGGCTATGGATCACTTAAAGCTTCAGGCGCTTTCGCGTAATTATTATGATCCTGAAGCTAAGGTATGTAGTGAAACACACTGTTAATTCATTATTGTAATTCTACTTACATGTTTGTTGCACATACACACATGGTATTTGTAAACTTTAGATTGCAATGGAAAGATTCCACTTAGAACTGTGGCCTGGCTATATAACTTCGATCCGACAGCACGAATCCGATATACTGCTTTGCGCTGACTTCACTTTCAAAATTATGAGAACCGAGAGCTTGTATAATATTCTAGAGCAATGTATTTCGAATACTGTCGACTATCAAGCTGGATTCAAACGTGAAGTTATTGGTATTGACTATTGACACTTTCGCACTTTTCGAAAGTAAACAGTTTATTAATTTTTCTTATAGGCTTTGTAGTTTTGACAGACTATAACAATAAGACTTACCGCGTAAGTGATGTAGATTTCAAATCATCGCCAATGACAAAGTTTTCCACCAAAGATGGCGAAATTTCTTTTCTGGACTATTACAAAAAAGTAAGTACCTGTTGTTGTTGTCAAAAATTGGATTTAAATAATAAGTAAAACTATTAAGTAAGCATATATAATCCCAACTTGCGAAGGTTAATTGTAGGAGTGTTTACATTTTCGAAGAATTGTTCGGCTATCAATGATTGATTTACTTGAATTAAACTAAACTTGAAATAATAATGAATGGGTTCCATAATCCTTATGGGCAGCAAAGGTTTAGTAGCGTCTTATATTAAAAAAGAAACAATTAGATTTGCTTAATGTGATATAACAACCTAATTTATTGAATAAATTGAAAGAAACGTTTGCTTGTTGATGGGGGAAAAGTAGAAGTCGCCTAGTTTGCTGATTGAAAAAATATTTTTTTTATCCTTTTAAAATGAATGGAAAATTCATATAGACTGTTCCAAACACAACGTATTTTATTTTTTAATGCATTCACGATTCGACATACATTAACAACTAAAGTTAAATAAAGTGGGATTTAGTTATCTAGACAAATCGGTGCTGTTAAATTTTGAATTTATAACAAAATAATTTTTGGTTTGTTTTAAGATCATTTCATTTTATTTATTTAGATGTTTTTCTAAATAGAAGTGCAACACTTTAGTATTCATTTAATTACTTTGACTACAATAAGGCTTAAATATTAATTTAAAAAGTATTAACTATTTATTGGCATCAATTTCGAAGGACTCTATAGTCGCAATATAAGTCAAAGCTAAAAATAAAAAGCATACATTTATGTACAAATATTTAATAGCGATACAACATCACAATACGGGACAGAAAACAACCGATGCTTGTATCTCACCCAACGGAGAAAAATATTCGTGCTGGCTTGGACCAACTTACTTTGTTGGTACCCGAATTGTGTCGACCTACTGGAATTAACAACGACATGCGATCTGACTTTAGGTAGGATCTAAGTCTTAAATTAAACTCTTGTTAATTAGAATGCTTTAGATTAATGAAGGCTATGAGTGAGCACACTAGACTTGCGCCGGACCGCCGCATCGAAAGGCTAAGAATATTTAATCAGAGACTACAAAATTCAAAGGGAACTTCTGATGTAATGAAACTTTGGGACGTTAAAATTGATACAAATTTGGTGGAGATTCCTGGTCGAGTTCTACCACCAGAGAAAATATTATTTGGCGATAGGAGAATCTTTCAATGTGACACTAATGCCGATTGGACCAGGGAGTTTCAAAAGAACAAAATGTTTGTTTTTGATCATTTGAAAAAATGGTCGGTGGTCACTCCAGGCAACAGCATTCGCGAAACTCGGGAGTTTGTAAGGCTATGCATACAAGTAGCTAGCCAAATGAAAATGGAAATAGTTGAGCCCTGCTAGTACGTAGAACTAAAGGAATTTTATTCAATTTAATGTTAAAATATATTATTTTAGTGTGGAACTGCCGAATGATAAAAATGAGAACTATATGCAAGGGATCGATAGGGCTGCTGTTGGGGATCCCAGGATTATTATGATTGTGTTGCGAACTGCAAACGAAGAGAAGTAGGAAACGTGGTTTTTACTTATCATTTATTTTGGTACATTGTTTTTATTTATTCATTCTTTTTGTTAAACCAAATCAACAGATACAGCTGTATAAAAAAGAAAACTTGTGTAGATCGTCCTGTAGCATCCCAAGTTGTAACATTGAGGACTATTGCACCACGGCGTGAAAAATCTTCTGGATTATTGTCAGTCGCAACTAAAGTTGTAATTCAAATGAATGCAAAACTAAAAGGCGCTCCTTGGATGATTAATTTGCCAGTTCAAGGCTTGATGACTGTGGGCTTCGATGTGTGCCACTCGCCGAGACATAAAGACAAAGCTTACGGCGCTCTTGTAGCTTCAATGAATTTAAAAACATCTACACTTTATTATTCCTCGGTGACTGAGCATAATAAGGGTCAAGAAATCTCTGACCAGATTGCTCATAAAATGGCATGTGCTTTAAGAGCATATACAAATCATCATCAAACATTACCAGAACGGATTGTATTCTATCGAGATGGAGTAGGGGATGGACAACTCCACCAAGTTATCAACTGTGAAGTGAACGCTATTAAACAGCAGCTGGCAAATATTTACGGCAAAGACAACGAATGTAAAATGGCTTTTATTGTGGTTTCAAAACGAACAAACACACGATACTTTGCGAATAAATATAATCCTAAACCTGGAACTGTCGTTGATGACGTAGTCACCTTGCCTGAGCGCTATGACTTCTTTTTAGTTTCACAGGCGGTCAAACAAGGCACTGTGACTCCGACTAGCTACAATGTCATATACGACAACCTCAAGTTCAATACCGATCAAATTCAAATGCTGACTTACAAAATGACTCATATGTATTACAATTACTCTGGCACCTGCCGTGTGCCCGCAATGTGCCAATACGCTCACAAATTGGCTTATTTGGTCTCTGAGAGCCTTTATAGAGCACCTTCGTCTGCACTAGAACAGCAACTTTACTTTTTATAAAACAAACATTCTTTCAATTTTTACTAATATACTTAATACTTACACAATTAATAATTTGACTTTTGTAAAGAAATTTTATATTTTGTTTTGATTATCAACTGAATCAATAAATCTTAATTTTAATACAATCGATAAGTCAGTAAGAGCTGTTTCTCCCTTAAACTAACTCACAGGACCCCAATTAAAAGAGTGGGTGATGGATTTCGGAACTTTCTGTTAAAAATAATTAGCACTGAGGTTGGCTCGGTAATAAATAAGTAGTAATATATATATATGCATAAGCAGATGGCAATATGCAAAAACCACAAAAAGGCACTTTGTTATGGGATTAATGTTTTGTTATGTATTATTTGTATAATACTCATGATTTATATTTTTCTTTCTTTTTAAATCACCGAACCCATCTCGAGGCTGCATTTTTCAAATTAACATATTTCTGTTAATCTATTTCCTACTCTTGTAGTTGCTCTGCGCTCAGAATATTGTCTCTATTACCCATCCTTGTATTTGGTGTTCTGTGGTGGCATGGTGGCACTTTGCCAATTGGTAATCTTGACTTTCACACACTTTGATTAAGTACAATAATTTGGATTATTGTGTTTCGTTAATCACACGAGAGCACCACTTGAGAAAAATTATACTTTATTGTATAAACTGCACTTTTCCATTGTAATCAATTTATGTCAAACATTTCCTTAGAACAAACATCGGAGTTGACTTCGCCCTTATTTTGATCTTGTCAAGGAACAATGTACTTTAAATTGAAAGAAATGTTAAATATTTTTTCATTGTTGTAGATTTTACCAGCATTTATCATTTATTATTTAAAACTTTTAAATGAAGCACAATGTATGACACTAAGCTTCGGTCTTCACAACGGTCGTCTTTTCGGAAACGTAGAGACCGTCCAAGAACTTACGAATATCCTTGTTCTTTACAGTGGTTGATTGCTGGATAAGAGCTGCAGATCCGGACACGGCCTCGATATCGTTACCCTCAACAATAAGCTCATCTTTCTGGGCTGTCGAGTTGACAACAGTCACACCAGGAGCCATCTCCACACGGCGAATGTACTTTTCACCCAAGAAGTTACGGATTTCAATAACTGTGTTTTGCTCAGATGTCACACAGTTGATGGGGAAATGGGCGTACACAGCACGCATTTTGTACTGGAAACCAAAGGTAACACCTGTAAAGTAAATATAATAAATTTTATGTTAATATTTTTCTTTCTTTACAATAAATAATACTAATTTCTGCATTTCTGCTCTGCTCTCCGTTCCAAAGAAGGAACAAATAAAAAAGTATTGTATCCTATGGTTTATATTAAATTTTATAATTTTAATTGTTCTTTCGTACGGGAAACATAGCAGAAGCGCCGTACAATTAGAATTATACAAATATTAATCTTACCCTTAATCATGTTTTCAATGTGACTGCAAACTGTGCGAACTGCAGCAAGTTCCTTCTTGGTGCCAAACCATTTCTCCACTTTAAGGGTACGCTTGTCCGACATGTACATGTCCAAGGCAAGATGCTTAAAGCTACGCTTCAGAGTACCTCTTGTTCCAGTAATTGTGACCACTCGGGCCTTCACGGAAGCTTTAATGTCCCTGGGGATCTTAACACATTGGTTCGAGTTGATCGTTCGCATTTTGACGACACTGAAAATTGTAAACAATTGGTTTTAGCAGTATTCATTTAATTGATGTTCAATAGTTTGTAAATGTTCTAAATGTTGGTTAGACACAGCAAAATTATTTCATGTTTTAAAGATTTACACAGCAATAACTTCACGTAAACAATAAGATTTATAGTTTCAATTATAATAAATGTTCGTATAGTTTTGATTATGTGGCTTAATATATGCATTTAAACCAAAATCATAAATATATTAGGCATTTAACACACTTAGAGCTTCATATACAATATCCATTGAGCTGATGTTTTAAAATTTATTTTGTATACGATTTTACTAACAAACTTACACACTGCAGACCGACCGGAAAAAGGCTGAAAAAAGAAAGGAATTTTCTGACGTTTAAACCAGGGTTGCCACATCGTCAACTATATACGATTTTATTGGGAAATTTTGATGCTGCCAACTTGCCAGTGGGCTAAGTTCCAAATTTGAGTTCTTAAAATCATAAGTTATAAAAGTGTATCCAATTTACAATCAAATAAAATTGCTCCCTATAATTTAAAAGTTTTATTTTTATTTAGTTTGTCAGTTTTAATCTTAAAATAATGTTATTTAATATTTGAACATACATATATTAAAAATAAAACAATTTTATATAAATCGATAAGTATTTCGATTTATTCTTGCGGTATCATCACCACATATTTTTAATGGCGGGAGTTGTATTCATTGGCGTGGGTCCACAGTCGTTAACCGGCAATATTTTGCAAACTTGTTGTGGCTAATCATATCGTGTTGGGGGACAGCTTGCTTGTGATACTTTAAGATTTGTTTCTTTTTTCCTTCACAAAAGCGAAAAGAATCAACGAAATGAATAACAATACTCCTTCACCTCCGGATGTCTTGCAGACCGCGGGAAATATGATTGAGTTTAATGTTTTTCGAGACAGACATAAGCCTGAGCTATTGGAGGTAAGAAAATGGATAAAATCTTTGTTTTTTAGCTGACCATATATTTACAGATAACAGGTATCAGTCAACATGGTAGGGCAACAATGAGTGGTCTAAATGACTATGACTACCAATCCTTGGCACAACTGATCTCCGGAGAAACACATAACCTACAACAGCTGCGAACACTTACAAAGTCAGGAATACCAAAAGAAATTTTAGAGCATTTTCAGCGTAAGAAGTTAAAAAGAGTGGTAATGTTTATATATAAATAAATTCTTTTATATAATCAGATATAAAATGTCACTGCATAATGGGCTTGTTTCCGGAGATTGGACGAGCCTGGCTGACTATTGATTCAGATATATATATTTGGACATATGAAAATGGACGAGATGTTGCTTACTATGATGGTCTAAATCACTTGATTGTGAGCGTTGGCTTAGTAAAGCCGAAACCAGGCGTTTTAATTAGTGACGTTAAGTATCTTTTATTACTGACAACACCAATAGAGGTCGTTGTACTGGGTGTTACTTTTGAGGATCAAACTGATGCGTATTCAACAACATCGAGCTACAACGGAATGCAACTTTTAAACAAACCCCTATTTGTCATCGGAACAGACAGTGTACCCATAAATGTCATACAGGGTACTGATGACGGACGAATATTCCTTGGAGGTCGAGATGGTTTTCTTTACGAAATCGACTACCAATCTGAATCAAGCTGGTTTGGTAAGCGTTGTAAAAAAATTAACCATTCTCAAGGGATTGTATCCTATGTGGTTCCAAGTTTCCTTAAAGTATTTTCGGTAAGAGAAACCTCACATTTTTTTTTATTTGGAATATAATATTTTCATTTTTTCTTTTAAAGGAGGTAGATCCTATTGAAAAAATTACAATAGACAATAGTCGCAAATTGCTTTACATTTTAACCGAGAAGAGTTCAATCGAAGCATGGTATATCGGTGATAAGTATACAAATGTGCGAAGGCTTGGAAAAATTACACAAAATGAGATTGCCTGCCAAGCAGGAAGCTTGATTAAGTAAGTATTGAAGTTTCTTCGCTGACGCACGTGTGTTCTTATTTTTGTTTTTTATATAGAACTGTCGATCCATCCATCTTTAAGTGCATAAAGGCCATTTGTCGAATAACTGTTGATGACTCCAACATACATCATTTGGTTGCAGTCACAGAATCTGGTGTACGCCTTTATTTCTCTACGACGAGGCTACACATTCAGCAGCAACAGCTTAATTGCACAACAAACAATTTATATAACAGTGGGGGACAGCCAAATAACGTAATAGCCAATGTGCAACCTGATTTGGCCGATACGCCAAATGGTCTTTTCTTGTTGCATGTACGACTTCCACCGGGCTACACACCTAACGCCACAACTAGCAAGCCTAAACAGTTGCATGCAGCACATCAAAGTGAGGGCACAATGTTAATGATCACAACAAAACAACAAGAACAGGATTTACTGTGGTCGATTAGTTCTGCCGCATTTAAGAGCTTCCCGTTCCTCGTTGAATCAACAGCGTTGGAAGGACTTGATGGTATTGTTTGGAGCTTAGCAGAATTAAAGGACAAAACCATATCGAGTAGGTGCTCATTATTATTTAATGCACGCATGCCACGCAGGATTGTGTTGTTGACGAATCATGGCACTCACATTGTTGAATTACTAAAAGCCGCTCATCTACTGCAACAACTGCTCATTTCTTGTAAAGGACCTCACCATGAGGTAATTAAAACATTTTTTCGAACACAAAATGAGCGAGAGGCGTGCGTAACAGCCTTACTATTGGCCACTTCGGATCAAAATTTTGGAAGCGATATTGTATTGTGGGCCACACAGGCGTTTTTACTCTATGGTGGCGAACCGTCGTATCAGCATTTTATAAACGGAGCCAATCGAAACTTAACTAATACCACTATAGGATCACCCACAGGTGTTTCTGGCAGGGAAAGAATGCCACCGATGTTCATGTCTACTCCAATGCCAAACATTTCACATAGTCCTCAGTACAATCAATACAATCAATACAATCAGTACAATCAGCCAATAAGTCCTAGTAAGTGGAAACATAGAATTTCAATATTTTTGTTATCTAGATAATATAATTTATCTTTTTTTATAGTTTCTATTGGACAATCTAGTCCTGGCTATCAGACTGTTAATGATAACTCAGCTGTTGTATACTCAGCCAAACACGATGGCCTTTACTTGTACGTGTCGCGTATGTTGCGCTCCATATGGCAGCTACACTGTGTGGATAATAACTTATGTTCAATGCTTGACATAGGCGATTGCACCATGATCTTGTCCGAGTTAAAGTCATTGCGCAACTTTCTTGATAAGCATGCTGTCCATGATCTTTCTGGTATGTCCATAGTCTGCATTTCAGTCATATTTATTTTTTAAACTGTATTTCTTATTACAGCTAGCAAGCAAATGCCATATGAAAGTCATTACAGCAGATCGAGTACGGTTATGATAAACAACAGTCAAATACCAATGAATGACCATCGGAATTTCACAGAACAGGCACAGATCGAGGAAAAACGGTCACTTTCAGCATTGAATCAGTTTATTAGTGAGTTACATTTAAAGATTTTTAAATATTTTATTGTTTTAAGATATTAAATTTTCACTCGTTTAGAACACTGTTGCGAGGTAATGTCGTTGTGGAACATTCTGATTTCGCATCAGTTTCAAGTACTTTGCCAGCAATTATCAGCGGAACATCAAAAAATGTTAAGGTGCTGCACATTTCGAGATTTATTTGTGTCACGATCTGAAGTCTGTGCATTTCTTATCATCACGCTTATCAATTTATATCTCAAAGACAAAGCGGATGTGTCGGAAATATCAGATACTTTAAGACAACAGTGTCCAAATCTCTACAAACACGAGGATGAGGTTATTTACAAAGCCACTGAACTATTGATAAGTGCCAAGACCTGCACGTCCCAAGTAGAAAAACAACAAAAGCTAAACACAACTTTGGCAATGTGTTTAGATGCTGCGCCTAATTTGCCGTTACATAGCATTTGCCAGCACTTAATTTCAGTTGATTTCTATGAAGGTGTGGTTGAGTTATCTGCAACATGCGCATCAAAAATAGATCCAGAGAATATTGCTATACATTATTACAATAACAATGAGCCAAATGAGGATCGCGAAGGATACACCTGGTTTGTTACGCGGTAAGTATTTTCTCATTATGAGGGTTATATATTGTATTAAATTAAAAAATTATAAAATATTAATTGCAGTATGAATTACTATAAGGAGGTGCAGCTTATGCTCGACTACGTCTATCAAACAGCTTGCAGTAAGAATCCTCCGCAAAATGAGAACCGCTCATTTTATCTTAATTGTGACTCCTCTTCGGAATATCGCGATACCGAGTCAGGGCTTAATGATGCCGTTAAGAAGATCACAAACCAAGCACTTAGAATAAAAGATCCACTTATTCATGTTGTAATCTACGAATGGTTACTGTCACATGATATGAGCAGCGCGTTACTGGAGTTAATGGAACCATCTCTAGGCGAATTCTTACGTCGTAGTGTGAAACGAAATCCGGATAATATCAAGTTAATTGATTTACTTTGGAAGTACTACGAAAAGAACAATCATCATTCCCAAGCAGCACTCATACTTGATAGCCTGGCCATGACGCGCAGTGAATATATATCTTTGGACGTGCGCATTGAATATTTGGTGCACGCTATTATGTGCATGCGCAATGACACAGTTGGCTCCTCCATAAACAACGGAATATTTTTAAAGGAATTGGAGGATAAGGTAAGTTCATGGATAGTTCATTTCAGTCCAATTTAATTTAAAATTTTTTACTATCATTTTATTTAGCTGGAAATTGCAAGAGTTCAAAAATCTGTGCTTTTTTCCGTAAACTCACTCGTAAGCACTAATCCCGATGCAAGACAAGCTGTAAAGGATCTTAATATTGCTCTATATGATATAACTCAATTGTTTGAAAAGTTCGCGGATCCGTTTGAGCTCTGGGAGTGTCAATTGTTGATACTCAACTGCTCAAATCACAACGATCCGTTGTTAATTGAATCAGTTTGGGGAAACATTATTAACAACGCGGTGGAAGTTGCCGGCACAACACAACAACGCAGTACAAATCTCTTTACCAAAATTGAGCTTTTAGTGCGTGAATTTGGCGAGTCGGGGCCATGCTTTCCGTTGGCATTCCTTATAAGAGAGTTAGAGATAAAAGCCTGTCAACTAAATTTACCGGAAGGTGCAGTTCCAGAAAAGCTATTTGCCATGAAGTTGGATATTGAATTGCTTTTAGAATATTACTCAAGGTAATTTATTTTATTCATTAATTTATGGAAACGAAATTAATTTCGTTTTTTTCATTTTATTAATTTTATAGAATGATTTCAATGAATGAACGCGTTTGGACAAATGAGGGCAATGAATGGCATTTAATTCAATCAGCTATACGCATTGTAACACTTTTGGCTGAAAATACCGAGGAGATTTGGTACCGTTCCAAGTAAGTCTTGAATTGGTTTACCAAAAATTACCGAATAAAAAATTGTTGTTTCATTTAGGCGACGCGTATTTGAAAAGGCACAGGACATAGTTGCGGCGTGCTTAAACATTTGTTATCAGAAACCGGACACAAACCGCTTGCAGCAGTCACTTAAGGAGCTGCAGTGCCGATTACAACGGATATTAGGTTAATTTCGCTTATTGGCGCGGACTGTAGCTATATTCAATTCAAATATTCTTAGAGCAAAACAATGGTGAAGCTGTTATGTTTGATTGAGTTATATAAATTGTGTGTTATTTATTTAAATATTTTATACGTCTAACAATGAAAATAAGTAGAGAATAGTATGCAGTATTACGATGTGTTCATCATCTTAAGGTGCTCTGCTGTTAGTATACATTTTGTCATATGACAAGAGCAAGGCAGTGGGTGCTCTTCAACGTTGGGATCAAGCAGATCTACCTCAAGTACATATTTGCGAGCATCGTTTGTGTTACGTTTCATCCAAATCTCAAAAGCAATGGGCGACTTTTCTTCTAGATCCTCGCAATTTTCTTCAGGAAGTACTACCACGCATTGCTTCCAATGAGTGCTTGGAGCGTTTGGTGATGTGTTGAGCTCCACAAAGCTCGTTCCAGGAAATCGTACTTTAAACCAAATACAGAATCCTTGATGCTTTCCCGCCGACTGGGTTGACACAACGTCTTTAAAATTGATGTTATCTAGCTGCTCTGTAGTAACGTCCATTAAGTCTATCCAGTGAACAACAATACCCTCATGGAGTAAATTATTGGGATCTAATTGCATGACCTCTGGTCTGGTTGACTTTTGTAGACGCAGTTTACTAGCAAAACGTTCCATTTTTACATCATCAACATTTCTCCAATAATCAAAAAGCGATGGAACAGAACAAGGTGCCATATAAATATAGCATTCGTTGGGAAACATAAGTCCCCCAGGTTTTAAAAAATTGTCCCTTGCATAAAGTACGGAGTCCAACATTCCCTCATGTAATAAATAGAAACCCATCCATTCTGAAACAATAATATCAACCTTTTCGGCTGTCGATGGAAGCACGAATTCCTCTATTTTGGAGTGCACAACCTTAACAATGTGGTTTAAATCGTTCTCATCAACTAAATCTAGAGCTACACTTGTTGCTAGATTGGAGGCTTCCACAGCATAAACTAAACGAGCCCCGGCTTTGGCACAAAACACAGACAATATTCCTGTACCAGCGCCGACGTCCAATACGACTTTATCTTTAAATAATTCCTTATTCTTAAAAATGGCGTCAAAATATGCTTTTTGCCGTGGCTTATCTGTTAGCATGAGTTCATGAATCTATAAACAAATAAGTAAGTTAAAATGTGTAAGCATATTTTACGATTTTTGTCAATAGTAACATAATTAAGAACGGCTTCTTTTCAATATACCTCCAAATTTTCATATTCTTCAAAATAGTTATTCATGGCGCTACTTTAACTAAGCAGAACAATTTAAAAACGTTATTTGAAGGTTTTGTAGGTTAAGCGTTGTGCATGAAGATTAACATAAACACTTAACAGTGACCTTTCAGTTACTCAAAATGGCTATTAAGGAGGCTGAATGAACGAACTAGTTCGTAAATCTAGTTTAATAATACGCCACGTAAATTCCATAACAATAATTCTAATTACATTTTCCATTTGTTATTTATATATGTATGCTTTAAAGTAAATTAATTAATCAATATGACCGAATTAAATTATGACGATATGAACAACGCAAGGGACATAAATACATCTGAAGAAGTTGATAAAAGTCTGAAATCTATTGAAGAAAAAGAAGTAATTTGTTATATAGAATGCATTTTTAATTTGTATTAACTATTCGTTGCCCTTTAGATTGAGGTGAATGCAAAACTAAAAGCTATTTTATCTAGACAATGCCAAATTGAAACAAAGTTAAGTGGCATCGGCCGAGCCATGACTACGCTGATAGCTGTAGAGAATGATTCTAATAAGTTAAATATACAAATTGTGAACACTGCACAGCTTGCTGAGTCGGTAAGCGCTAAAGTTCGTCGGCTGGATCTAGCTAGATGTCGTGCCTCGGAGTGCCAGCAGAGGGTTCACGATCTAATAGATCTTCAATTATGTAGTCAAGGCGTTGTTAAGGCCATAGCCGAGGAAGATTTTGAGAAGGGTGCAGGTCACGTTGCCCGCTTTTTGGCAATGGACCAGCAACTTTTACAACGCACAGCGGACGATGTGCAAGGATCTATAACGTCTGTAAGTGATGCAGTTCGTACATTAGAGGATGCAACGGTTAAAATACAAGAATTAATTTCAAAAAGATTTGACGAGGCTGTTCAAAGTGATGACTTAGCATCTGTTGAAAGATTTTTTAAAATATTTCCGTTACTTGGTTGTCATCGTATTGGTATTGAGAAATTCTGCAGTTATATTTGCAAAAAACTTTCGGCGAAAGCTCAAAAGGAACTACGGAACACGCAAGACATCGCGAAAGCAGAGCGTCGCCTACACTTGGCTTATGCGGACCGCCTTACGGCGATTTTAGAAAATTTTGCTCGTGTTGTGGAAGTTAATCAACCCATTGTTGAGGCGTTTTACAGCCAAGAGTAAGTTTAAAAAATGTTTTAAAGAAATTTAAGTATTTTCATTTTGAAAATAGATCTACTTCATTGTTAGACATGGTTAAAATATTACAAAAAGAATGTGATACCGAAATTAAAAATTTGCTTCTGGAGTTCAACAAAAATCGACAAATACAGTATCGCATAAAACAAGTTAACGACTGTGCTCAAAGGTTGACCGGCGCGGGCAATAGCAATAGCAGTATACAGACTTTGGGACACTATCGAAAACCTTCAGGAGGATCTATAGATAAGCTGAACCCCAAAGATATCGACTCAATAATTGCCGAAATAACGGTAATGCATTCCAGAATAGAGTTGTACTTCCGGTTTATGCGTCGTCGATTACAGGTAGTTATCTCAAAGCCATATGATTGTATTAAAACAAACCTTTTAAAAATATTTCATTTACCTACAGGCAAATGCAGAAATATGTACACAGGATGCGGATATCAAAAGAAACATTCTCAATGAATACAATCGTGTTGTTAAGGATTGCGACTTAAGTCGTCAAATGCAAGAAATTTTAGGCACTTATTTGCTCTTCGAAAGGTAACCTACTATTACTTGTGGTAAATAATTTTCAAAATATGACAACATATTGTAGGTACTTCATGGAAGAGAGCGTATTAAAAGCCATCGGTCTTGATACTTATGAAGCTGGACAGCAATGTTCGTCAATAGTTGATGATGTGTTCTTTATACTGCGCAAGTCGATCCGACGTTCGTTAACAACGCAATCCATTAATGGTACATGTGCAGTTATCAATAATGTTGCTTCTTGCTTGGACGGTGATTTCATCACAGCACTAAAAGCGCCTTTAAAGAGTGGATATCCCTCCGGCTACATTGACTTGGCGCACGCATATAATGCAATACAGACAACCATACAACAAGGCAAATTACATTCGAGCGACGGTGATCGTATTCGGACTAATTTTATAGTACAGTTAAATAATGCGGATATGTCGACTGAGTATATTGAAACATTGTGGCAAACGATGGAACAGGAGATTGCTGGCACATTTCCCAGTATATCCTCAGTTGAACGACAACTGCTCGACAGTTGTTTAACTGAGCTAAAAACCGTTCGTGATGCATTAAAAGCAACTGTTGACTTTGGCATACAGCAGTTAAGGTCTAGCGCGCTAAGACCGCGCCTTAATCCGTGGGTTGATGAGTTTCTGAACTATAGCCATCATTTAACGGAGGTAAATATTTTAAAATATATTTTGTATTACTTTCCTTATAAATATTTAATTGTTAAGGAGGAACTCTCCACATACGAGGCTGGAGAAACATTCGTTCAGTATTTTATTGTGCAGTTGGATGGACTGTTAAATTCATTTAAGAACACGCTTAGCCCCCGGAACTACGATGCTCTTGTTAGTATCTTGGCTACAGAAGTTACCAATCGCTTGGAACGAGTAATCAAAAAGAGTACATTTAATCGGGTAATAAGATATATTCTGCTGAGATATGTACTTATTTATAATGTAACTTATAATTTTATAGCTTGGTGGACTCGTGTTAGATCAGGAAGTACGTGCTCTTGGCACGTATCTTACGGGAGCAACTTCCTGGTCCGTTCGCGATAAAATGACACGTCTTTCACAGATTGCTACGCTTTTAAATTTAGATAAAGTTTCCGAGCTTTCCGAATATTGGAATCCTGAAAATCATGAAATGCCGTCCTGGCGCTTAACCCCAAATGAAGTTCGTACGATACTTGCGTTAAGGTACTCTCTAAACTGTTTACTTTGATTTTTATTTCAAAATTAATTTTTTATTTCTTTCAATAAATAACTTATTTTCAGGAGCGATTTTCGTATGGAGGACATTAAACGTTTACAACTTTAAGTACACCCAAATCATTATGCTGTATTGACAGTTTTCTTTGAGCTTAACCAACCATTGTAATCCAATCTTAACAATAGTTGCGATAGCGCGCTGAAGTTTGTTGAGCTTTGCACATTAACCAATAATTTAAATATCGCTGATATTGTTACGTTTAATCTGTAAAAACATATTATTAAATATTTATGTATATTTAATTTTTCTTTATTTACCTTTCATCGAGCATCTTAACTTCATCCAAATGTTCATTTGGGGAGGCAACCTGATTACTGTTTAGAAGAGTAAACTTTTCACAAATACTAAAAATTTCAAGAAATGTTCCATATATTGGGTTTCGAGAATTGCTTGAAGTTTGCAAAGTGTTTGGATTTTTATCTGCTTCGATTAATAAAAAGCACTGAGACAGTACATTGGCAAGAAACACGGAATGCGCTCTCTGAATTTCCTCAAAGTCAGATGCAGTTTTAACCACATTAATGATAATACTGAATTGATCTGGAACGAAACCCAAAGGTATATGTTGGCGAGAGCAACAGGATGTTTTCTTAATAAAAAAACTTACGTTCAAGAACGTCAACTTGTATGTAATGCTGCAGGTTGTCCAAAAAAAACATCAGGCAGTTACGCAGATTTAAAACGCCTATATTGACTGGCCCAATAGTCTTAGCAATACATTTGTGGTTAGCCCATATTCTTTGAAGATCGTATTGTAACTTTCGGACAACCAACAAAAACCGGAATATGTG
Organism: Zaprionus lineosus; assembly: GCA_035044505.1. NCBI lineage: Eukaryota > Metazoa > Arthropoda > Insecta > Diptera > Drosophilidae > Zaprionus > Zaprionus lineosus. The sequence goes on from JAWNNX010000025.1 coordinate 640,839, forward strand.
GTTGTATCGCTCAATAGTTGTAGGGGAGAATAGAAGATTCAGTGGCCATTTATAAGTGTACTTTAAATAAAGGTTGTGTAATAAACCAAACTCGCAGCTTTCGTCCAAATCAGTCGTACTTCCTTTTGTATGTAGCTTGAAATTTTCCAAATCATCAGTAATTCCCATAACATGCGCTGCATTCTATATTACAAAGATTTTGAGTTAAGATAAACATTAAAATTAATACGTACTCGAAATAATACCTCAAAGACTCTTGTGTAGTTCTTGACATCTGCTTCCAAATAGTTTTCCGCATTTTCATACAACTGTTGCAAAAACTCCAAGTAAAATTCGCCTCGTCCCAAAAGATAAAAATCCTTTATTAGATACATCTGACGTTCCAGATCATCTTCGGTAATTGCTTTGGCAGTAAAGCGTTGACTAACGTAATTTTTAATGTTGTTTATTACCGCTTCCAGTCGAATGGCTTCGATTCTATTATCTTGATTGAGATCTTCGATTTGTTTTGTGAATTCAACTTCCTTGCCGTCCCAGAGCTCACTCATATCGCAGACGGTGCCATGCGTTTTTAATGCCCATGAATCCGAACTTTGTTTACCTTGGTCAATTTTAAAAACGAGCACTGTTTGTCCGACGAATAGAATCTTTTCTGCCAATACGACTGATACAAATCTCGGAAGCTGAGATAAGTTTACTTCATAGTGCCATATTTCTTCGTCACATAAAGAACTCTAAATATTTAACAATAATAACAATATTCATTTTTTATTTTTAAACAATTTACCAAACTGCTTGTAGATAAATTCGTAGTGGCACCTTGTGGTTTAGATCTTATGAAAAACTCCGAATGCTGGTCGTCAATCTGGCCAAAGATTATCCATTGCGTAAGTTGCAAGAGGAAAACTAATTTAACAGGATTGGACACTCTGCATATAAAAATGCATTTTAATTAAAGGTTTTTGTTCAAATATATAAATATTTATATATGTATACGTTACATTGCAACTGTTTGATCCAAGCGAGCATCTCCTTGCTGAACTTGTTGATGTAAATATTGTAGAAGTGCACAGCCATGGAGTTCCTAAATAAATATTTTTTTAAACATTAATGATTTTTAATTAGTCTTTAGTTCTTACCTGAATTTTGATAAAATTTATAAGTTTATGTAATAAAATAATAATTGGCAATTGCAACTCCAACGAGTTGTAGATGTGTATTAGGGAATGAGTAGTTTTCTTTTCTAATATGCATTCAAGCTCTATTATTGCATCGTAAAAGCCTTGGAGGGCATTATCAACACCCCGCGCAAAAGCTTTTAGGTAATTACCAGATGAGAAATCTACAAAAAATTTTAAAATTAATAAGCTTTAATGATTCAAATACATTAACTTTACCAGTAGCCTCGGTGTAGTCTGTCATATTTCTAGAATTAACACTTCCAAAATACGTTGCAAATCTTACAATTTTATTAAGATTACCCAAAATACTTAAGATTTCCACAAAGATTTTCCGCTCACAAGGATGAATAAACTCTTCGGCTACATTGGAATCCTGAATTAAAGAAAAATTATTTGCGAAACATATGGACGGAAATTAATAAAATTCTCACAAGGAAACTTTTCACGCATACTCCTTTGCGACTCAGGTTCAAGCATGTTAATAGTATGTCATGTATCATCTTTTAATATTTTATATTTAGAAACAAAGAATCTAAATCATATCAATTTGATATTTGATTGTTTTCGACTTGACGCAAGTTTTTAATTTGGATGAACTGCGTTTCGATAACAAAACATCAGCTAATGCCCGGTCACCTTAATCATGGTCACACTGGCCTATGTTATGTTATGCAGCTGTTATTTAAACGTTGAGTTCAAACAGCTCGCAGACTGACTTACATATGTAGGTTGTCTCTGAGCTCATCAAGTGAATGTAGGTTATAATTTTATTTGAAAAGCGCAGATGAATTTTTAATTTAGCTAATTTATAATATAGATTTTGATGCAAACATTTTTAATTAAATCTATTTGGTTAACATCTTAGTCGAAAATGTTTGAGATGTTTAATTTTGTCTGTTTATATATTTATCTTGTAATTTTAATACAATAAACTCTACATTCAAATATAAACGTGCTATTAACGTAATTAAATGTTCTCTCAATTTAATTCAATTTAAAATATCAGCAATTTAATTGAGCCTCCGTTAAAACCAACAAGGAACAAGCGCAAGTCTCCTCCTGAACAACAATGGAAGTCTGTATTACCTAAACTTCCTTTTACTTGGTGTAGGCAAATAAATTATCCATTCTGCCTTTATAGTTGTCAAACTTTATTGTCTTTAGGTGCGACATTGTTGATAATTTACACCCCAGACAAACTCGCAATAAATAATGTCTGTGCTCGGGCCATATTTTGATAAGTCGACCAAAAGAGTTACTTTTTCTACCTTTTGTTACGGCCAAGCAAAGGACCAAGCAAAATATCTCACGAACGCCGTTAAAGATGATGATAGTAAGTAAGCTTCCGCTCGGCCATGCTGTCTTCTGGCTAAACTGCTGAATATGTGCAAAAAGCTGATTAAAAAAACAAAATTCGAACGTACCTACAAATAACTTTGTATATTTGTTGACTCTGTTGTTGACTTTACTTTATTTTTATATATAGCCGATGCAAGAACTACTTATACACCCACTACTTTAGTTATTTTAAAATATAAAAAATAAATATTAGCAGATTTAGAAGGGATTAATAATTATGTTTGTTTAAACGAACTGCTCCTTTAATTTAAATTTAGTTTCCACTACATGGGGTATTCTGTATTCGAGCACATCACATGAGTAACAGTTACCTTCTTGCTGAATAATTCAAATAGCTGAGTGGACCTTTACTTCCATTAGCCTGGTGTTGGTTCACCCAGTAGGACATTGTTGCAATTAGAAAAGGAATATTGCAGCATGGGCAGTGGAGATTCGAATTTATTACATTTTATTTTGTAACATGTATTTTTAATTTTACTGCTACATTAATTAAATTCAATCTTCCACTGCGCCATTCGCAGACCCCTGCATATTCTTCCATAAAGTTTTCTCTACTTTGGGTGTTTAAGCTTGCGGTCCTTGCTTAGACGAGGGAAGGACCCTAGCTAAATACGGGAAAGTGCAGTTTAAAGCGTGTGCTTGTCTCTGCGAGCTGAGGAGTTTATTAACTTCATATATGAGTTTTGGAACTAATATTTTTTGTATTTGCTTAAAAAAAGTTTTAAAATGAGCAGTTTCCATTTCCCATATAGAAAATTAAAGCTTTAGTTTTGCCAAATATTAAAAAAAAGAATTTTTGTATATAAATTGGATAAAATAAAATAAATCATTAGAAACTAGTTCATCAAAGCTTCAGATTTATCAAATTTAGCTAGCTCGCACTTTAAAAACGTTTGTGAGAAACTACGATATATTAAGGACATCTGAGTTATAACCGAAGGGATTTTAAAATAAATTATTATTCAAAAGTAAAACCATTTTCTTAGAAACATTTGTAAAATTTATTTATAATCAATAATGTGTGTATAATATATTGCTTATATGTAGTTCATATAAAATTATCTATTTAATTTTGTTTATTATAATATATATATTTTTATATATATATATATAACTTTGTCTACTACGATTCCATAATGAAGTAAATATGTAGATAATTAATTATACTAGAGAAGGGCACAAATTTGATTTTATTTTCTTATTTATAAGGCTCTTAATAGATGATTGGAACCACCCCATTATTAAATATGTTTTCCCGATTTTATCTTTAAAATGGTTCCCTACCTATACGTACATGCATATATATGTATGTATATATATGTACGTGTAACTAACTGTTGTGTAGAAAAATTGAAATTGTATTGCATGTCTTTTCAGCTCTTATATGTATTATATGATTCATTGATTTGATTGGTTGGCTTGTGGTGCTTCGGTCTCAGTAATTAACACCCATTAATCAAAGTTCAATAAAATGCATTTTTTTAAGTCCTCTAAGAAAAGCAACAATGGGATAATTTATATTCGTCCACTGCGAGTGCAATTGTGTGTGTGTGTGTGTGTATGCATGCATGTATGTATGTATGAATACATATATAAATCTCCTATTTTACCAATGTGAAAGGCACGTTTTTCATAAATATATCATTTAGAATTTAAGTTGACAATATATTCACGCAATTTAATTTTTATTAGATACATATTATTTTTGGTCAATTTGTCTTTATTAGATATTGGTCATTATTTTTGCACTAAATTTGGTTCATAGGAGTTACAAAACCCACGGATTTCAACTGAGGTTGTCTATTTTTCTGTAGTCGTTGATGCAGTCGCACATTTAAAGCCAGTTAATTTACTACTTTATCTAAGGTTAAGTCGCAGTCAGCCCATTCGGGAAGTGCCCAGCTTGGTAGTTCCGTTTCGTACTCCCAGCCGGGTCCCTGCAAAAAAAGGGGTGTACACAATTTATTTATTGTTGTTCCGTTCATTTATTTCGCTGTTGGTATTTTACCTTATACTTCCATGCGTGCAAGTACATGACCAGATCCTTTGGCTTTGGATCGCGATAGTGAACTTTGCACTCGTAGCAATGCTTATCGATAACAATTTTATCGGACGCAAGGCTGTTCTCTTCGGTGCATTCCGCGCTGATCCGCAAGTCGCTCACTTCATGCGTTGCATTCGATTTTTCTGGGGTGGTGTTGGCTTTGGTTGAAAACATTTGACTGTTGCTTGAAGATGAATGCTGCTTAATTGCCTGTGGGAATTGAACTGAATTTTCAAGGCAGGGTGGTGTGGTCTCCCGAGAATTGGTACCTACATCATCGTCACTGTGATGCACGACTAGAAAGTAAATGGACATAAAGGATTTCTCTTCTTATCTGTAAATTGACTGATGTTGGCTTTTGGTACATACCAAAGGTTTGATCGCTGCTCAGGCTTTCAAGGTCTGTTTCATCTTTTGTGTTCTTGAACAGGGATATGTCAGAGTCGCAATCTATTCCCAGCCAATTTTCGGCATTGTGTATGTTAATCAGATCCCGTATGAGATCATCGTCGCTCTTACCACCGATGTCCCCAGATCGACCCTTCAATGGACCGAACACTTCATGATTGTACAATGGGTCATTGAGGATGGGATAGCCTTTAGTGGAGTATGCGGAAAGTTAAATAATGATCACAGTCAAATTAGCTTGAGGTTTACCTAGATATTGCAAGTGTACCCGTATTTGGTGCATACGTCCGGTAAGTGGCTTACAAAGGACCACGCTTGTGTTTTCGTTTTGGGATAGTTTCTGGAAAGTTGTCGTACAATCCTTGCCCTTTTGGGACACTTTGCAAACCCCAATCTTATAGCTAACAACCTCAATCGGCTCTTTGCACTCCACAATTCCGCTGAATATGGATTAACAGTTAGAGGCGGTCTAATTGCGACCCAATTGTATACTCACTCCGGGAAAACGCCCTCCACACGACAGATGTACTCCTTCTCCACCTGGCGGTTGCGTATCTGCTGCTCCATTTGACGAGCTTTCTTGGGACTGCGTCCGAATAGGAGCAGGCCTGAGGTCAGCCGATCGAGACGATGAATGGTGCGGAGATTCTTCAAGTTGAATTCTTTGGCAAGTATAAAGACGACCGTGTTGTGCCTGTATCGACCACACGGGTGCACCTAAGCAATTGGGAAACAAGTTAGGACCTTCTGTGTACATGCCACATCTCAATTATGTGTATGAAAATTATCAAAGTATTGCACGAACTATCGAATGAATTAATGGACATGTAATGAACGTACGCTTATATCTTTTTCAAAAGGAAACTAACTTTAATTATAACAAATGTAATAATATATATATCGTAATATGGCGGTCGTTAAAGCCACTTACGGGTATAGATGCCGGTTTGTTAACAACCACAATGTCCTCATCCATATGCACAATTGTGATTGGTTGGCAAGTGACGGGTACTTCGTGTCTGGAAAGATATTTGTGAGTGCGCATGTTTAGTTTAGACACTTGAAGGTAGCACTAAGCGTTTTATAATGCAACGATATCCGTGTCAAATCGGATATTATCTGCACACGTACATATAATATATATGTTTTAAAAATCAATTAAATTATCTCATATTTTTTACACTTTCATTTAGTTTTCCACTCGCTCTCTATCTCACTCACTCGCGCTATCCCCTCCCTCTCTCTCTCTCTCTCTCTCTCTCTCTCTCTCTCTCGCTCTCGCTCTCTCTCTCAAGGTCTATTTGAAATTTATATACAAACACAAAGGTTAAACATTTTGATATAAAAACACAATGCGTTTACGTAATAATTTGATTTGTTGCTTTTTGATTATTTATGATATAAAATGAGATATAGTCAAATCGCCGCTGAGTCAATACAAGAGCGATCGTCCTTGTGATATTCGCTTACTGCATCCTTGCAGAAGCAATGGCGACTATTTCGAAACATCAAGTTTTACATTTCTAATGATCAAAATTATAGACATGTTTTTAGATTTCTAAAATACATTGTTTTTTTCAAACATTTAAGTAACTTTTTTCTTTTTTTTTTTTAAATTTAAATTTAAATTTAACGGCATTCCAAGTATTTAGTTAATATTTAGTTATTTACCTGTGAACAATATTTGCCAATAAATCATTGTGCTTTAATCGATAATCGATTGGCACTTTCTCAAAATTGACGGTCAGAGTTCCGGTCTGAATGCAGCGTTCGTACTCCTCGGCAGGATGTGCTCGGAACTCCTTTGAGAATATGTCGAGAATTTTTTCGCCTACCCAGCGCCCTTTTGTGAAGGTTGTAAAGGTAAAATAGTAAGGATAAACTTTTCGAAGACCTGATCGCAACAGAAAAGGATAATTTCATTATCTTAAGGTTTTTAATTTACTACTTTTATCCTTTTACCGTTTTCAATGTAATACGAAGTCTCTTGATATCTTTCGTCAGTGAATCCTGGCCTCTTCGCCTTCAAGGCCTTTGTTTCTAGCTTTGCCTTTAAAATTCATACAGTTACAGTAGTTTATAAAAAGGACTTATCAATAACTTTGATACCTTTTTCAGATCCTTGATTTGTTCAGAGTCCTCGGTTTTCCTCTTTTCGGGTATTTTTACCTTCTGTTTCTCCAACTCATTGGAAGTTAGCTACAAGATGGAAAAGGAAAAGGATATTCTCTTTCTTTATTTGCAAAACATTAAAATATAATTTTTATTTCCACTTGGGATGCTTTAAACTATAAATAAATTAAATTTAACTTAAATTAGATACATTAAATGTGTGCTTAAATTGTTTGTTCAAGTTCATGTATTATATCTTGTTTATAAGTTAATAGAGGAATGGAATTCAACACGTGGACACTAAATCTTTCCGTAGTAGAGATTTGCTTTAAGATTTATGCACTCGGATGTGAGTCTTCATGTTTTGCAACTTAACTTAAGAATTCCATCAAATTTATATACATATGTACAATAAATGTATATATGTATGTATGCATGTATGTGTGTGTAAGCTTATATACATTCTACGGGGTCTGGCGTATTTATCTTCTCATAACTTGATCTGTGTATTCCCGAACGCGATTATTCTCAAGTGGTCGGAACAGCACTGATTCTACGTATCGTTCACTTATCTATATATGTATATATATATATATATATACATATATATATATATATATACATAATATATACATAATGTATGTATGTATATATTCTCATACGGAGATATGATGTTGGGTGTACTGTGCAGCTGAACAGTGCAGCCCATGCACATGATGCATGCAGTTCGAGCCTAAACTTACACTACACGGAATTGTCTCAGTTTGGTGGAGGACTCTGATGAGTGAATGTCTGCTGGTTGACTTTGTCTTTGCTTACATTGGCAGAGCGCCCAACAAATAATGGAAGCATGCGGTATGCCCGAAAATCAGTGCGGGAGGGCAACGGACCATAGACCATGGACCACGGGAGACCGTGCCGAGGTTGCAGGCGACAAGCAGCAACCAAGAAGCAACAACCGACGCGGCCCGTCGGTCAATCTGAATTTCCCTTAAGTAGCATTTTATGGTTATACAAGACGTCTCCGTTTCACATGTGTCTATACACATAATATACAAATATACGAATATATATATATATATATATACATATATATATATATATATATGTATATACGTATTTATATTCACATAAATTCCTGCAGATACTAGAATATACTCATATAATATTTAGAAGATCCCACTAGCCCCTAAGCATAGACAAAAGAGACACTCAATAGTCTCGGATTCGGTTTAAATTTAGCCGTGATATCATCCCATGAACACGGCCGCTAATAGAGAATTACATGTTACATAAATCGCTTGCTTCTCATTAGAGGAACAAGCAAGTATTCTGTTCGATAATAATAATCGATAACCAATTATCTTATTGTTATGTGAAATCAAAAATATATGAATGAACGACCCAAACTTCGCCCACACAACTCTCCACTCATCCATGCCGTGATGTTCATATAAAAAGACTTGATAAATTAATTGAATCATTCAACAGCAGAGACCTGTTGCCAGCGATCTTGGCAAGCGACCATTCATATATGCACACCTATATGCACTATAGATGTGTGTGTGTGTGTTTTGTAGTTCTGGATGCTGTTTGTACGTTCATGTGTATGCGTATAAAATTCTTCGAAAATCTTGGGCAATTTTATATTGTTTTAAGAAAGCAACCAGTGTCTGCTGTATGCCGTATGCCGTATGCCGTATGCCGTATGCCGCATGCCGTCTGCCGTCTGCCCGGCATCCAGTTGGGCAGCATCCCAGTCGCTACTAATATTTATGAGTGTACACTATACACCCACACATGTCATCAGAGCAACACTCACGCAGAAACCGAATTCACACCGGCACCTACGGTAACCAGGAGAGATTCAGGGGCAAGGTACATCCGTGCATGCGACAAATGGGACATTTCTCCACTCGCATTCGGAAGATGTTTTTTTTTAGGCGAACGTGGGAAAAAGTGAACCATAGACTTGAAAGCCGACGCAGCACGTGACAACTACCGATTTTTATGGCCAATGATCAGATATTACCAGGAGGGGAATATAGTTCAATTTGTTTATTTACTTAAACGATTATTATGACGCTTAATAATAATTTTTTCTAAAATCCGCTGGATTAATGGCTTTGTTTAAATGAAGCTTCAAAATCTACGGTTATATAAGATCTAACATCTTGTCACCTGCTCTGCCTCCACCAGTCAGATTACAAGATCCGACAACATTATAAGCTCATAATGATGCAATTGCCTTTTGCCCGTAAAAGCATTACGAGTATTGAGAACGGACTGCGAAACTTGGAGACTATATAAACTTGTCTTGGCCATAGAAAGAGTGCGCATAAAGAATCCTGGTATTAATTAGACCACTGATTATGTCCACACACTCTGCAGTTGGATTCAAAAGAACTGCTTAACTCAGAGAACTCGAATGCAGCAATAGCAATTGCTTGGAGAACACAGCCGTATCAGATTGACAAGCGACAGTTGCTGAGCGTCTAAAATGGATAATACTGTAAATTCAGGTTCTGCAAACTTAGGTCAAGTCACGGCGGCTATGAAAGGAGTTGTGGGTCCACTGGCGGACTCATTCTGCGTTGTGCAAACACGATACTTCAATTAAACAATGCTTTCCTCATCAAACAAGTTTCGGACATTTTATTTGCTATTCATGTTCCCTAAACTCTAAAGATTTTATTTATTTATTTCTTTTCTGTCGTTCAGTTGCTTAATGTGCGGTGCATTCGAACCAAGGGCATTCAATGTTTCCAACTAATTGAAGTCCCATGAAAGCACTAAAAAAGCCACACAAAGCGGCTTGGCGGCCTCTAAAAGTATTTAATAAATTATGCGAGCTACTGGTGTAAGATAATAACTTGAAAAAGGAACTAATCAGCTGTTCATTTAATCAGTTCACGCAAGCGTTGCACATTCGATATGGGCAGACGGGCGTCCTTAGAACTTGTGTTTTCTCTTTGGCGATCAGAAGAGAACGATAATTAGAAATCGAATGTTAATTGAAAAGCTTTACTTTTTGAATTGCGTGTTTCTTTTGCGGGTGTGTGGTTGTGTTTGTGTATTTATTTGTTTGTAAAAGTAATTAATTTGAATTCCCTTTTATGTTTACGAAACATGCGCTGAGTGAAAAAATGTAATTAACTAAATAGGTTTTTAAGGCTTTAATCAATGATTTATATTTCCCATTTATAAACTCTCCAGCATTGAAACATATAAGAGGCTAACATGGAAAAATAAATAAAATAAAATGAAAACACTAAATGAGGAAAATTAAACAAGGAAGTAAGAAATTGAGTTGTAATAAATCTAATTTATTTGCGATGATTTTTTAGGCAATGTATAACCCAAATTCAAAGTGTGTTCATCTTTTCGGAAACCCTTAAACCACTGACTAAACTAGCACGTTTGCCCATGCAATGATGCGGCTGCGTCTTAACTCGTTTTCAAGGGTTGACACTGGTGAGTAAATATCTCGCGTGTTTCTTCTTCTTCTTCTTCTTTTTTTCTTGTTATTTTTTTGAGATGTGCATGCGTGTGTGTGTGTTATGTGTGTGCAAGTGTGTGCGTATAAATGAGTTTATGAGGGAGCTTAACATGCGTATTATGAATATTTGCTAACAAGAAAAGACAAAGAGCGCTTGGAACGCTTAAACTGGCAGTTGTGGCTACTTTGTGGATTATGTGAGAAACCTTGACCAACTCAGTCAGTCAACGTTTACACGTGTAATCATTGCATTTCAAAAGAGTTTTGAAGCCAGTGAGGAAAGCAACAACAACATGCTTAGCGATGCGGAAAATCTGAAAGGTCTTGAGTGTACGGACACATGCACACATACATACATACATATGCATGCATACAAGGAGATTGCACCTTGTGTTTAAATATAGTATTTGTATTTATTTATTTATTTATTTGTTAGGCGCAAAGCACATAATTACTTTTGCTTTTTATGATATCATCTTACTAATTTTGCCATGTGTTTCGTACGAAGGCAATTATAGAAAACACCAATAGATTGGGATTTGGACATTTCAGAAGCAACACAATAGATATCGTAATGTAATAAGCATTTTTTGATTACAATCGTTTCTGCTGTTAAGTTGTTGCTCAACTCGTTGCTGCTGTAGTGAATGTCCAAGCACAACAGGTTCATTCAGCGACTGCGAGCAGTCGCAGTTGCAGTCGCAGTCGCAGTCACAGTCACAGTCACAGCAACAGACAGTAAGTAACACAGTAAGTCCCAGCTGTGTTTAGTGTTTCATGATTCAGTTTGCCATAATGACCATCTAAGTCAATTTAGTCCCACTTTAGATTTGTAAACACACTCTCGCTCTCTCTCTCTCTCTCTCTCTCTCTCTCTCTCTCTCTCTCTCTCTCTCTCTCTCTCCCTATCTCCTTCTCTATCTTTCTCTTGCTCTCTCTCGGTCGTTAGCAGAGCTGAGGTATTCAAATGTGAGTAGTGTTTACATCCGGTGAAAAGTACTTTGTTTTTTAAATTACCTGTACAACCCACGGAAAATGAAAAAATTCCTAAGATGTGCTATTGGTTAATATTAAATAAATATGCTATTATTTATATTATTACTTTACTTAAATTCAATTTAATTTGTTTAGCCCAAAAAAAGTATTGATCTTTAAGGACAAAATTAAATATCAGTTCGGCAATTGGAAAACGATTGCAGTCAATTTGTAGAGCGGTTACTCAAATTCAACCGGTTTATACATTTTCTCTATGAGAGGAATGTACACTTGATAGAACCGATTGATCTCTTTGGAAGGCAACAGCTTCCAGTTTATAATTGCTGCACCTACAAGTAAACAAATTTCAAGTGTTTTGTATGAATATTTGAAGTGGTGATTGCGCATTGTCTAAATAGTTTCTTCCAAACCGGATAGGTGTTCGACTGATGTACTCACACACACACACACCAATGCCTATTTGTGGATTCATGTGTGCAAACATCGATAGAACATCGTGCAGTTAGCACAACAGCCGAGCTTGGGTCACAAAGTAACGATAAATGATTATTTGAGTCAGTAATGAGCGAAAACGAATCCCCGTCTTCATGCTGCACTTACACATATCTACATACACATATGCACATACACATATCGCACAAGTATGCGTGTACGCTTACTGCGTTATGTAACTTGTAGTTGAGTTCAAGCGCACGGCTCATTCCGACGCAAACAGCAGCCAGCGACTGCTCGGAGGCTGACTCTCAAGTACAGACATCAATTGTGTCTGAATGACCTTCGGGCGGGTAAGTGCTTTATTGCAGGTGGCTGTCTGCCTGCTGACTGTTGCTTGGCAATCAAAACTTATGGTCTGTCATCTGTGGTTGTGGAAAGGGGACGGGCTAGGGGGAGGGTACTACTTTGATCAAATGTAATCGAGCTTAAGAGAAGCGCATAACAAGAGCCTAGCCCCAGCTTTGGAAATAAAAGAAGAAGCTATGCGCTTCTAAAGCCTAATTATGCAGATAATGTGACGTCACAAATGTAATTTTTTTTTTGTTTTATGTTTCATGTTTCATGTTTCTTATTTCTTGTTTCAGGTCATGGATTAACCAATCGAAATTAGGAACAGGAAAGGATAAGGAGTTATAAGACGTTTACTCACCTTTCTGTTAATTGTCAAAGCAGATGCACTGGGCAGCGTTTTAATAGGTGGAAGGCTGGATGCACTTCCATGGTTTCTGAGCGCCATGACTCCTCCTAAGCTCAGATTAAGCGAAGTCAAATGTTGAAGATCTTGTGGCATGCAATTAAGCGGCTGCACAAGCGTACAGGCTGGCGGCGGCGCTGGACGTGGCCCTGGAGCCGGCATGGAGACCGCCACCGGAACCGGAGCCGTCTGTGGTATAAGGCCTTGTGGTGTACAGGAGGAGGCCGCCACAGAGGCAGCCGCCAGAAGCGCCTGCTGTGTGGATAAGGGCATGCCACCAAAAGCTGCAACAGCGTTCGCATGGTTAACTCCGGCGGCTCCTGCTGCCGCCGCTGCTGCTGCCGCCGAGTAGTAGGCGCTCAACGGCAGTGGCGAGAACATCGTCGACTGCAGCAGATGCGACTGGGAGTGACTGTGAGAATGTGCATGTGACTGTGAGCTCTGCGTCAGTTGTCCTGGGTAGCTCGACGTTTGGGCAGCAGCTGCGTTTATCAGTGGCTGGCCAAAGTTGAACGCGGGCGCCATGGGAAAGTGGGTACCCGCGCTGGGATGCAGCGTCGGCTGTTGATAGTTTGTTGGCGGTGCTGCCGCTGTGTTTGGTGAATGTTGTTGGGTCTGTTGCTGATGTGGATGTGGATGCTGCTGCTGTGGCTGATGCTGATGCTGATGCTGATGCTGGTGCTGGTGCTGGTGCTGCTGATGCTGCTGTATTTGGGTTTGTGAAGCGAACAAAGCACTCGGCGACGTCACCGCCACCTTATCCACAAACGGAGACTGCATGGTCATTAGCTTGTGGTGATGTTGCTGGGCAGCCAAGGACCACGGCAGGTACCAAGCACACGGAGACGACGAATTCTGCATTTTGTTTATGCTTCTCTTTCTCACAATATACGCGTTTATATTTGTACAAGTCTATGTTTAGTCTATATTTTATATCACTCAAAAGCTTTTGTTTATTTTTATTGCTTGTTATCAAAACTTGTTCCTCAAACAAAAACTACATAATCTAAGATTCGGTTTATTTCTCCAGCCACATGCTCATCCCTTGCTTCTGCTGCCTGCTGTAAGACCAATCGTTGCAATAAATTCAAATATATTATTATTATTGACTACATCTCATAGTTTATAACGTATACGCAAGGGTGTCCGTGTGAACGCACACAGAGATCACTGCCTCCACGCCCGATCACCTCCATTTTGGACACGTTTATTTAAAATTTAGATTTTGAGTTTACTTTCCTTATTTTTGTTAGGTTTATCTGTTCACAGCTCACTGCGAGATTATGTTTAGCACAATGGCATAGGCCACAAAAAAAATCACTAAAAAAGTTTCCAAACAAATCTTGGGTGTTTTTGGTAAGCGTCAATTCCCCCTCCAGATAGGAGTCTCCTGAAGTTCAGTTCATTGAACGAACTTTATAATAAAAATATATATTCGAAATATGAATTAACAGTGAATATCAGGGAAAATCAGTTTTCAGAATTAAATGCATCTGTAGCAAGGGTAATCATCATTTTTGTCCACTGTTAAAGGAAAGTCATAAATCAAAACCTTACATCTACATTAACGCATAGAGTCGTAGCTGGGAGTGCAGTACGTGAGAAAATTAGCTGTGTGTGTATTTGTGTGCGTTCGTTTGTAAATTTGTTTTTGTTCTTAGCGACGAAGTGTCAAAGCGCACCCGCAACGCAAAAACGAATTGGACGACGAACTAGCACGAGAACGAGGAGCCACCGAAACGGCACAGACTAGACTAGAGCTACCTGCCTTGAGGGGAGTGTTCAGCGTGCACTTGTTTATCGTCCAATAAATGAAAATGGAATGGAACAATGGCTAGGAAAGCCACTAAATATAGCGTAATGGATTTTAAATGCACATTCGACATCTGACGGCTGGTTGATAGCTGATGGTTTTTGGCTGATGGACTGCCAACAGTGTAAATAGAATTTTATGCTTGTGTGCGCCCATTTTCCCCGAGAACACATTGTCGAAAGCGCCCATCTACGGATTCTAGGAAGATGGGTATTAATGAAGATATGGATATCAATAGAACGGAGACTATTAGGGCCACATATGTGCACGTTGCACGCCAAGCCAGTTTCTTTTCTAAATAAAGTATCTGGAACATTAGTACTTAAGATCTATATGGAGACCCATGTTGCCAAAACCGCGAAGAATTAATAATTCTTAATTGTATTTTTTCTATTTCTTTTATTTTTTTAATGCAATAGTAAAGACCCCATTCACAATTAAAATTATATCGTTCATGGCACATAAAATGTGGTATATTACGCGCCGTGAAGTTAATACGTAGAGCTTTTCACTGATCTATTCTACACCCCCCACTTGGCACCCGTTCCCCCCCACCAACGCTAACTACCTCTGCCCAGTCCCAGTCTCAGTCCCCTCGTTGCCGTTCCCCGTTCCGTGTTCCTATTTCCACCAGCAATGCTTTACTTAGGCAGCTGCCGCTATCTCTTCGTGGTGTGTGCTTGTCTATAAATTTATTTACTTATGTGTTTTTCGGGGATTTGTGCTAAAATAAGTCTGATGTATTACTAGGTTTGTCCGCACAGACAAAGAAAATTGAAAATTGAAAAAAATGGAGAATTTTTTAAATTTTCATTTCGCCTCTCAGTCTCATATGTTTATTAAATAAATGTGTGCAGTTGTGTGTGCCAATGTTTTGCGATAATTTTGATGTTTTCTTTCGTTGTGTTTGATCATGCAATTTCCATATTATGTTTCTTTTACGATTATTTCATTTGTACATTAAAGAATCGTTAATTATGCCATTTTATATATAATTCGGTGTTGTGTGTGTAGTGCATGTGACAAGGATTACTTAATAAACATGTCAAAGTCGTGGCCAATATTTATCCATAATAAATATACAGCAAAACACCACAGGAAACAAAAATATGTCACAGTTAGCATTTTCACACCTTTATGAAAACCTGATTTTCACCACACTTTTGAGCTATTCCATTCATTTGGCATTCTTGTCTGTGTGTATATTTTGTGACAGGAGAAGGAGGAGGCGAGATCCAACTGAATTTCAAAAATCGAGCGTATTAAGTAACCGCGTGTGCGCCTCTTGACGTTCGATGATTAAAGGCCATTTTGAAAGTGTAGGGCTACTGAAATTACTTACTTGATATATTTCAAACGTCACCTCTAACTAAAGTCTTGCCAACAAAAATATTTGTATAGAAAATATACAAATTTTTAGAACAAAAACTATTTGCGTACGTAAAAATGGACGATGTTAGACTACGGCAATGGCGCATATTTTTGGTACAGAGCCATGCACGGGCACCCATACTTAGGCAGGCATTCACACACACAAAAACACACACACCCATACACTTGCAAACACACATTGATGTACCAAAACAAGGGAAATATTCTAAAAACGATGTCCTCAAATAGCTTCACTCATACGCACTCCCACAATTTAGTCGCTTGTCAAATGTCTAAGAAGACTGATTATAATTATAGTGACGACTATGTGGATCAATGAAATGAGTTCAGAGATCAAAATTTATCCATGCTGGAGTTGACTTTAAGGCTTGTCAAAGTCTTCCCTCGACGCAGAGTGTTACCAAAAGCAACTTCTTACCGAAATTTAGGAAACAGAAATCTAAAGCCTTCAAAAACAGGAACACAGGCACAGCTCCTCGAAATATTAATTTTAATATCTATTGTGTAGATTTTAATTATATATTATATAATATGGTTTATGTATTTCTTATAGTAAATTGCTGAATTTCTTGAGGCACAGTCACAAAATAAGGCGCTGAGGAAAAGCGCATTTCCGTCTCTTAAGTTCCGTCACTTGGGGCTTCAAATCACTCAATCACTTCACATCGATTTGCAATATTTTGATAGAAATGATAATTATAAAAATTTAATTCCAGCCTCCGAATATATGTTATTATCGCGCTAAAGTCGTGTCTTAAGCGAAACGGGTTTTTATAAGTTGGTAAGTTACGCGATTCTCTGGGCTACACTCGTTCCCTTGACGTACATTGTAAGCCGTAAGCGACTACGATAGGCGTACGAGCGTCGGCGTTTTAAATTCATTCACTCGCCGCACACGTTTCAAAATGTATTCAGCATTCGCATTCACGCGACCAACCTCTGCGCTGCCTGAAAGCATGCGACCGACTGGTTGAGTCAGCTCCAATCGGACTCTGCGCCACTTTTAAATTTGAAATCGCGCGCGTTCTGCTGTTGGTTGCGTATAAGTTGCATAGCTTCACCTGAGAGCGCAAGGTGTATGAGTGCTCTTTGTGCCAAGTTTCAACTCTTATACGAGCGGGTGTTCTCTCGATGTATTATACCGCTTTTGAAAAAACATTATTTTTGAAAATATTCACATTTATTACGACGTTTACAAGTGTCTTTTGTTTTTATAAAATTGAAGTTTTGTAGCATCTCAAGGTCTTCTTAATATCGAAATATATCTTAATGCAAGGTATTCCAAATGTTTAGAAAATGACAGTCACATGAGCTTAAAAACATATAAATGATTTTATAAGTTTAACGTTTTTGTTATTTTTATTATATTTAATATAATACTTTTATTTTCATTCGATTTGTAAATATTATATTATATATAATTGAACTGTACAAATTGAGTTCGGTGGGCAATCAGTTTTAATTAACTTTTATATTTTAACCAATGCCAATAAATTCTTTGCCTTTCAGAACATCCTGTGAATGCTGGGAAGGGAAGTACCTAAGCAACTTATACAGTTAATCTGTGGTTATATTTTTAACCTATTAATAAAACGCCTATAAGTATGATATCGTTTCGGTTTGATAATTCAAGAGGAACGGAATTTATAAAACTTAAAGTCAAATGTTGTTTTCAGTTTTTACAGTTTTCGGATTAAGTGACACAGCAATTAAATTATATTATAATAAATTCCCAGCCTATTCTCATAAATAAGAATATTTCATGACACACATAACGCATGTATATATATATATATATATATTTATATATATGTGTGTGTGTGTGTGTACATATATGTGTATGTATGTCTCTGCACAGAAGTAATCTAAATATGTATGTGTATGTGTGTGTGTATAAATGGTTGAGCGACATACACATATCAATGTTTAATTTTGATGAAACTTTCATATTGTTACGTGAAACAAAAGAATATTTTTGGCTTGAGCCCAACAAAAATTAAATTCCTCGTGATTTAGTTGCACAGGGCAAATCTTCCCGAGCGGGCGGCATCTACAAGAAACTAAGATATTCCTACCACAAAAGTACGCATGCTTGTGTGCGTGCGTGTGTGTGTGTGTGTGTGTGTGTGTGTGTGTGTTGAGTAGCGATGTATATCTAAGATCTTCACGTTTGCCCATAGGCATGTACATGTATGTGTATAATCGTATCACTGTATTTAATACTGTGACAGGCATGTGAATTTAATTTAGTATTTACGCTTATTTATTGTCACGACCCCGCATCAATGTGTAGCTCTTTTCTTCGATTTGTTTATGTCTTAAACAATATTATAATATTATTTAATTATAATATATATACACACATATGTATATGGCACTATCGAGAGTTTTATGTTCATCTATTTGTTTTTGCTTTGAACTTTTTTCGAGCCATTATTTTAATAGAAAATCGTGTAATAATTATCTGGAACTACAACATCAAAGTATTTATATTTCTTATGTGGTTTCAGTCGATCGGATTGTTTCTATGACTGTATTTAACACTCGGACAGTACCGCCTTTTTGCTTTCCAATATGTATATATTATATGGGACATCATTCATGTCCTCGTGTGTCCCCACGTGCAGCACACTTGCTCTCACATCCCAACCCAGCTCTATCCAGGCAAATATGCATGTCCGTAAATAGGTGGTCCGTGTACACGAGAGTGGAAGGAGGGCTTTTCAGAATGCTTGTTGGTTTATGTTGACCCACATTCGCATAGTAATTATATCGCAATTACTTTTTCTTTAGCTTCGCAACGTTTAGGTCACCGGGACAAGTTGAAGACAAGTTGACCTTCGTAAAGGTTGGCATTGAAATCTATATACGAGAAGAGTTCTCCCCGCCCGGACTGAGGGCAAATAAGTGATTGTTGTTTAAAAGTCGTTACAGAATTTTATGATAATTTCGTGTTTTAGTCTTTTTAAGATATGAAATTTTAATTTTCCTAATGCTCTGACGTAATCTTAGGCGCATAATGTCCAATGGGGCCAAAAAATGTCTCTGGGATTGGAGTCGAAAATAACGTGTATATTATATAGAGAAAAATGAGTGGCTTCAGCCTTAGCTGAAAGCTAAAAACCTAAAGCTAAAGCGCGACCGTTGCATGTCCGACTGCGTGACTAGTTTAGCACACCTGCACTCTACAAACATAGCGGTATATTGTTCCTCTCTCCTGCTTTTGGGCTTCTTCAGGTCCGGCTATTCCTAGCCCTCCTGCTCTGTCGACGGACGTTCTCCTTGAAAAGCACTCGGTCACGAAACTCCAACATCCTTCTGTAAAGCCCACAAGTCAGGTTAAGGCGACCAAAAAAGGCTTGCCCTCTTATTTAGGGCAACATTTAATGGCCACTGGTCATAAGGCTCTAGGTCTTGGACAACCACACCGGGAGGTGTGTGGGCGTATGCGTGTGTACGAGAGTAAAAGTTAGCATTTGTTGGTGCCAACGAAGAAAGTGATTAAATCAGCACGATATTTTCTAGGTGTGCGCACTCACCGATTACATTTTTTCTCCATTTCATTTTTTCTTCATTCCTGGTGTGTGTGCCTGGACAAAAAGCCAGAAATGACGACATCACGCTTCCTCATCAAAAACTACACAAACTGTAAAACCTACACAGTTAGTACTGCGTGTTTACAAACAATATTGTGTGTGAAATCTTATATACAAATGGATTTTCAGGTATATAAATATATGTGTCTCCATATATGACCGCACATAGCTAGGTGTGTCTTGTATATCAAAAATCTTTTCTATGTGTGGCACTCGATTTAAATTATATCCATATATAACCTATTTGGACTCACATATATTACGTTATAAATTGTACGCAATGTCAGTTGTGTCAACAATTTTAAAATATATATTTCGCCAAATTGTTATAAATTGCAACGCATTATGTAAAGCTTAAAAAAACTTATCTAATTTTTTTGATAAAGGACATTTCACAATTATTGTATTTACCTTGACAATTCCTTTTATCTTTTACGTTACATTCTAAATCGATGCAATATAAATCCTAATTTCAATAAAAATGAATTAAAATATTATTAACAATTGAAACTTTGTACAATAAAATGCATATGTCAAATTAAAGAAATCCCTAATATATGGCAGATGTATCCCTTAAAATTATTTGCAATTGCAAATGTGTATAATAAAATACATCACGTTGAAAAAAATCCCTAATAAGTTGCCTTCTTAAAAAACGTCTTTTATGTAAAAACAACATTACAACAAAATTGTATACATAAATAACAAATATTAAGACGCAATAATATGTGATATGATGAATATTAAGGCCTTTGTATACCCGCTTCGTTGATTTGCTTACTGGGTATTCAGCTGAACTAAATGAACATTTGAACCGATTCTAGTAACTCGATAATTTCGATTCAATGTTTCGCTTAATTCAATTATCGAACCAACTTTGCTGCCTTCGTTTGTTTCGTGTTTACATTTTATAAAAGAATATAATAATAACTCAACCAAAACTCCTATGAGTTATTTGCGGTATTCTAAAAGTCTCTTTCGTCTGGCAAGTGCTCAGTAGCAATAAAAACCTTTAAGTGCTTTACAGTTTTAATTTCTGTTCTTTTAAAATTGACTTGCTCGTGCAACACACGTGTTGATAGTTTTGTTTTTGTTTGCAGTGGGACAATTGCTATAAAAAAAGGCGATTTCTAAACGCTCAAATTAAAGTGTTAAACAAAAATATTAACAAAGTTAATTTTTGTTGGCTAAATATGACTTTACCTAAAACATTGTCGCATGTGCAAACTCAACACGGTGACGATTCGGTTGATGTTCAAAATATATTCATATCACGGTCTGAATTATTTTCCACAGATGCCGTTGTCGGCATCTGCGCTAACAAAAGTGAATCCAGTGTTAAGTTGGATGCAAATGACTCTTCAAGCAACGATCATTCTCAGAGCCAGGTAAATTTAACATATATTTATAGATACAAATTAGTACCAGGTTTGTTAAGTATTTAGCGATAACTTGTCTCTAACTCTGTCTAACTCTATCCCTTAATACTAAAAACAATAACGATATGTTTAAAATAAAAAAAAAACTTAGCTTACTTTAAAGTATTTTATAAAGACCAAACTAAATAAGAATATAGAAATTGGAGGACTCAACTATTTAGTCTGTGCTTTATTCTTTAAATGAACTACCCTATCCATCAATATTGTTTGTATTTATATATTCATTTTAATCGTCTATTCCTGGCGTTCCTTGCCTACGACAGCTTCCGTCACCGCCACCACCACCGTCGGCGGCGAAGGTTATTGTTTCCATACAGAACAAATAAAACTAATTATTTCGAGTCCTCCTTGTCATTTTATACTATTTAAATCACAAAAAATAAAACACTTCGACTAAGGTAGAAAAATAAACTGAGGATATCTTTATCTGTTTGCTTGAGAGTCTTATGAATATTTAAAATTATTAATTAATAACTATCCTATAATATTTATATGCACTTATTAAATTTCGAATTATCATAAGATTTTTTATGCGAATTTTATTTCCAATAGAAAATAAATATTATTATAATAATAAATATTAAAATAATAAATATTCTTTTACTTAAATTTAAATTAAAGTTGGGCTTAGGCAAAGAATTTATTCGTTTTATTGTTGTTTGAGAAGATACTTTTTATTTGATCCTTTGCAGGATGCTGGTCTATGTCCGTCGACGACTGCATGAATATTTATAGACATTCCCATAGCTTTAAATTTCAAATTGACCC
Organism: Zaprionus lineosus; assembly: GCA_035044505.1. Lineage (NCBI taxonomy): Eukaryota > Metazoa > Arthropoda > Insecta > Diptera > Drosophilidae > Zaprionus > Zaprionus lineosus. The sequence goes on from JAWNNX010000025.1 coordinate 662,635, forward strand.
CCAATCGGCTTTCTTTTTGAAACAATATTGAATCAATTCGCAATGAATTTCCCTGTGACGTTCGTTGGGACGACGCGCTAAGCACAAGGATTTAAGAGTTAGATGATTGGGGACATTTAAAAGGAGATTAAGTTATTGCCCTGCTCTGCTGCGGGGTTGTTGTTGTTGTTGTTGTTGTTGTTGTTGTTGTTGTTGTTGTTGTTGTCCCTCCCAGTGCTACGTGCATTTCCTTGGCCACTTAGTATAAAGCTTATGTCAACCGCTACCAAATAAACTCATGTACACCGCAGTTCGCGTTTTAGTTAGTTTAGCTTTGTGTATGCGGAGTGGAGCTTATATCGTTTAGTCCTGGACTTGGGGACGGTAGCGTCTTGTTTGGCTGCATAGCCACGTGTACGTGTAACCGCGGATTTGGCATAATTATTTCTCATTTTGCCTTTCCTTTTTGTACGTTTGAAGGGTACTTTAGTCGCTTCACGTCGTCATCCTGGTTCTTGGCTGTTGTTGGTATGTTGTTGGTTTTTGTGGCGACTGCTTGTTGAGCTGGCCAACCTGGCGCTTCCGCAATTATCAGTGCTGGTAACAGCGTCTCCTGTTTTAAGTAGGTATCGCAATGTCTATCCTTAAAAGTAAATTGCTCTAAATGTTTTTGTTTCTTCCATTGTGCGTCTATTGTGCCAGTTGCCACAATGCCGGCCGGCACACAAGTGTATGGATGTGCAGCGGTGTACGTGTTCACGTACTTCTTTGTGCCACTGTGTTTGTAGGAGGGCTATTGAAATAAGGAATGAGTCTCGACATTAAAATAGAGGATGTCAAATGTGTAAATGTATTGGTGTTTCCACTAGCAGTTTTATTATTCTTGCTTCTTGCTACTTGCTACTTGCTTCTTACTTCTTACTTCTTACTTCTGGCTCGCTTCTCGCTTCTCGCTTCTTGCCTTATTTTGAATGCAGTTCTGTTCACACCGAATGCTTTGGGCATTCCTTTGGGCACTGACTATGTGCAAACGTGATTGTGTTCGCCTTCCTCTAAGATACGAAGGCAGTCCACTGTTTTATGATGACAATTTCGGTTTGTTACAACCCTCTATTACACATTTTAGCACCTTCTTCTTCTTCTTCTTCTTTTTTTTTTTGTTTACTTGTTTTGTTGTTATTTCCTTTTCTTTGGTTTTTACTTTTCTTACAATTCTTGTTACTAGGTTTCAAGTTCCTTGAACCTACATTTTGATAAGGTTATGTTAAGGATGTGGTGGCAGCTTAAGCAATTGTGGCACTTTAATGAGGACATACCTTTAAACACTTCCAGCTCACTTCCACCATAGATAAGCAACCACTTGTACAACTACCGGAGAAGCGAAAGTCATCCTCACCAGACGGCAACGTTCAAATTAAGAAGCCGCGACTAGAGACTAAGGACCTAAAGGCTACGAGACCTGGATTTAGCGAGGAAAGGTTCGAGGAGACGTCATATTATATAGAAAACGGTAAATCGAATTCCCCTACAGCCTTACATTGATTCAACATTGTCATACGCAACTGAAGGTCTGCGAAAGGTTTATCCTTACTTCTTTACATTCACCACGTTCACAAAGGGCCGCTGGGTGGGCCAGGGGATCTTGGATGTCTTCTCCCGGGAGTTTCGAGCCCAGCCTGCTGAAGAATATAACAGAAGCATTAACGCTGGCACCTTGACAGTCAACCACGAAACCGTACCCGCCGACTACAAGCTGAAGCACAATGATCTCCTTTCGAACACAGTCCACAGGTAATACGAATACAAAAACGGCATTGGGAAGTATTTAATTTAAATTTCATGTTTCTTACAGGCATGAAGTTCCGGTAACTTCACAGCCCATTAAGATAGTCCACATGGATGAGGATATTGTAGTGGTTAACAAACCGGCTTCAATTCCCGTAAGTGCTCCATTCTTGCTTCCAATTATTTCCAAATGAAAAACTTCCAATTGTGGTGTTTTGTGGTAGGTTCATCCTTGCGGACGATACAGGCACAACACAATGGTTTTCATACTGGCCAAGGAATTCAATCTGAAAAACTTGCGTACGATCCATCGACTGGATAGACTCACCTCGGGCTTGCTCCTGTTTGCTCGCAATTCGGAGAAAGCTCATCAGCTGGAGCAGCAGATACGAAACAGACAAGTGCAGAAGAAATACGTTTGCTGTGTTGAAGGAAACTTCCCCGAGTAAGCAGAACAACAACTTTCCGACTTGCGTCACAATTTCTTCCTATCGTCCCCATGTCGTCCCTATGTCCAAAAGAAGAAGCTAATATTTAAACAATCTTATTTTAGCGGGGAAGTTGAGTGTAACGAGAAAATCGAAGTCGTCAGCTATAAGATTGGAGTCTGTCGAGTGTCATCCAAGGGAAAAGAATGCAGAACAACATTTAAGAAGATCGCGAAGGTTGGGAGCTATAGCATTGTGCAATGTAAACCTCTAACTGGACGGATGCACCAAATCAGAGTGCATTTACAGTATCTCGGTAATCTCTAACTGTCCAAATTATTTTAGGCTTAATGCTATGTTCATCTGATTGCTTTCATAGGTTACCCAATTGTTAACGACCCTCTGTATAACCATGAAGTGTTTGGACCTTTGAAGGGCCGGGGCGGCGATATTGGGGGAAAAACTGGAGAACAATTAATAAAAGACTTAATATCCATACACAATGCAGAGAACTGGTTGGGTATTGATGACAGTGGAGACGCACCCTTAGGGGGCACTCCCCAAAATCCTGCTGATAATACAACGCCTACTATTAAATTCGAAGAGGCAAAATCAGACGAGAAAATACCTGGGAATACGACGACTATGGTAAAATTAATGAATTCCGACAATTAAATGAATATTTATTTTATTTTGTATCTCGATTTCTGTTAAAAGCTAAATGTTTCCACTCAAACTGGGTATGAATCCCCCGATAAAAAGTTTGATTCTAAGAAGGTTACATCCGATCCGCACTGCATTGAATGTAAATTGAATTACCGGGATCCAAGACCTGAACATCTCGTGATGTATCTGCATGCATGGGAGTATGAAGTATGTGTCAAGACTCCTATCCATTTATTTTCTTTCTAAACAAATTTTATATTGGCTGTTTCTAGGGCATCGGCTGGAAGTATACTACAGAGTTGCCCAGTTGGGCGACCATTGACGAAGATAACTGCAAATCGGATTGTTAAACTGACTATATAAATACTACTAATTGGATAATAGTTTTGTCTTTATAAGAAATAAAGTGTTTCGAAAATTTCAATCAGCTGTTTATGTTAAGTTAACAGCGGAAGTTAAAGGTTAACAGAGACAACTTATCATATCATTTGATGAGTTGTCTCTGCAGCTTCAAGTTTTAGCAACAAATGGCATTCTAAATTAGAAAGAAAGATAATATTAACTAAAATTATTATTATTATTATAAATTCTTCTGATTATTCAAAAATGTACCTTTCACATTGATAGATAACTAATAGTTTTGATATATGTAGTTGAGATAAATTTCGATCAGTTTTTATTTGCTAGGTACACAACGAAGGTACGAATCATCATTGGACTTAGCTCGATAATATACTTTCCAGCTTCATTTGGTAGTGTTGCGATTTTAATGGGTACTTCCGCGCCCGTATTGACTCTATGACCTTGCAACATAACCGTAAGAGGCTCCTTTTTTGAGCCTATTGTGCTGTAGGCGAACGATTTCTGATCAGGATCAGGAACGAACTGTAATCGCTGATGCTCGTCCAACCAGGCATTTCCATCTAGAGTAGTTTCTCTAATATTTTCAATGTCAAATCTATTGAACACTTCCTTAATATCAAATTGAATAAACTCTGAGTTCTGGGCATCATCATCGCTTTCCAAAATATGCTCAAACCGTACGAGTAGCTCGTTTTCATGCCAAGGCTCCAAGCTTAGTAAGTGGACATATTTTGGCAGATTTGACAAAATACCCGAATACTGACCAAAAAAAAAAATACCAATCGTCAATAAATAGAAAACTAGAAAACGCAACTTTCTTAACTTACGGTATTAACGAAGGAATCTAGCCACTCAGCAGGCGTGGTGGAGTTCATAATGCTAAAGAACTTCCATGAGGGTAACAATGTCTCCAACTGAGCAATACGTTCTACAGCTTTAAGAGACGTGTCTGGGCGTAATTGGGATTGACCGAAAAACAGATAGTGTTTGCCCCTGGCAATAAGTCCTTCTCCGTATTCGGTTTCATTGAGAGCTTCTTCCACACCAAATGCATCATCGTGCAACAAGCGTCGATGTACCATCAACTCCAAGCCACCATCTATCATGGAGCTACCACCCTGAGCTCTGTCGGTCAATATAGCCATACGTGCTGTTTCATCCTGCAAGGCAATCTTTGCTGTGACTGGATAATAATTTCCTGCAACACTTTCGTTAAGCTTTAGATCCCACGTCTCCCGGTGATTCCTCTGGCGCTTCAGCATTTCACGACCTTTTAAATAGATTAAACGTAATAAATGAAGATTAAAGAATCCTAAATGCGTACCATTGGAGTCAGTATAGAAAATGCCGTTCGATTCTATGTCCGAGGTAAAACGAGTAATCACCTCCTTTCCAATTTTATCATCTACTGGAATGGGTCCCACCAGCCACTCAAACTCGGCGTGGTCGCTGTTCTGATAGACACGAACGACCTGACTTATCCAATTGTTAAACTTTTGGTGCACCTCCTGCACCAACGGTCCCTTGTACACGGACAAGGACACTTGACTTGCCACAAAGTGTAACTTATTATTTTTTGGACGGAAAATATAGGCGCCCGAGGAACGGTTCAACATCTTGTTGTTTCCGGATGCACCCTCATAGTACATGAATTCTTGGGAAAGCGATCGTGTCATGCCATCGGCTGCAATATCTGAGAGGAATCCATTGGAATCGAAAGTAAGTTTGATTTTCTGAAAAGCAACCAAAATTTGAGCAAAAGTCCTTTTTATAGACCTACACTAAAGTATTGATTACCTTATTCCCAATGACCGTGTAGCTCGATGTCTGCTTAGGCAATGCGGTTGGCCTTAGATCGTGCTTAACGTCATCCACCTTTTCAATATAATAGGAGTTATAGCCTACGGCTGGTAAGTCGGTCGCCAGGAAAATAAGTTCATACTTTGCCGTCGAGTTGCGGTATTTTATGTTGGATATAGTTTCAGGCACAGGCACCACTTGTACGGGTAAAGTCCTTCCTATAAAATTATGTACTTATAAAGATCATCCCAAATGTTATTAATTTTGTTATTTTACCTGTGTGATCAAGGACCGTGTACTTGTAGTGACTGACTGGCAATCTCACATATTCATTTGTGGAGTGAGCCAGTGGATTGTAAAGGGTCAGAGCGAACCGGCTGTTGATGGATTCGGAAGTGGCACAACTACTTATGTTCAACAGGGTGCACGATTTGAATTCAAGAGTTTTCTTGAAAGATCCTGAGGATAGGAGATTCAACACCGATCTCGTATTAGTGCCGCAAGCACGAGTCGCGACACTAAGACGTTTCGCATAGTCGAGGGCAACCTTTTGTTTCTCAGTGCCGGTTACTGCGTCGTGATGCTGCATTATGCCCATGGTCTCCCGCATAAAATTCAAGTGAGGGTCAAACTCTGACGATCGGTTGGGAGCCAACGAACTTAGTTGCTTGCACACTTGTAGGAAGTGGTTGCCATCTCGCTCGAAGCGCTTTAACGTTGGCCGCGAAGTGAAATATCCTGTCCAGTAGGCGTGCGGATCAGATGCATATGGAAAGAAGTCATCGCTCTTTGTTGGCCAAGAGATGCCAGTATCATGCAGCGATTTCAAGTAGCACGAAGGAGTGGAGTAAATTAAGTTAACCATTGACCCATTCACTTGACGTTCATTTGCATATCTATAAAATTGGAATCGCATGTCAGTTGAGTTCCTTCATTGTGTCTTCAATATTTGAATCTCTACGGACAGGTGTGACTTATGCGTCACTGCGTAATGGAAAGCCCCCACAGTTACTCACTTAATAAGCTTATCCAGATTCTTATACCACATGGCGGCATTCTGATAGTGAAAGTCTTCGCCCATTGTAATGAGTAAGTTCGGTGATCGATAGCCCTTGGCCATTTTTGTGACAAACTCAATGAACAAATCGATCTGCACTTAAAAGAATAATCGAATTAAAGGGTTGCTTTTTATCAAAGTGAATGACATGTGGGCTGGGAGGGGGCTTTCGTTAGCAGTGTGTCAACCCGGCTTAAATTAAGGACCTCATCCGTTTACCGTATAAGTTTGTCGAGATTCTTGTAATATATTCCTGCAGCCTGGTAAGTAAAGTCGCCACCCATTGTTATTATGAGGTTGTTCGTCCGATAATACGCGCTTTGCGCATCAACAAATTGCAAGAATTTATCAACCTAAAGGGTGCATTATTCAAATGTTAGGGGGATCAGTCGAAGCAAGGAAACAATTAAAAATGTAGGGAAATGATTGTGATCATACTTTCTCCTTGACATTATTATCTGGACTGTGCTTGCCATCAATTATTGGTGCATCGTCACAGAGAATATCGAAGCAAAATCCTTCTGGGGCTTGGTAGTTGTTGTAGAGAGCACCAGTGAACAAATCCGATTTATCACCTGAAACATAAATTTATTACTGACAAGTTTTTAGATCGGACTCCTCTTTGAGCGATGCTACCCAGGTTTGTGGATCCGTGCCAAATCATCTCGGCTTTTCGGGTCACCAATCGTTTGTTTTTGTCCTGATAGTCCAAGCGACCAAAGAACATTCCATCATACCCCATTTGAGCAAACATCGACGCCATCTCTCGAGAATGTCCAAACGGATCAATCTGCCAGCCAACGCGTGGGCGGCCACACTCCCCAAAGGTGTCATTTAATAGCCTACAGATATTTTCTTGTTATCAAAAAACATCTGCCATTCATAAGAACGCACCTTAGTCCCCACGCAAACTGATCAATGGTACTCTGATAATGAGTTGTTGCCTCATCGTTCATGCTCCACGCTCCTCCCACAAACTCCAGGCGTCCTTCGTTCACCAGCATTTTTACCTTTTCCTGCAAATCTTTCGTCTGCTCCTTCCACCACTTGAAGAAAAACGCTGATTCCACATATATGAAGCGTTTTGCTGGGTCTTTCAATAAGGAATCTACTACCGAGTCAATTATATACTGAACTCCAGCCTTTTGAATCGATGTTTTACTTCCATAGTAGTACTGGTCGACCGTTTTCAGCCATCCAACGTCGTCATGGGTGTGAGCTACCAGGTGAACGTTGAGCATATTTGGTTTCGTAGGATGGCAGCTCTAAAAATGAGTTTAATTAATTTTCTGAACATCATTTATAATTTTTTTATTTATTATAATTACGACATTATTATAAAAAGTATATTTATAGAAGCCCTACATAGGCCAATCAATAGAATCGGGTCTTTTAGTCTAAAAAACATCTACTATAGTTTAAGCGTTAAGTCTTTTGAAGTGCAATAATATTATTTATATTTTCAAATGTTGAGTCTGCCTATTTATTTAACTTTATACTAATCAGTCAATAAATCAAAATCAAATTCTGCCCGCGCTTTACAGTACACAATACATGCACAATACGTTCAGTACTGTATTTTTGATAAGGAAATTCGCGCTCATGTTAAATTGACCTGCAACGTATACGTGTAATATACGCACACAATAATTTACATATGTATGTACATTCTTAACTTTCCCATTACTTACCAGATAGCCGCATTGGGCTCCTTGATCAGGTTTCGCCTTCGGCTTAATAATTCGCATTTCGACATTATTAAAGCAGAGACTAAATAAGAACAACAAAGTAAGCCAAGCAACAATGTTTTCACGCATTTTAAGTTTGTGTGCTTAACTTTAATTGATATTTAGTAAATGTACAATAAGCATTAATTTTTAAATCCACAAACAATCGTATTTTTTTTTGCCTAACACAAACCTAAACTTGACTCGTAGACTGCTGCGAGCATACTCAATCAATTGAAATAAAAGTCCAAGCCAGGAACTAGTGAAATTTGAAGAACATTGCTACATGAAGAGGTGAATTTTAGGTGGGAATGGTGAAAGTGAAATATAGGAATGACGAGCCGACATGAGGTCAAAACAAAACAGCAACGAAAATACACAAATTTGGAAAATACAAAAAACGGAATCAAAGAATATTTGTATCTTAAGTTATCTCTTCCTTTTAATGTGAAAAAATTTGTACTTCATTTTAATGTGAGATAAATGTTTGAAAAGTTCTTGAATTCTGATACCAAAATTCCTATTTATTAAACAAATTCTATATTGACTTTTTGATAATTTATTTCAATTATTTGAATATAGAAAATTATTTTTGGTATAAGAGTATACTGTTATGCACTGAGTGTATAGTTAGAAGACACATCTAAATTTGATTAAGGAATAATTAAAAAGTTGCATAGTTGAATTCTCAATTGACTTTGTAAATTTAAGTCAACCTTATGCGATCTGTGAACTTTAAAGCAAAGAGCATTGATACAATTGTATCAATGCTCTTTGCTTTAAAGTGTAAATCGTAATCGGGAATTTTTGTGTTTGCGCCTCACTTTTCGAAATCTCATCGTTCCGATCGAGATTTCACCTCTAGGTGAGCATTACTCTTTTACCAAAGAGCATTGGTTGCATCAATGCTCTTTGCTTTGTTTGTAAATGAATTTAACTGCTTTTCAAGAAAAACTTTAAAGAGAGGGAAGAATATTGAACAAAAAACACTTATCATGCTCAACCGAGAATTGCAATATTTAAAAAATTGTAAAAATATACTGAATTACTGACGTCATATGAAATGTTCCAGAGATTAAGAACATTTATTGACTTCGTTATAATTTTCCTTTGAGTAGTAAAGCAGCCGTGATCAAGCTTTCAAATTTCTTTTCAAATCTCAGAAATAATTTACAGATATAATTTGACTTTTAATGTTTTGTTTCTTATAAATGAGAATGAGAATACATAATTTCTTTTCAGAAATCTGTATTTTCCAGAAACACAATGCTAATGGCATAAATATTGATTTTAAGCCAGCATCAGCATTTCTAAAATTCTAACTACTACAAGAAAATAAATAAACCAAACCTTTGCTGTAAGAATTCATTCTTAAAACTTCACAAACATCAGCAAGTTTAGAACTCCAACGCCATAGCCAACTCTGCTACCGTCGAAGCCAGCGTCGCTGCCCCGGACCCTAGGTTAGATTAACAACAATAAGAATCTGTGCTGTTTCGTCTTAAATGATCTTTGAATAAAAACACTTCTTATATATTTAATAATATGGTGCTTTAACTCATATACACAAAATTAAACTATATATTTGGGTTAAACAAAATTAAAATTTTGCTCGCACAAATAAAAAAAGCATGTGAACTACATAAATTGTTGTGTTCACGATTCAATTTATTAAAGATTTTTGTCTGCTGAAAACTAAATTTTAAATTACGAGCTTTCAGCATGAGAAAGAAATTTATAGAAAACTAGGAATATAAACAATTAAATTGAAAATAAAATTGTGCAAATATCAAATGAAACATATAATAATAGCATATGGAAAATTATAAAATAACTTAAGCTCCAATTCTGTGCAAATGTTGACATTAGGTAAATACAGTAGAATCCGTTTATAACGACTCTGCTTATAGCGTCCGTCCGGTTATTGCGACTAAATCTTGATGGCTTGGTTGGTCCCCATACAAACTTATATGAAAGGGCCCCCGCTTAGTACGTTTCCGCTTTAAGCGACAAACCGCTTATACCGACGAGATTTTTCACAAGTCAACCGGATATTGCGACGTGCCGAAAAAAAATTACAGCGAAATAATGCCAACAAATTTAAGCATCAAACGACAGAATGTGTGTGCAGACCTCATAGCCTATTCCATATGATGTCCCGTTATATTTCTAGTTTCTTCTGATTTTTTCCAAGTAAAACTGAATGCGTAAATTCGCCAATGTGAGTTAATGCTTATTCATTCATACGACTTATTATGAAAAACCCATGTTATTGAATTAAATTTAATAAATTTGTTGTTTTGATTAAAAAATTAATTTGTTTTATTTAAAACCTATTATGAACATGGCAACCATAAAATAATAAAAAAAAAATTATTTTGGCTCCTTTCGGTTAGTGCGTCTTCCGGGTATAACAACGTAAAATCGTCGGTCCCTTGAAAGTCGCTATAACCGGATTCTACTGTATATACAAAAAGTCGAATTTTGCAGTTCATTTTTACTCGATCTTCTGTTCTTTGAGTATTTTTACATGTTTAAAAAACAATAAATTTAGACATTTGCCTAACGTGCTCCGAAGTATTTATTTGTTTATTTAAAATTTTAAATTAATTCATATAATTCATGTGCAAGAGATTTGTGTTTACAATTATTTGTATACTTTAAAATGAATATTTCAGATTTTGTATCCAAGGATGTGCCAGAGCAGACGTAAAGAAAAGAAATATATGAACTCTACCAGCCCAAGGACACTGAATCCGAGAAACAGGCCAGCCGTTCCTCCTATAGAAACTATGTTTATAATGTTAATAATTAATTCATGAATTATGCGTTTTGGAGGTCTAACCTAGGAGATCTGTAAACGAAAATATTACTTGTCTCTTGAACTGACTCCGTGGCCAGGAGCTTATTGAGACGGAACTTCCCATGCTTCCGAGCAACTGTCGTGCGCCTCGCATTGCCTGATCAACAAAGAGAATAATAAATAAAAAAAAATATATATTTAAAAAGTATTCAATCATTTACCTGTGCCATTTTAAGACTGATGACAGCATCAATACAGTTCTGTTCACAGTTGCAGGGCGATGGTTTCTCATGGTGTCCGTTTTCCTCGTAAAACTTCAGGAAGAAACTCGCATGCCGTGGAAAACAAGACTTCAAGGTCTTGTAAGAGCACACAGGTTTCGGATTCGCAACTAAAACATTAATTATTTAATAAATAAACATAATTAAAAGTAACTGAAAAGTAATGAAGTAATTACTGCGATTTGGGTAAAAGTGAGGAATACATTTGCAAATCTTAAAGGCCAAGTTGATGCGGCACTCCTGCTGGCAAATGTTTCTGGTGTAGAATGGAAAATGGGTAAGGTTGGATTCATGGTAGAACCGGCATTTTCGCTGCTTCACAGAAGTTTCACTGTAGGTTAGAGTACATTTAAATTTGTCATCGAAATGAAGGTAATTGCTACAAACGATTCAAAATTCTCTTCGGCAATGATTTCTTCGACTTCTGGCTCGTATGCAGCTCCTTCGGTGGAGTACCCAAAGTTATTGTCCACGTTCATGACTTCGAAGGCGGAGTGTATATAGCTCTGGGTTGATGCCATATAATATTAATTACTACTTATTCTGAATAATTCAAACATACGTACGTCAATAGATTTGTCATTGAAGCCCATTAAGGTAAACCCAACGTTCTTGTCAAAGAAGGTGCCTTTCTTGACATCCACATATGGCTGCATGTTTAGGTATGGGTTTTTCTCCGGATAGACACCGAATATGAAATACTTGGAGCTGTACTCCTCACCCAGGTATGAGCTGCATAGGTAACACAGTCCGAACTCGGTTAGAATCTGTCGCACCCGAAGGTGCATCTGGCCATCAATGCAGCGAATCCGTTTCTTCTCCACTGGCTCATATGTTCCGTCGTACGTAAGATTGTAAATAAGCTCCATGTACCTCTCAGGCTCTATCTCCAGAAACTCAAGTGTCTTGTCGACACTATGATGCTCTGGAATATTTTGAAAATTCGTGTAGGTCGAATTGGCTAGGTTTTCCATTAAGTCCCAAAACTCATATTTATCATATGCCTTTATATCGTTTTTCCTATATTTCGTCAGAGAATTGAATATATATTTGTAAAAAAAAAGATATTCATATCTAAGTTACCGGCAAAAGTCATTGAACAGAGTAGAATTAAGTCGTTGCAGTGGGCATCTGTAAGAGAAACGGTGTTTAGTATTGGGTGGAAAGTCGGATGGGGGCGATACATTGTTAGGCTAGGAGTCGATGTATTCCAGTAGTAAAAATTCCGTTCAAGTCCAATGTGTGTGCTCTTTGTGTCGAAACGATTTACGGATGACAAACAGGAGGTTATGCAAAAGTACACAGACACGGCCAAAAGGATAGCCCAAAGGAGTCTAAAAAAAGATTTCTGGAAGGCTTTAGGAAAACCGCTCAAATAGCTTACGTGTAATCTACCTCTCAACCAGCAGTAACACACTTTTGAAAAAGTAACGGAACCCATGTATACAACAGGTGTTAAAATACAAAATAATAAATCTAAGTATCAATAACGGCCACTGCCAGCGGCACTTAATCAACATTTTGCACAGGTTGAATTTCCAGAACGTATTACATTCAACGGAAACCTCCATTGGTTGGTGCCTTCGATGAACTTTTGTACCCAGACTATTTTGGTGGAAAGAAAAGGGGATGTCATTTTTAAAATAATAAAATTATTATTTGAAAATAGTGAGAACACAATACGGAATATAATATTTAATTATTATTAAATAGTGATCACATTAAAAATAAAAAATTCAATCAATTCAAGAATTGAAATGGATTTTATATTTAAATTTTAGTAATTTGATTATTCGTTAACGTGGTATATAAAAGTCGAGCTTCAAACCTTCTGAGACTTTCATGCGTGACAAATCAAACTCGAATAAAAATATGAAAAAAGTTACATCGAAAATCCATTTGCAATTTGCATAATAAAACATACTAAAACATTAGCATTTTAGTATAGGAATCGAACAAGTAGCATTAAATACAGCACATATCATTAGAAGTGTAACATTTCATTTCAATTTAAATATGTCGACACCCCAATTAATAAATAATGCGTGGCTCCGGTGACGTCTTTGATTCTTTTTGTGAGGAATAATAAATGGAACTACTCCTATGATAATTAGAGCGATCACGAGATCTTGGGAGGTTTTTTTGTAATTTTTTTAAACTTTCGTAATCTCTAGGATTGGTACAATAAGCTCTGTAGTGAATCTTACGAACAACAGTTCGGCAAATAAGGCACAAACTCATACATAGTGCTAGGAGGCAGCCAAAAACAAGTAAGAAAATTGAAACTTTCCACCAAATTTCATTGTAAATACTGTTAGTTGTCATTTGAGATTCGAAATTTCGTTTTATAGATATATAACATTCTTCAGCTGTCATTACATTCCCGTCAAGATGCCGTGCATGGCGTTTTGCATACTGATTGTGTGTGACCCATGGAAAGCGTGAACGGCAGTCGGCACACACTTGATTGAACCAATTTATGCATCTTTTACTCTTACCGTTTCCTTTACATTCTGTTTGCATTTTAATATATCTAATTTACAATTTTTTATTCATAAGATATGTCAGAGATTTGCTTTACTTTAGTTTTTATTTCTTTCTCACAAGGCACACTAATTTTTAAATTGAAACAATGATTACTTGGAGCCAACAAAGTAAATGCTTCATTTTATTTTAACAAAAATCAATAAGTAAATCTATTCAATGTGTTAGTTACACATTTTGATAATTTTTTATTAAACGAAATCTTTAATTCTAATTTAATATTATTCATGCATATAACTTATTCATTTATATATTTTTTATGTTCTTACTAAATATGTATATAAATGGAAAAGCTATTTGTTTCTTCCTTATGAACTTAGCTCGTCTTTAAACCCTTTCAAATTTCACCACATGGTGCAAAAGGGTACAACACATATTGCATACTTTTTGTTGCAATAAATATGTCTTTTGTGTCAATACTCAATTGCTATAATTTTCTAGAGGACAGTCTATTAACAAACCTTTTCAAAGTATGTCACTTTGTTTAGTTTCGATTAAAAACTGAAGAATTTTTTGAAAAGAATTTAAATAAAAAAAAATTAAAAAACTATCCAAAAACGTACGTTCTTCAATTTGTGTAAAAATTTAAGGATCGATGACATAGAAAAACGTAATGACATTCCATTCAGGGGGATTCAATTGATGCAAATATTTCTGTGACTGATAAAAATTAAATCATTAAATTAAGTTTTGCTCTTTAATTAACATCAGGTCAACATATATTATATATTAGAAGATTTTAGTACAATTTTTGTCGATTTTTTTAATTTCTTACGTATTTATGTAAATGCGCTCAGATGGAACCCAATCCACACAGAGAGTTTTCGGCTAAATAAAGTTATTTCCTTATGGCTAAAGTATGTCCTTAAATGAATATGTACTAATGATTTATTAATTAATGTGACAAAATTAAGATATTGCTTTAAGATCACTGATTCGGTTTTCGCAACAATTAAGCTACTTTTATTTATCAGAGTCTAACTTGAAGGTTCCTCCTCCTAGTTGGGCTTCGTACACGAAATGCAGCAATGCTCACGGTAGTAGTCGTAGCTACAGAGCTTTGCCTGCACTGCCCACTTGCAGTTGGGAAACTGATCTACACAGGCCGCGGCATCATCGCTTTGGAGCAGTTCGTTATTCAAGTCTGTACCGAAGAAGGAAGAAGTCAAGGATTACAGCAACATTAAAGATACGGAGCTAATTAATATAAATTTACTATCCATACCTTCACACTTTTGCGAGTTGCAACTTCGAAACATTGGCTCCCTCATGGCGTATCTACATTTACTTGATTCTCGCAGCGCGTTTTGTTTATCGTCGTACTCAAGGCACCTGACGCTTCTTCGTTGAGTACCACCGTCGCAGGACTTGGAACACTTTTAAAGAAAAAAAATATGGTTACTTCCTTGCCATGGAATGTACTCAAAGCTTTCACATACCTCCGACCAATCGGAGTAATGCCACCGCGGTGCACAGTACTCCACCTCATCGTGAGAGCAGTTATCAGAGGTTTGCGGTTTGGTATCCGGCTTACACTCTTCATCGTCGGTGATAAGTTGACTCTTGATGCACAGTACTGGCCGACTGCGAGTAAGATTAAAGCAATCGCCATTACACGGCGACCAAGGACCGGCAAACCAATCCCCAAGCTCACAGGCGGTCTGCTCACATGGACGTTTGTTCTCCGGAATATCGCGAGACTCACAACGCTCTAATTTCATCTTGGGACGATCGCAAAATATTGTACGGTACTGGATGCCAGGACCACACGCTGAGGAGCAGTATTGATTCCACTCCGACATAAGCCAAACTGCCTCTCCAGCAGATTTATGAGTTCTCTGCCGACCAACCTGTGTAATATTAGCCCCATCCGAGTGCGTGTGCATTCGATAGCGTCCAAAACTACGACGGCGACCCTTTGGACACTCACATTGCTTGGTGGCGGGCGGCTGTTCCTCCATGCACGCAGCTTTGTCGACATGAATCACTATGCCAGATGCGAGTTCCTGGACGCAGCTAAGTTCCCGTCGGCGTACAGCCTCACCATGTTGACAGCGGCACTCGCCCCACTCGTCCTGTCGCCAGTAGGCGGGGCAGGGCTGTGTGTTGCAGTGCAGCAAATTCTCATTGAGCACAGGCTTTTCTGAGTGAGTGCACCGGCGCTGGGAGTAATACCGCAACGGATTCTCACGTGCACAACGCACGATTGGAGTTTGAGTACCGCCACCGCAGGACTTTGTGCAGGAGCTGAAGCCGACAACTTTCCAATTGAACTTACGTCTACGTCCGGAATGAGTGCTACTAACGGAGCTGGCTTCCTCATTGCCACCGCCCGATTTTAAGAAACCATCGCTACTCTCCAAGGATAGCTCACTCTCCTCCGAGTCCGACACGATGGGCAGCAGATACTCATATTTAACGCCCGGATTTTGAACGTAATTATATATCTGGATTTTGAACAATATTACTTAATTTATATAAAGGTCGAAGGATGAGGACATAGCTACCAAAAGATCGATGGGCTCCCTAATGGGACCTGTGCCAGTGATCCACTCGGTAACCCCCTCGCCTTGCTGAATTCCATCAATGCGATGATAGTCGAATGTCGTACCCACCGCCTCATACGTTCCGCTGTCCGACGGAACATCGTCGCCATTGAAGACATTCTTCTCCTCACTTGTACGTAGTGCTAAGGCAAAGACATAAATGACATCAATATCGAAAGTTGAATCCTTTGTCCCTCAATGTTACCAAGTAAATTGTTACTGTTCTTCAGCTCTGTAATGGATATATTAGAGGCACCGGCTGGAATTGTGGCCACATGTACATAGGCATCCTCGGGTAGCGGATTGCGTGTGAAGATTCCTGTAACCGGACGACACAGTAACCCACCACAGGAAACGGATCCACTATTCGCGTATAAGCCTCTTATGGAGCCACCGCCAAGAACGGCCTGAAAGGGGAGGAGGACGAAGACTTGTAAAAATGCTAAACTGCCAAGTGGCCAAGTGGTAAGTGAAACACTCATGTAAACAACTACCTACGGATACTGATAATGGGAACTTACCAGCCAAGTTAGCAGCAAGTGCTGGAGCTTAGGCATTTCGCACTTTGCGAAAAAATATTATTTTATATATAAAAAACTCGTGTGCTTCGGTCGATATTTATGTTCTATCTCTATTTTGGCGCATTCTTATATAAACAAACATTTATTTTATTTACAGTTATCTATAGGAAAATGTTGCTCGAATTGTTTAAACAAATATTTTTGGCCCGAACGGCGGATGATCTTGTCTTTGAAGTGATTGGAAGTCTGAGGTACGAAGAGTTTATTGAATAAACACTGACTTTTCACACATCAATCATTTTCGATCAATCAATGCCGCATTGAATAATTCGAGTTGATTCCATCTTGAAATTATTTTCAATCCTTAACAAGTAACGTTCCTGCCTAGGGCTATTCTCGAGCAAGACACTTTCAGCTAAAATTTATCTGTGGAGTCTACGTAACAGAGGAGAAAACATTTCTATGTTCGGCTCGGAATTCATCATGTCCTATACTCTGTGAACTACTAAGCTTGTTTATTGTAATCCACAAAGGTGTGAACTTGATTTATATCCACTTCCGACCTTAGACCAACTCTGGTTCCACACACGACGTGTCTACAAATGTGCGAAGTCTTAAATTGGGAGCTGTGATAAACTTGAAATGGTTGACCAGTGAGTGGGGTGTGTGCCATGACACATGGAACTATCGTCGGTTGGTACAGCACCATTAAGAGTCTGGAGATAATTCTGATTTAATGGTATAGAGCCATTGCCATCGGCATCGTCATCGGCTTCGGCAGCATTTGATGCACTTTTGTATGTTTACGATGGCCACAGTTGACTCGGCCCCGGGGACTCAGTTGACTCAGTGCTTGTTTATGACTAGTGTAAGTTTAAAGTGCCTTTTAACACCCTACATGTGAGGCATACAACAAAGGGTATATAGAAGCTAGAAGAGAGACTGCGGAACAGATCGGCACTCGATTAATGCTTGAGTGTGTGTATGCATGTTCACTAGGGATGGTAAGCCACAATGAAGTGGTATATCGATTCTGCGGTGCGATCTCTAGGCTTAAGCAGGACTTGAACTACAAACACGATCGCCATGTCTCGCATAGTCACAGTGCTAAAAGGTCGCTTTAAAGCGGTATTTTAGAACAAATTCTTTTTATATGTGTTTTTTTTTAAATACTTCTAAACTTATGTTGAATTAAATGAAAATAATAATTATTATGTAAGTTGACCTAGGATATCCCACAGATTCAGCCTACTCGTTGAAGCTGACTTGGAGTCAGCCTGAAAAGCAAAATTTAAATATTCATAATTACTTGGCGCCGTAATAAAAGTGCAATGGAAATAAATAAGCCAGAGATGTCAAAAAAGCATTGACTTTTAATCCTCGCTCTGACGCTTATTACTTTCCAATTTATTGACTTGATTTCACGTATAATACATGTGTATGCACATAATAATAAATATGTATGAATACATAAATATTTCTAGATAATTGCTATTTTAAGCGTACAACTTTGTAAATTGTGGCATTTGATTTATTCGCCTAATAGCAACTAGGATCTACTACGGCAAACGAATTTCTGGTGTTCCAATCACGAAATGTTGAGAAAGACAATTTACCTGTTGTTAAATTGGAGGTAAAAATAAAGAATAAAGCCAAGAATAAATCATTTATGATTTATAGACGCTAAGCACAATTAAAAGTCTACTGCAACCCAAATTTGAGCAATTTTTAGTACGCAGGTGGATCCAATGACGTTCCAGTTAGCTTCCCCGGACAACTGAGAATAAGCAGAATGTCTTTTTGGAGATCACGAGTTCAATGAAAATTCAAAAATTGTATTAGTATTCTAGTTTCAGCGCCCGCAATTGAAAATTAAAATATTTTGGTATTTAGCGTACTACATGGAATATTGGAGGGTACATCTGTTTATTTAGATCAAGCGAAATTCTCAAGTGTTTGCTGCACTTTGCCAAAAATGAGAAACTAATTAAAAATATCAAGAATTAAACTTTGATTTCTTTGCGGGAATAATTCAGAATTATTGTGGATCTTAAATGTAATGTTGATTTTAATAGAACTGTTTCAGATTCACTGGAGGTAATGAAATTTACTTAGGACTTTCAAAAATTGAACTAATTTGTTTCCGATCTGCGATGATCAACGCGATTCTCTGAGGTGCCGATGCGCGTGTGCTGCGAGTCTCAATTCGCGATGCTTACTAAATATTCGGCAGAGCGATTCATTTATCTGCCAAGAGTTTCCATAACTCTGAGTGCGCACACACAAACGGGGAACAATCGGCACACTTGATTTGCCGATGCCTGCCAAGCGTGTGTGATTAGCTTGGTATCGATGCTCGCGGCAGTACGTAGTGTGGGGCACACGCACGCAGCTGTGCATACGTCTGAGAGAATTGGCTTTTTACCATACGCAAAGAATAGCAAAGAGCTTAATTGTATGAACTATTTGAATAAAGACACGAACAGCAGAGCTGAAGGTGTTCGTTGATATTTGATATTTGAGCCGTTTGCGCGGTTCGGCGCAATGGAGGTGTACGGTTCATATGCAAATGAAAGCGCCGCATCTTGTACTCATTTGCATTTACGTGGGGCAAATTAAGCTAAGAGCTTGTAAAGAGCTTATAAAAATTATAATAAATTAAATAGAAATTAATTAGGATGCGTGGGACCGTGTTCGCCCGCTAATCAACATTAATCAATGTTGATGGCAAGTTTAATCAATACTTAATTCACCTATAATTCTATTGATATTGGAATTGATAGCTGTTGACATTCACCTTGCAAATTCCGTCGACACACATAGCACGGCTCGCATAGTTGGACTTGGACCGATAGTATTCCGCCGGACGATGGCAGGGTGTTCCATCAATTACGGTGTCGTTCAGCGTCGCAAAGTACTTCATTCCCAAAGGCTTACAGTTGAGTTCGCACTCGGCATCATCTGATAATGAGAAGCAGCAGAAAGACTCGTGTATGAGTGTGAGTGTGAGTGTGAACGAGTATGTCTGGCTCCAAGGTGTCATTCATCTAGATCTACATTCGTTGCATCACATGTTGGATACCAACAATTGACATGCGTTACCTTTTATGTAGGGCTCCCAGCTGTATTGGCGACCCTGAAAGTCCACTTTGTTGAATTCCTCGCATTGATAAGCGCGGATGTCCGACGAGTCCCCTGGACACGAAAGGTCATTGCACAGCTGATAGCGCTTGGAGAGGCCAACACAAGAATCACTTGAAACGGTTCGCCCCGAATTCGAGCTTCTGCAAATCAGAAATGAAATCAAGACATAAATTTTGTAATTTTTCTCCCTACTTAATTTTTATATTTATAAAAATAAAAATAATTTATATACAAAGAAATGATAAAGTCCCAAACGATGGGAAATTTGATTGATTTGGGAAAAATATGTGCCAAGTTAGGCTGTTTATTAAATAGGGGAAATAAATTTTGGGAATTTCCGATTATAATCAAAATGCGAAATATAATTTTGTTTTCTTTTATTTAATTTAATTTATAGATACAATCGGTGAATAACAACAAGATGAGCGTTAAAGAAGATGAAGTACTGCCTAGGCCGAAATCTAATTGTTCTCAGCATACTTCTTTTGCAGGAACTCGGTCAGCTGAGGGTTGGAAGGGTTCGAAACCTCGAAGATGGTCTTTTGCTTGTCATCAACCGAGACACTGTCGGCCAGGGCAGATTCTGCCTGAGCCTTGAGAGCTTGAATCTCGGTGGCGAACTGAACATCAGCAGAAGCCAAGACCTTGCTGAAAAACTCAACAGCGCTCTTTAGATCAGAGTTGACCTTGGGCAAGGTGTCCTTCTTCAGGAAGTTAATGAATTCAGCGCTGAAGGTCTTCTCCAAATTGAGGAATCCGTTTTTCTTTGACTCGAAATCGGCTTGCTTTTGAAGACCTTCCAACTCGGCGACAGCTTTTTCAATATCAGCCTTGAATTGATCGCCCTTCAGGGACTTGTAGAATTCGATAGCCGAGAGGATGTCCGCGCTTAGTTGATCTTCCCGTAGCTTTGATTGGACAAAGTTTCCAAACTCTTCCGAAAACTGCTGGGTTACGCCATTGATCAACTGTTGCTTTTCATCAAAGTTTTCAGTCTTCAAAGCGGACTCGTAGATTTTGATCAACTTCTGGAGATCCTCCTTGTGGGAGCCGTCATCGTTGGCAAGGAACTTCTCATACTCCTGCAGCTGTCCGCGGATATGGTTGTTCAGTCCCTCTGCAGGGTCCTGCGACAGCACACACTTCAAGTAAACAACATTCAATTCCCAGTTAGTATCTCATTCACCAAGTGACCTAACGCCTAGATGACATACCTGCACAGCAAGTGCCAGCGCCAAGAGACAGATTTGCAAAAGTCTAGACATTCTCGAACTCGAATTCAACCTCAACTCAGTGCACAACAGCTCGAACGTGCTGATTGCCGGAAACTCGTCGTCTCCAAGCCCAGAGTCTCGTATTTATAGTAAATCCGATCTCAGCATTGGGGTTTTTTGGATACTAAAACAAGCGTACAAAGTCTGGCATTGTTCGGATTGAGACTTCTGTTTGTTGCTTTTTTGCGCGGTGCTGAGATTTCTCTTTAACTCGAAAACAAGTCCGAAAAGTGGAGTGAGACTAACTTGGTTAATCCAACTATTACGCTAGTTGATACCCTGTAATAAGTACTCAGTACCCCCCATGGCTTCAAAATGACTCCTTCATTTACCATAACATCATCTTTGATATTCTCTGAGATTGTTATTAAATATATATTTTCATTTCTCTGTGTTGTTTGTTTACACCTGAGATTATAGAATATTCGATGGATAGGCCTTTAAATATTCATATATAAAAATATGTATTTGGGTTTGATTAAAAATTCAGTTATTTTTCCATTCGGGGGTTATTAAGTTGACGTAGAATAAACGATTAAATATACAACTTTACTTGATCTATCCCATACAGGTTTTGGCGATTAACTGAAGATATTCTCCCAAACTAAGTCAATCGAATTATTGAGTTTGAGATGCAAATAAAACAGATTTGTTAAACCAATAATTGTCTATCCGAGATTTGGATAAACACAGCTCCAAATTGATTACTTATGTGCATGTGATGGGGGAAACCAAACACAGCACCTCGAAGCGTCATACGGCACGGCCAAGGCCATGGGGAGTTTTCTTCCTTCTTGCCTTCGTATGAAAAAACTTTATAGGAGCTTTATAGGAACTGTAGAGGACCGTTTGTCAGAAGGAATATTCGGACTTTGCTCACAATTGTGTGGGTTCCACTACCTTCTATTGCCTTCCGTGTGGGGCTAACAACGTACACTCATCGTGGCCATAGACAAATATATTTAAATTGTTGACAAAATAATTAGCATGAATTACTTTTCAGGTAAAATGATGAAAAACAAAAATGAACAGAACAACAGAACTCCCCAAGTCCAAGTCAAGGCAATAACCAGTTTGATATTCACTGCGATGACTTAAACCGCACAGCTTTCTGTGACTATACTCCGTTCGGATTACTATATAAGTGCGATGTCAATTTAGATATATCTTAAGTATCATAAGTGCTCGCAAAGCGAGAGGAGTCCAATGAGTCAGACGCTGTGTCCCCTGGACCTGCAAGCCCGGGTCCTAAAGATCGTCATAGCTCATAGTTGACAAATATGTTCTGAGGGGGGTACAAGTCGCTCTATAAGTACATAAATTAACACATTTAACACTTCCATCCACATCAAACAAGTGTTATCACTGCTCTCGCTTGGCTTTCGTACACTAAGCGACTAGAACGACACGCAGATCATGATAACGCAATCTCGGCGAGCGTGACCAGCCTCTAAAGAGCCTCTTGGGTTTCCGACTTACGTTATGTGTAGATATTAGAGGTCACTTTAAATGAGCACCAGTGATGAAGTCGTTAAATTAGAATTGCTAATAGCCACAGCACAAGAAATGGAAGTCCGAATTTAATATACTCTACACGAAGTGCACTGAAATTAATTATTAGTGGATCCCGCATCCGGAAAGGGAACTACGGAGTGGGTTTAACGTAGGTGGTTTTGTATAGATACGGATTTATCGTATATCCTAGATCCTTATATATAAAGAGCCAAAGATACATTTGATAGCTCTGCAAGTATATATGATGTCCTTGTCAAAGGGACGTATGGAGTAAAGCGCTTATTCGTGTATACACATACACTCCACATTTGGGACATATCCTTATATATGTAGAGCGAAAGGTTACTTGTATAACGTCCTATGCTATCGATAACAGAATATCGATGCTTTTTCATATCTACCATCGCTTATAAGTATGTGTAATAATCGACTACTGTACTTATAAGTATATCAATCGACTTACCGATCAATACACTTCCGAGTCTGATACATGACACCGCCTCCGCAGCTACGGGAACACTCGCTCCACTCGCCCCAACTTGTCCACCTTGGGTAGGGACGCACCTTCGGCTTTGATCTCATTGTGCTCGTGCTCGTGCTCGTGCTCGTTGTGCTCGCAGTCGAAGAAACGTCCCCGATATCGGAACCAACCGTTGGAGTAGTTGTAGCTGCTGAGAAGCTGCTGCTCGGATCGTCGGTCGAGGAGCCCATGGTCGTTAAAGAACTTGTTGTTGTCGTTGTCGATGTCGATGTCGATGTCGTTTCTGGTGCCGTGGAAGGACTAAGTGATGTGATATCCTGTGAACTTTTGATACTTCGATAGCTTGTGGCTTCCATTACTGGAGTAGGGATAAGATTGGTGTCTATTGTTATTGGCTTATTATTTCTATTGATAGATGTATTTTCGTTCTCCGCGTAGACCTCGTTAATACTTGAGTTTTGACTCTCCGATGATGGTTTTTTGAAGCGCCACAGATTGACCAGTTCAACGGACTTCCAATCGGTAACCTTCACTGATTTTTCCAATTTTCCTTTGTTGTGTCTCGATAGCCATTCCCGGTGTTTCTATATGTCATGAGAAGTACGTAAAACTGGCTTAATGTGTGGATAAAAAGGATCACAGGTAATACCTTGATTCGCTCTAAAGTTGAAAGATCGCCCGACGTCAAATGTGCGAGGCCCACAAAAACTAGACAAATGCTGGAAAATAAAATTGAGGATATATTGTATTAAGGCGTACATAGGGTTTCCATGAACCCCTTAAGCATTTCGAAACTTACGTAAATATATTTATATATTTGGCCATTGTGTAGCAGTCAATGTTCCCGCGGGCTACATAGGCCTATAATTAAAAATCTGGAAGGAAGAAGCGAAAACATTTCTTCATAAATTCCAAAAATTAAGATCAAATTGAATACATATCACGCCTCCGTTCCGGAGATAGGAATGTACATATTTAATAATAATACCACTGGGCTGGACGCTGGCTTAACAGTCGTTAATTGAGCCCAAATGCTTTAAATAATGTGTTTTATGAGGTTCCTCCCCCAAAAAGCTTATATGCACTTCGGGATTGTCGTGTCCATTAAATAGGTAATAATGACAAATAGCCGTTTATGTGGTCGGGGTAATTTATTGATAGTAAAAACTTTTATGATCGGACTAAACTGAACTTATTGCCATTAAAGGCCACATATTTAAATTTAATTATCGCAGCCAACAAAATTTGTTTAAACTCAACTTTTCATTTGTCAAAACAAATTTTATGGCGCCCCCCACCCAAACTCAAGTCCATCCTTTGATATATATGTATATATATAAATCATTTCATTATTCGCCTTAAAAATCTAATATTATAATATATTCTTTATATGTATATGTGTGTATATAGCGGGATATATAGAAATTAACATGTCACATATATTTTCCATCCATAGTTCCCTTCGCCGTCTATGCTGTTTTCTGAATAAATTCCAGTACCCACATCTCATTCCCCCCTGCGAATGCTTTTCAAACTAAGCTTAAAAGCTGAAAAATTAACCAAAAAATAAAATTAAAAAAAAACAGAAAAAAAGAAGAATGAACCCATTGAAACATGTGATCATTAATCTGCTCGCAATTTGCGGCGACTGTGACTGCGACTGCGACTGCGACTGAGCTCCGACACGCCCATTCCCAGCTATAATGAGCTCAGCTCAGCCCCGTTCAGCTCCGCTCAGATGGGATCAGCTCCGAGCAGCCCAGATCCAAAATGAAACATTACATGGGCAAATTGTCTCCACGCTGTTTCCAATGACGGGTGCGTCCAAATTAACTGCGTAGATTCACTTTTTGCGATAAAGTCAAAAATTTTCGGGATGAAAAGAGTGATATTATCACCCGCCCATCGGAAGTCGTTCCAGATAAGCCCCTAGACCCGAACATGTTTATGAACGCATAAATGAAGATATATAAGCCTTTTAAGTCCAGGAAAGCCTCATTACCAACCAAGAGCTTTAGGAGATTGTGGAAGATTATGTAACAGATAGAAGAGAGCGTTCCCGGTCTCCAGGTATACACATACAAATATATTAGATATGGGTAATCCAATATATACGAGGGGAAGCAATCCTGTCTATCGAAGATTTTCTGTTCTTTACCAAATATGGATCGATCCTAAAGTCTCTCGGCGTTGCCAACTTGCCCCACGAATAACTTTCTCAGATCTATAATTACTACAAAATGGCTTCTGGTGAACTCGTGCAGAAAAGGAGCAAAAGGACTGGTCACTACTCGCTTTGCACTCATGATTGTGTGTGTGATTATGTGAATGTATTCATGCAATTTAAATAAACTTATTGACTTCATATTCATTCAACGTTAAAAGTGAGTAAATTCATATGAATATACAATAAAATGAAACTAAAAATAATATAGAGGATGATATAAAGAAATAAATAAAAGGGAATAAATAAAAGGAAATAAATAAAACCAAATAATTAATAAATTAAAACATAAAATAAATAAGTCCTTCAATGATTTTTAAATGTGTGTGTATTGAAATATATATATGTATAAATTCTGACTCAATGGCTTTTGCCTACGGACTGTCTGACTGATATTCTGTCTGGCAATGCCCGAAATCCGCATTGGGAGTCAAGCAAATCGCCCGTGACCATGTCACAAAAAGAAAAGGAAAAAGCGACAGAAAGAAACAAAAAGAGACAGAAAACAAATGTGATCACAATGACTGCAGCATTTAAATAATTTGGACAATTCGATCGTGTACCTACCAGGTACAAATGTGTATGGAAATACACACGTATGGAAGTATGTGTGGGTATGCATGAACACGGTTCACATGGAAAGGGTGTGTTCCCACAGCTCCCACAGAACTTCACCCAGTTACTGTTATTGTCGATCTGTCAGTACCTGTGCATACATGGGATCTATTGATTTTTCTGAAAAAGTCATAGTATTGACCTTCATGGTGAGTAAATTTCAAAGTGAATGTTTTAAAATTTGTTTATGTTTTGGCTTCTGGAGGTTCCAGTAGTTAGCCTAGATTTTCCCAAAATGGAAACTTTTAAATTTTTTGCATTTTTCGTTGTACGTGAATATCACAACATCTTCACCTAAGTTATTGACTTGGTATGTGGAGCATAACCAATGGCCTTTTCCATCTACAGACGAGCCGATTTAATCCCATACGGCGAGAACAAGATCGTAAGAGCCTCTTCCGGCATGTGTAATCAACATGGCTATAGCAATTAAAATTAAATACCGCTTTCATATATTTCACCACAACGACGGTTCTTAAGCGCATATAACTAATTTTAACTCTAGAAAATGCTATAGATTAAAGAACAATACTAATTCTTTAACAAAATTAGAACAGTTATTAAAGTGATTTAAAGCTTTATAACGAAATAAAATACAGAGCTTCGTAGTAGATTTAAAATTCTATTCTAATAAATCGAGATTTTTATAGCACGGCTTTAAAATAAATAACCTTCCCATAAATACCCCTAATATGAATGTACACACTTAAAAAGAGTATATATTTATAAAAAGTTTAATTTCTGAAAATATAAATTGGAATTTCTATTCAGAATTTCACGATGACAACTAAGTTCCTTGTGGTGAACAAATCTCAGCTTAAACCCTTGATTTCACCTTATGTTAACAGTTATGTTAACAGCTGTTAAACTTTCGCCCGCCGCAATCCCTACTGATTTTTTCAAACATAAAATTGAAACGAGCATATCTTCGCATACAAAGTAAGTATGTGCTTAGAGAAAACTTATCTTTATAACATATATTAATAATATAATAAAAAAGTTAAAAATAATGAAATAATTTGTCTCTAGGTACTTCTCCATAACAGGAATAAATCTTAATATAATTTAATGTTTACTTTTACTCTTGCCCATATTCAGTTTTCAGGCTGAAGGGAATTCATTCCTTATTTTAATTGTGAAATTGAAAAAGATCCAAATTTTAATCTGAATGAAATAAAGAAAAAAGTCAGTTTATTTCTTCGACTGTCTTAATCTATAGCTTCAGATTAACTTCTATGGAAGGGGCTTACTTATTGAGCCCCGACATCTTCTGAACGATTTGTGGAAGAACAAATAGAGTTGTGTCCATGTGGCATATGCGGTATATGGAAAATATGCAATGTAATTGTCTGCTTGGTCTGCAAATGGGATGCAGAGAGTGCATCAGCGTTAAGTAACTTTAATGAGCCCGCGCACTTCTCGAATATGTGTCAATCGATCCATTTCCATTCCTTTCATTTCAGAATACTCAAATATGTAGTCATATATAAATATATACATATATATATTTATATGTGCATATTGTATGAGTGTGTGTGAGCTGGGGCATATTCATATTTTAGTGGCTACAAACATCAAAACAGTGGCACTTGAAGTCTCGAACAGGCTCTTGCGAACTTATGGACTGTGAAAAGTACCAACTTAACGGCATAGTTAGGTCCACATTATATTCGACATGGGGATACTTCAATGAGAGCGACAAATAAACGGATCGGATGTAAAAGTGAATCCATACGGAAACGAAAGCACTTGAAGTTAATTCGCATGGAGGAGAGTGGACCAAATGTTTTGCATTAGAAGTTTGAAGTAATTGTTCTGTTTACTTAGATACAGATTGTATATGATATATGTGTATATACATATACACACACATATATATATATATACTTGATTCAAAGCTCCAGAAGCATGTGCGTACGGACAAGAGACACAACTGCGAATAGTTCGTTGGTGACCCAAATCCGAGTACAAGTACAAAAGTATTTCTAATCGATGCCTCGCAAACAAAACATCGCCAGTCGTTCGTCATTTCTGATTTCCGTAGCCGACATATTATGAAACACTTTAATTTATTAATGTAAATACTACAAATACTGTAAATACTGTAAATACTGTAAATACTGTACACAATTTAAGATGAGCAGCGAGAGATCCAGTGGATCTAATGCGAGTATTACAGACCTTTAATGCCCCACATTTTGGGAGAATTTTCATTAATTATTCTCTCTCTGCTTGAAGTCCACTCGAGCACAAAAGGTGGCCAGCCAATTATCGGATAGGATGCCGTAGAGGTAAGGAGATTGAAGTTTAAATTGAAATATAAATAAGAAAAGCCCGACACTTCCCACCACAAATCTTAATGGTTTCACTTTTGATTGTCTGCCCCTCCCCCTCGAATATCTGGATGCTATTGTCCATTGACGAAGACAATAAACTTGTAAGATTGATTGATGCACTTGAAAATGAAGCCAGAAGGAGGTAATGTCATTGGGTCATAAGTGCACTTTGTAATTGTGACGTTCCGATGAAATGTCTATGGCTATTAAATAAATTTCACTCTTCATTTTCTTTATTGCTTGACACTGTTTTCTTTCAAGAAAAGCCTCCATTACCGCGTCTGTCTCTGGTCCCACAACAAAGGTGTACGATGCAAGCATTAAGTTGTCTTATCAAATAAACAGTTAGCATTTTTTTTGGAATTAAAGTCAAATTAAATTTAATTAAGTTTTTTGAAATTAAAAAGTCATTCCAAATTAATGTCACTCACCCTTAAACGAGGCCTAGCAAAGTTCCTCAAAGTCTTTGCTTTTCTTTTGCATATGCACACACATACACACGCAAGGACTTAACACTGATAAGGATTTTTGAACCTCATAACTTATTGATGATTAATGGAGATTGACAGGGAGTGCACATAACATTGAATCACAACACAATTTAACGGTTAACAATTTCAATAAAATCCATTCAAGACAACGCTCAGTCTTCGATAATCGCCTCCAAGCAATATGAATGAAAAAGTGTCCGGTAAAAGTTCGATTCTGTTTTAATTAAAGCTTCCGTCGTCATCGCGTGGTACGCAAATCCAAACTAAAATCGCTGGAAAATCGTTTTGGGAATTGAAGCGCGATGAAGACCGCCTCAGCCTCAGCCTCAGTCTCATCGCCAGCGCTAGCGCAAGCTCCAATGCTGTCAACGTCGCTGCCGACGCAAATGCCTGTGCTGCTACTGCCTGGTACACAGAGTGTACTGTAAAGTGTTGGGAGACGGTGGGCGGCAGCGAAATGGTGATATTGCTCTGACTGTTTCTGATGTTGGGACTACTGCTGACGGTGGTGTTGGTATTAGTGTTGATATTGGTGATTGTGCTGGTGTTGGTGTTGGTGTTGGCGTGGTGAGCTAGGCAGCTGTAGGCAAGCTCCCAAAAAGTCTGGATGATGCGTGCTTCTACTTATAATGCGCAACATTAATGCGTTTGTGTGTGTGTGTGTATGCCAAAGGGGAGTCTAGCATGTAAGTGTGTAAGTGTGTAAGTGTGTAAATGTGTAAGTGCGTATATGGGCAGATGTGTGAATGTGTGAATGTATGTACTCGCTTGCATATGCGGTTTATTCGTTTTGATTTCGGTTTTCATTTTGTTGTCGCTGTTCTTGCGAGTAAGGAACCAAAAAAGAACAACGATACGACTGATGTTACGCACTTTGTACAAGGTTGAGTGAGCACTAGTCATTGTTTTAAGGCAGATTCAAAATAAAAACAAGTACTACCCGTACAACGTGTACACAGTTATGTTAATAAAACACACACCGTTTTATCACGAACGGAAATGTTGGCCAAACAGAACTCTACGCAACAAAATCATAACAGGTGCATTCAAATGCGTTCCACAGGGCCTCTTCACTCCCAAAGGTATTTACCTTGGTTATGGTAGCCATATCAAATATTTGATGAACTAATCTGAAAGAACGATTGCTGCACAGGCATCACATGAGGGATTCCCCTTGTGTTGCCTTCATGATGCTGAAACATGAAAGTTTGGAATACATAAAGAGATCTTGGGTAATCAATATTTATTCCTATCAGATTTAAGCCTAAGATTGTCTAGATAATTTTTGTCAAAAAATAAGTGGCCACCTTTAGATGTTAAAAAATCTCAAAGATCAAACTCAGTATTACGTAATGTCACACATTTTAATTGGTCACCAGTTGAGGGAATATTTATTTATTCTTCTGGTCTGCAAAAATATTGGGGTCAGGGTTCAACGGACAACACTTTATGAATCACTTAATGATTATTAAAGCTTCAATAAATTTACTTTTCTCAACATATGGCAAATATGAAGGAATGCCAATAATAATAGTTTTAATCACATAAAAACTTTGCTAAGCTCGCACAGAGAATGATTCAAAAATTTGCTGTCTCATAGAGCACAATAAAATTCAATTGATTCATCAAATGTGTTCTGTGATCAGGATGCTTTTAGTCATCGCATAACGTACTTTACAGTTGAAATGAAAATAAATTCCAATCAAGAAGTCACTAGGAGTTTATATCTCTCGCCCTCTGATTGCCTCTAGACCAAAACAATGGATAGTTTCACTCTACTTTAATACAGATTTTATTTACTTTTACTTTTATTATAAATATAAATATATATAAAATATATATATATATAAATATATAAATATATATTTATATATATTGGTATATGGTATTTACATTCTTTTTGGCAAATGTGTCGCAACTTTAACTTAAAATCGCATGTTTATGGGAAGAAGCAGCCGCTAAAGGAAAGGAGTGTCAGTGCTTATGCCACTTGGGGTTGCTTTGGGCTGGAGTAACTTTAGGTTCTGTAATTGATATGCCTGTCACTGTTGGTTGTTTCAATAATTGTTATTGTTTTACGAGTTTCACAAAATCATTCTACCTAACATTAAATAATTTAGCTGCTCTTCTTCTTCTGGGAAACTCTGTATATTTATGTAAGTCTGGGGCTGGAAAATGCCATTAAGCCAATCAGACTTATTAAACAATTGAAATGTTTGCGGGATTCAATTGGATGAATAAATTAAGAGTGCAGTAAATTCTTGGGCTCGCACTTGTTTTCCATAATAAAAAGTTATTATTAATCCCTTCCCTTAGATCGACACCCCCCCACAAATATAACATGGGTCGACAATTTTATTACCACACACAACATTTAATCCGTACTCCGTGGTTAGAGGATGGTTAAGGATGAAAATACGAGCTCTAATTCTCAAATGAGTTTCCATTGCAGCCCGATGGGCTTTTGAGATTAGCAAGAAAGTAACATAAATTGGATAAATTAATTTGATTTGGTAATTAATTAAAACTTTTCTTTAATTGATTTGATATTCTCCATTGCGGGCAATTGAACATTGGACAAGCCCTCCGAGTGGAGCTTTCCCTCTGCATTGCGGGTCAATAATAGCGGACGAAGTCATAGATTTTAAATGGATAATCGTCTTCATTGACCCCATCGCAGGGCTCTGTGTAATGCACTTAAGTCAATTTATTGGATATACGTCTGGAGACGCGAGTGCCACTAAAGTGACCCATAAAATATTTGCGGCTAAATTTATTTTGAAATTTTAATATTTGTTCCTTTTAAACGCAGGAACAGGTCTCGGATTGATTGATTCTTTGGGGACAAAGTTTAATGGGAACTTGCATAACAGTCCCATTAATCTGCTCCTGCATGCATTCAAAGATTCGCTTTCGCTGGCCAAGAACCTTGTCCTCGGAACACTCACAGCTGCTGAAATTGCTGGGACGCCAAAAGGCTGGACAGAGACCACGATTGCAGTTGTAGATTTCATTACTGAAGATGGGTTTCTCGACGAGAGCACAATTGCGAGGAGCAAAGAATCCAGCGGGACTATCACGACTCTGCTTGCAATGAAAAATTGGTGTTCGAGTACCAGGACCACAAGATCGATTACACGGACCGAAGCCCAGGAGCTTCCAGGCAAAGCGACGTCGCTTTCGGTCTTTAATTCGCTGCTTGTAAGCCTCATCGTCAACATTAATAGCATTTCCCGTTTCATTCCAGATCGCTTGCAGCTCCTCTTTCTCTACAAGCGGAGCGGACGAAACTGGAATTTTGTAGCTGTACTTGACCGTGTAGGATCCATTTGTGACGTCAGACAAGGAGCACTGCGAAAGATTTTATTGGGCCACATTAAAAATGCAATACGTAAGTTTTCACACATATTCCTACCATTAATGTCACAGCACGGGTAAGGGGTCCTCCTGCAGTTATGGAGCCACTAGCTTCATTAAATTCGTACTGGTTGTCGTCGAAGTTAAATAGCCCTTTGTCTGATATTGCACTTTGGTTTCCATGGATGTGGAACATCTCTCTAACATTTTTCAGTACTGAAGTGTCTTCTTCATTATTTGATTGGCCGGCACGGAACACCAAGTCAGCACTTACCCAAGGATCCGTTTTTTTGTAG
Source organism: Zaprionus lineosus (assembly GCA_035044505.1). Lineage (NCBI taxonomy): Eukaryota > Metazoa > Arthropoda > Insecta > Diptera > Drosophilidae > Zaprionus > Zaprionus lineosus. Next base: position 694,868 of record JAWNNX010000025.1, read on the forward strand.
CTGCTGCTCTATGGACAAATTCATTGCGCCAATTGGTATTGTCGTGATGACGTTGTAGTCCTTGGTGATATTTCCTATGGAAAACACTTCAGATACATGTTTGCACAGCACCGAACCACATTTCGTCATCACATCGCGAGTTGTCGTAGGACGAATGAGGCCGCTGCTGTGTACGGCCTGAAATTTGGAGAGAAACCCCAGAGTGGACAATGAAGGGCAGTAGACTGTGGTAATTCGGAGGCTTCATGGGAATTTAAAATTATTTTTAATTGGACGCTTATAGCATTATTATAAACTAGGCAAATGCAGCACTTCATTGCACCTATGCGCCACTTGAAAACTTTGACACAGTTTCAAGAAAGATTCTCTTTTGAGAGAGAGAGAGAGTGTGTTCCAAGTATAAAGAGTCGTTAGCCTAAGCCATTAAAACAATGCAAAGGCTTTGTATCTGGGCTAATTACATATGTATGTAAGTATTTGTAATTATCAGGCGATAATGGGGTCATGTCAACAGAAAGCCCATAAAGCATAGCCCCATTATCTATACTTTTTCACTTGTCTCCCCTTCCTCGGCGCGCACTGCTGGTACTTGAACTGGCATTTCACTGGCCGGCCCGGCCTGGCGCACACAAAACTAATTAAATTATAAATTGGAGAGACCCGAAATGGAATATGGAAATCATTGGCAAACGATATTAATTAAGATTTATTGCATTTGGCAGCTCTTCAAGAGCTAAATGCATGCGTGTGGCCCCAGCTGAACGCGGCTTAGCGGCCTCTGCCATGTGCACCTAAGCCACATATATCTCAAGTATACCTTCATGCAGAGGCATGTATTAAGGCGCTTGGGCAATTTGCATGCATTTGGAGAAAATTGACTTTGGACAATTTGAGTTGGCCATAACCAGAAACCAAGCCCCCTGAACATTGAATTGTGTTCGCCCTTGCTTTAAGCTGTTATTAAGAGCCAAATACGTAAGCACAAAAGTACCAAACTGTCACACTTTATGATCTTCAGTCCTAAACAACCACACACCATACCCCACACACCACACACCACTCATCAAACTATTAATTTGTTCGTAGATGCAATTCTCTTCATCTCTAAATAAAGTCACAACATTGCACATAGCTTTAGGAGACAGATATCGACTTTAAACAATGAATACAAAAATGTAAAAAAAAAAGGTTGACCTGAAGAGATACAAAATCTTAACAAATCATTGGCAACATGTGAATTATAAATGTCCTTCACTATTTATCAAACTTACCCTACATATTCCCTCGACGCAAACTGCGTGTTTTCTGTAAAAATGCGTGTAGAAGACTGCCGGGCGGTTGCACGGCGTGCCATCAGTGACGGATTGGTTCATAGCAATGAATATATCGGAGTTATTTGCACGACAAAACAACAGGCACTCATCGTGTTCTGTTTCATGTCCGATCCAATTATAGAACTCATCACGATATGGAACTTTGTTTAGTTTTTCGCATTGCTCGTCGCGTAAACGCTGCTTGTCTGCTTTACAGCGCTCTTCCTTGCATTGGCGATACCGCTTCAATATTCCAAAGCAACCGGATTTACCACTGCCCGGATAGAAACGGAGCTCCGATGTTGTCTCGTTGCTCGCCCTCTTTTTGCTATATTGGAAAAAGGACATATATAATATTTGGTGGGAAACGCAAGTTTCATCAGGAGTCGCACCGCTCTATGCATTTCCGTTTTTTGATTTGAACACAACTATTCGAACACTTGCTCCACTTCTCCCAGTGATCCCAAGTGTAAAATATGCCAACTCGATCAATCATGCTTGGATTGCGCTGACGCGATTGCTTGCTGCCTTCAGTTTCATCGACATAGTCCGCATAATCGTCGTCAGTGTCCTCACCTAAATTTGACTTTATCGTTTGTTTTGTGCTGTTAACAAGACTCATCTGAGACTTTCCAGTGGAGGCGGAGCATTCCTGGACATATGACAAGTACAGAAACATTCCCAAGTACAAAAACAATCTTCGGCTATAAAATTAAATAAAGCTTATTATATACTTAAAAATTGTTTATTTTAATAAAAAAAAATAAGTAGCTCGACCAATTTTGATTTTGGGGGCTCACAAAAATTAATTTAAATTTCAAAAGATTGATTCATTTTATACACCCACAAACCTTGCAAAGCTCATACTGCCAACTTAAAAAATATATTTATATTAATTGATATTCAATGCTATGTTATCCGAGCACAGATTGTGCCAATTCGGTAGTGAAAATTCAACTGAAATGTTCAAAACTTTCAAAGTTCTTGTCCAAACACAGATAAACATAAAAATGATATCATATCGAAAATTGCCTTTTCTCTTTGCTCAAAAGAGCTGCGATGACGTGGGTTAGGGAAATACAGAGATTGCTATAAAGTTTACATTATGTCTTGTGCTATTTATTAAATCGCATCACACGTAAAAGCTAATTATTTGGCTCATCGGTTTCCATTTGACTTAGCATTGCTTCTTTTATACCGTAGAGCTCGGCAAACTTCTATAAAGACAAAATTTACTCATTATAGTAAATGTTATGTTTTAAATGGCTCACAAGTACCTCACAGGTTTCCACATCCAAATTGCATATAACTTGATGCGTCTCACCGCTCATAGTATCACCCATGTTATTGGTAACTCTTAGTTGAGGTAAGTCATCTGGACCGTTTTCAAGCGAAATTAGGTTTTCCTTCACAAGAAACGAAACTATCAACGCGTTCTGTACAGTATCCATAAAGTTTTTAGGATCAACGATCAGTTTATAATAAGGGATTGGTTGATTGTTTCCTGCACGGTATATACTTTTGATTTGTCGCATTACATGGTTCACAGCGGCTGATCCCTCGCCCTTCCTCTCAAGCTTATCACTTTTTTTTGGACGTTTTTCTTCTACCTACAATTAAATTATTAGTTTAATTACATAAAAAGAAAAACCAAAATCTCTGAAACTAACTTGAACCACAGGCTTTCGCACAGCACGTTGTTTGGGGACTTGTTGCTTCGGCTTTACTTCAATAAATGGTAACATGGTAGCATTTGTAAAAAATGAATTTCCGAATTGACAGGCGATGTTACATAAAGCGTTCCAATCTCCAGTATTATGTTCAAATACAATGTTATTCTGTAATTGTTTAGATATAGATATACTCAAATTAGAATAGCCTAGGTTCTGCACTCCGTATAAATACAACTTAAAACTCTATTTATCAAATCCTTGATGCACTCAAATTAATTATTCGGCATAAGCTCTCATTTTTGCTTACCACAGCTGTACAAAACATTTTGTCGGTCAAGTTTGAATTGTATTGAATTGCCTTTCCCACAACTTCATGATTACGTCTAAGTAATTCAGTGTCCAATACAAGCTCAGTGGAATTGGTTCTGCGATCCTCGTAACCTTGAACTAGCTCGTTTGCTTTGCTTAAAATATTCTGAATGTCCAAAATGGACTCGCCAAAGGAGCGCGATTCAATTTGTTGCTCTTTAAATATAATGGCTTGTTGTATTATTATTATTAATAATTAGTAATGACACTTACCAATTCTAATGTTCTGTTCGATCAAGTCTTGTAGCTCTGTTATTCGCTCATTTTCTTCAATAGTTTCCTGCTGACTTATTTCCATTTTGTCCGACGAATTAATTTTTGTTTACAAAAATTTGCATTTAAAGTGCGAATAATTAAGCCGATATTAAAACGATAACTGATAAGTTTTACTAAAAATCGATTGCCCAATAGTGCTGCTGAGAAAATATGTAAGGACCTTCAAGTGTTGTTTTAAATATAGTTTGCCTAAGCAATATACGATTAAATCAATGAAATTAAAATAAAAAAAAGGTTTTCTTAGAATATAAAAAAAAATACCTGACAATCAATTTAAAAATTCGTAAATTTAATTAAGTGAAAATTTCATTTTAATCATGTTTAACGTTCACAGTCTGCAAATACAATTACAATTGGTTACTTTCTAAGTTTGTTTCCTTGTGCAAGTGGACGATTTCCTTGTCCTGAATGACCAGTACGCATACCGCCATTTCCTAAGCCTCCACCGTTTGGCCCATTACGAACACCAAAATTATTTCTGTTCCCGCTTCGGGCAGAACGCTGATTTTGGTTTTGAGAAGAATTGTTGCCACGATTCTTGTTGAGTTCTGCGCGGTTGCGCATTTTAGCCTGGGCATCTTCTTTTACCATGTCTATAACCTCATCTGGTATTCGTAAATACTTAATTGTACTTCCTCGTATGTAACATTCCGGCATCCGCCAAAACCGGTCGCCATCCTACAATTATATTAAAAGGCAGATAAGCTGGCTATTTATTTCTACAAAGAATTGAGTAAAATGTACTCAGACGCTAAAAAGCCGGTACGCAACCAATGTAGAAACAGTGTGTATAAAAATAAATACCTTTGATGTACAAATAACATCTCGTAAATTAATATTCATCCACGAATCACAGATCACGAGGTGTCCATTGTATGTTTCACCATTTTTTAACTCTACCAACTGTAAATTACAATAAAGAAACAAAATGTTACAAATGATTTGACGAGTTTAGAAATGCATTGCGACTTACCATAGGATGGCTTTGTGCTGTTTTTAAAAGTGATAAAGGCAACTGAAAAAAATTTAAAAGCAAAATGTTAATACTCCGATACATAAACACTAAAACATTGTTTACCATTTTCTTCTTAGATGTTTATATTAACACATGTAAAAGTATACAAAGATAAATCACTTTAAGTAAATGTTATCGATAAGCTATTTTTGTTTCTTTATCGAATATGTGGGGTACTTTTGCAAATCGAATAAAAAGAAATTATTTTCTGCATCTTTTCACTTTTAAATTGTAGTAGTGAGCATTGTGGTTCAGCAAAATAACAAGAACACAAGTTGATAAAATGAGAAGCAATAAATAGACTGGCCTCGTCCCATAAGATGACTCAAGCGACTTTATTAAATTTCTCTTAACATAAATTTTCAAATTTTCATTTTATGCATACAAATAGAAGAAATTATTTTTCAAAAATAAGTTTTAAACAAGCCTTTATTTAAACTTTTTACGTTTTTTTAAAAATTCCTTACAATCTTGAGGTTTATAGGCTTCAGAGTGAGCCTTGCGACTTGTTGAAAAAAGTTGTTGATGTTTCTTAAATGCTTTATCCAAATCCGTCACATATTCAACTGGTATTGTCCATTCTGAAGCAATCAAATCCTTTGTAGGATCAGATCTTTCTGAATACTCTGAAATTTCTATACCAAGCCTTTTGCAAACTTTTGTAAGTATGTCGTCTATATAGCTTGATATAATTAGTTGTGCCTTTTTGTCCTATAAAGACAACAAAAATAAAATAAAATTACAAATTTGTAATTTATTTTATTCAACATAACAAGTAAATACACTTACATGCTTTGTGGGCTGTAGATTGCATATTACAAGTTTGCCTCCATTTTTAAGATTCCTAAGAGGTAAATTTCCGCTTGGAACAATTTGTAATGTTGTTCCCAAAGTAATGTTAAGATCAGCTATGCTAATGTAGGGAAATAAATTCAGATAAACAAATTATGCGATTTTATTTATCTTACGTGGAATTCCATAACGCCATTTGTAGATCACGTTCCGGTAAATCGTCTTCCCAGTCTAAAACAGTATCATGCATCATTCCGTTACGACAACTTCTTTTATTACCAATCTCAACAGATCTGCATGGAAGCCCTAAATGCTTCTGACCAACTGTTGTCACCGCTGTATTACGGACAAATTGACGACGACATTTGTGACACTGTTCGATAAACATATTACCATGTAGCTCGGCTAAATATTTTCTATTTAGACCGGACTTTAAATGCAATCCGTCAATGTTTTGTGAAACAATGTAGTGAACAGCTCCATTTTCGACCAGTGCTCGTAAAGCCATATGAGCCTTCGTAGGTTTTGCTTCATCGAATGATGTGTTGAACGAAGGTTTTTCGCCTTTTTGTTCAAGAGTCCATACTCCTTTAGGCCCTCTTTTAAAACAAAAATATAAAAATCATACATGCATATTTTAATAAAACTCATTTTTAAAATTTTACCTAAAGTCAGGAATGCCAGCTGATGTACTTATACCCGCGCCTGTGTGAATGACAACATGTTTTGATTCTTGAATTAAATTTACCAATTGCTTGCATTTTACATTGACGATTTCTTCACTGTCAAAATTCTGAAATGTTTTCATACCTATGAGGACACATTATTTATTTTTAACTGAAATAGCTACCTCTGCAATTCCTAAAATTCCCTTATTTTCGTATGCCGAAAGCCCATCAGCGTAGTTACAACTCATTACATTTCAATTTCTTTATCAACATACAACAAGGTTTCTATTGTTTATTATTTTTGACTATATTAATTCGATTACAGTCGATAATAAATGTTGACCTAATCGATAGACCGATTTTAAGTTAAGCAAACGTGTAACATCAGCAGTTATAGTTTTATTTTGTAATAGCAAAAATGCAGTCTCAAGTTATAAACTTATTGGCAAAGAATAATTATTTCAGACAATGTTTTCGTCGAAGTTTGTTTCAATTAAATAAGCGGTACGTAAGAATTATAACAATTTTGTAATACCACCGAGCTGTAGAGACTTTTGTTGTGTTCAGTAATAAAATATACATTACTTGAAATATGAACAATTACAGATATTTGATTTTGCTGATAACGATAGTGCATTTGTACCTCTTGTCTAGTCAATACCATATACTATAGAATTTTCTTTAAAGTTCATATTTAGGTACCAAGGTATGTGTGATTGTAAACTATAATGTGGTAATGCTGCAAAAGGCTATTAAAAGTTTTTATTTTTGTGAACGTAACATAATTATATTAGTATTTGTATAAACTCCTTCAGCGAAACAAAAATGGAATGAACTACAACTGCATCTCTGCATTACAGAGATAAAGGAAAATGGGAAATAATAAGATCTGCTGGAAAAGTTTCCCAAGAACGAATTGTGCCAAAGCATATAGAGAAGCCTCCGTACTATTTTGAAAATCTACCAGCAGGCTGCACATTAGGAGATCCCGAAATAAAAGATTCAGAGCAACAAAATTATATGCGAAGTAGTGGAAAATTGGCAGCAGAGATTCTTCGGGAATGTGGTAAAATTGCAAAAGTCGGAATTACTACAGATGAAATAGATGAATTTGCTCATAATCTTATAATTTCTCATAATGCCTATCCGTCGCCCCTAAGATATGCTGGATTTCCTAAATCCTTGTGTACTTCAATCAATAACGTGGCTTGTCATGGCATTCCAGACGATCGCCAGTTATGTAATGGGGATGTAATCAATATTGATATCACCGTCTATAAAAATGGTTGTCATGGGGATTGCTCGGAAACTTTTTTAATTGGTGATGTTGACGACCGTGGTCGTTTCCTGGTTAACGCTACGCGAGAATGTTTGAAGGAGTGTATCTTATTATGTGGTCCAGGTGTGCCTTTCAATGAAATTGGAAAATGCATTGAAAGGTTTTGCCGTAAGAACAAGCTTGAATCAGTTATGGCATTTATTGGTCATGGTATTGGTACTTACTTTCATGGTCCACCAGAAATTTATCACTACGGTAAGAATTGTATACATTTTCAAAAATAAAAGATATTAATAAAATTTTTAAAGAAAATGAAATTGACGGTATAATGGAGCCAGGCATGACATTTACCATTGAGCCAATTTTGTCTCTTGGCTCTGGAAACATAGGTATTTTGAATGATGGCTGGACGGCAGTTAGTCTGGATGATTCACGCAGTGCACAGTTTGAGCACACTTTATTAATTACGGATACTGGAGTTGAAATACTTACGAAAACTGAATAAATAATTTGTATATAAATTGTAAATTATTAATACCAATTAACTAAATAAAGCGCATTTTTACGTAGAATTATATATTTTTTATAATAAATACTTTTACTGTTTAGCATTAAAATTTATTTTCACGTTGTAGCATTCAATTAAAGAATTTGTTTGTTCAATTAATTGGAATTTATGAATATGCTTATCAGTTGAATTGTGGCCAACTTACTGGTTAACTACATATGGCGTTAGACTTTTGAACAGGTTTCTGAATTGGTAGGAACAGCTTAAACTCAGGAGGCAGTTCATCTTCCGAATATAAACGATCCGAAAAATACACTCGCCGTATTCGACAGTTAGCATGAATTTGTACACGAAGTGTTTCAACATAATTGGTCCCATATGCACGACGTGTAAAATCTGACAAATTAAATTGAATCTGATTCCAACCCTCGTCCAAGCGCATCGGCATTGTGCATATGAAGGGTTTTACACGAGTGGTGGATTGGTAATTACTTGCTCGAAATCTACGCCGAACATTCTTGTCATCTAAAACCTTTTTTACAGAATGGTTAAGCTTATGAATTTATTTTCTGCACGCGCGAATAAATCATAATTACCTGCACTTCAAACGTAAAATACTTCTTCATATTTTTAATAATCATTACCAGGAATGGCAATTTTATACCAAGCGTTTTCTTTGGATCTGCCGGGCATGTTATGAAAGTTGTACTTACGTTAGTACCAACTATTTCCAGAACTAAGCTTTGTATGTCATTATCCGTAATGCGTTTAATATGACCGTTACGCACTTTTTTGTCCCAAAGCTGAAGCGGCTTTGAACCTATACTATACAGGATTGACAAAAAGCCAGATTGAAACGTGTTTTTAAACATTTCGCGCAATGGTTGACAGTATCAATGAAAACTCAAGCTTTTGCAATTTTTTATATGGCCAGTCGTTTTTGGCCGAAAAATTTTGCGAAGCCGGAATTTATTTATTTTATGAAAACAATCACAAATGTATACTAATTTTCTTATGTCAATAATTTATAAACAACAATGTGTTGCTATTAGCAACAGAGATGATGAATGTTATCTATCGGATACACTGTTATCGTTATCACCCTTAAAGTATCGAAAAATAGCTCGCAATTCGAATATTCTTTTATTTAACAAAAACTTTTATTTATTGAAGATTTTAAGAATATAGATAAACACTGAAAGTATTGGCAATTTAAATCTTTGTAATATATAAAACATTAAATTTATTTGATATTGATTACGAATTGTTAACTAGTTTTTTTTTTTAAATCAGTAGTTTTAAATGTGTACTTTCTAAGAATCCTTAGTTTTTTTTTAGTATATCCTGTTATCACGCACTTATGAAGGCTTCCTTCTGCTTAATCAGAAGAACTTATTGTAAAACAATTGTATGTAACTATTGAAGCATAGAGAAAGTAAATATATAAAAATAGTTCCTTTCATAAATCAACAGAAAATATATTTATTGTTATGATTAAGATTGTTCATGACACGTTAACTTACGATTTTTCTTAGTCTTTACACGTCTTAACTTATTTACAAATACAAATCAAAGTCAATTCTGTTGCTAGAATAAAAATTTGAATTTTCTCCAACTTTTCTGACATAGACTCCATCTTTAAAATAGTCACCTGTAGACCAATTTAACATTTTTTCTGTAGTGAAAGGACCTTCAATTTTATCATCTGTTTGTTTCCATTTAAACTCCCATTTAACTTCATTCGTACTAGGTTCTTCAACCTTTTCAGCGTTTTTTAAATGTTTCGTTTCTTTTTCCTCAAAATCATCTGCGTACATGTCGAAACATCCGCTAGCTGGTTTACTTGTACCTGGCAAATCTTCAAGTTTCTTATTTATCTTTTCGTAGGTTTCTTGATATATATCCATATTTCCAGTCTTCGACAGTATTTCATTGGCTATTTCAGTTAGCTTCAAAATATGTTGCTCGTCACAGTTTTCTATACCAGCTTTCTTAAGCCTTAGCTTTTCAAGAGTGGATAATTTTGGTCGTTTGCGCCCCAATCTTTGCAAAGCCATTTGCACAGTTTCCCCTGGCTTCATATAATCAAGCATATTTTTAAAGGCCAATGAAAGGTTAAATGAATTTATAGCAAGACTTTCATCTGTGGAGTTTTGGTCGTCCTTGCTTGGATCAAAGTAATTTTTGTCTTTCTCCACCTGCAAAAGTTATTTGTAAAGAAATACGTGTAACATTTGCTATATTTTTAGAATGCATATTATGTTTTGTTATGCAGTGACTTACTTTCACCCAATCAATATTGTCCAACCAGTTGTCTTTAATTTCTGTTTCCTTATTCCAATGATAATGTCCATCCTTATCAAAGTGCCCTTCTTCTAGTTCCTCGCGCATGTTAAACGGAGTTATTTTGACATCGTCTTCAACTTTGCATACACCATCCTCTCCACCTTCTATATCGCTATCGTTTAAGTTATCTCTAAAAAATGTTTGGAAAAATTTGGTTTAAAGATGGAAAAATCAGAATGCGACTTAATGGAAGCAAGCATATTAATTGAGCTAAATAAGAGAAGCAACAATTTTATGCTATTCCATTTTTCTTTCTTAATAATTAAAATTATCATTTATAACAAACCGTTCATAATCGTCAGAATCTTCTTCATCAGAGTCAAGTGTATGTTTCTTCTTGAAATCCCCATTATCAGCAGGCCCAGAAGTTCGCTTTCGCTTGGATGCCATGATTTAAAAAACAAATTTGTCTAAATTTTGAATTTTATTGTATATTTTTACCAAACACAACTATTAAACCTTTTGTTTGGGTTTGCTTTACATACTTGTTATCGTTCTTATTGCACCCAGTTCATTTCCGGCGTTCATGTGGTATTAAATATAAAAGTATGTTTTTTTGGTATTTTTATAAAGTGAGATTTTTGCATATACATATAAAGCACTAGTTCCAATAATTTTATACTAAAACTTTTGAATTTTAATATCTTTTTAAATTAAGCTAAATGTATACATTTCTTTAAACCTGTAATTAAAAGACTAAAACTGTTTCAGAGCTGACCGATTTTGTAATATTTGTAGCTCGCTAAGTAGCATAGCAACATTGTAGCGCAAACGTTGAAACATTGGTAATGGTAACTCCAAGGTTCTATATTCCCCGTTTACCAGTTTGAAATGTAAAACTATTGTAGGCTTATCAACTTGGGTTAACCTAGGATATAAACAATTAAATATATGACTAAGGCTTTAATTAGTTAACATATAATGTCTTACGTTGAAGCCAGCGAAATATTTATTCGCCACTGTACATCTAAAATTTTCGCCCTCTCCATTTTGGTATCGGCAAAGTTCCTACTTAAAGTTGTGCGGTGATTAAGCAGAACCTTAGCCAAATCTTCGGTGCACACTTCTGAGAGGCTAAATATATATACATTTTTATAAGATATAATTATTTTACAAGCCCAATGTATATGTTACCATAAATCTTCCGTCAAACATTGACGAAGCTCTTGTTCTTTTACGACACCTTTTGGGTATCGCAAATATATTTGCATAATTAGCAAAACCATGGTAAATAGTTCACAGAAGTTGTTCGGTACTTCGTGTCCTGCATTTTTAAGTTTGTTAATAGCAAGTGCCAAAACGTCAGATGATGATTTCTTTGTTTCTATATAATGCACAGAGACTTGAATAAGAACTCGTAGAGAAGATTTGGAGAGTTGTGGAACATAAGCGGTGTATGGTTTTACACTTTTTAAAAGATGATATCTGAAGTTAGAGGACATATTTTTTAAATTTGTTTTATTTTCTTTTTTGGCCTTTCATTTATTAAGTTTCACGATTTCAGTAACTCAAATTAGAGATGCGCGATATTAATCTGAAAAAATATTTATCGAATTTAGGTAGAGTATGTGACCATTTTAAATATTAAAATTAAAGAGTTTAAAAGTTTTAAATATATTTATTTATACTGAGTACCAAAAAACAAAGTTATGTTGTCCTATTATAGGTTAATATATTATTTATATTTATACCTTGATGTGCACTCGTTATATCATCTTAAAATAATTTTGCTGACATAGGTCATATTAAAATTCGAAAATTGATAACTGTCGCTTCAATAAGTTATGTAATAAAATTTGTTAAACCACATTAAAAAATGCAAAACATTTTTTGGTCTTTGAGACTTGTGGATGATGCTCAGTTTTCTTTTTGCTTTAGATACAAATTCTTGTCATGATCATAACATTTTTTGTAAGTTTTCCATTACGACTCATTATCGACACTTACCAAAAGGTCAGATAAAATTTCTGGCTTTATTAAATTTAATGTAATTTATAGTTATTACACATTTTGATTTTGGTTTAAAGGAATGAGAAATTAAGATAACGTACATGTAGAATGTAGAATGTACGTATACTACTAAACAATTAATGGTTGTATGTAAAAGCTGACGGAAAATCTTATGAAATAAATAGATTTTGTACATTATTTATATACTTTAATAATTTGCATGAATTGGTATTTGCATTTTATGTAGATGGAGCCACAGTTATACTTCTTATATACTTAAACTAGTGCCACACAAATATTTTCTTTGATAAACAATATCATTTTCTGTGTTTTCTGTTGCTTTTCTTTATTATGTGAATACGTTCTACTTTTTATGCTTTCACAAGCGGTCTGAATCCTCAGTTTTATTGGCGTTCATCTCCATACCTCGGCCTAGATTAGTTGACTAAAACACTAGAGCATGGAATAAGATGTTGCTGCTTATGCGGGCAGCTGTAGCTTCTTGCCTTTGAGCACTTTGGTAATATAAAGATAAAAGAAATCGCAGTACAGAATGGTTTGAACGATGCCCGCTAAAATCGCTATCAGATCATAGTGTGACTCCACCATATAACGGTATACCCAATTTAAAAGATACAATGCACGGTATGAGCCCACGGCAAATAAATAATGACTTGTGATCGATTCAGCCTCTCCTGTTTTGCTGACGAGAAATAGTTGCGGCAAAATGGCAACCGATTCTAAGTAAATCGAAAATGTCCAGAGTACTTCCATTACCGAAAACTCGTGATTAATCACCAAGGAAAGTAGAGCACATGGAATCAACAAGAACTCAATACGGAAGGAATCATGGTTATGGTCGTAGGTCGCCTTAAACTTTACATACATCAAATACACCGTTGCAAATGAGGCGGACAAGAAGAGCATCTTCATTATAGAATTGTATAGGCTGACGTATGTGGTAAATAGGTCCAAATAGCGTGTGAGGTAGACGACAGCGAATAATATTTGAGATTTTCCAGATATTCCTGCGCACGACCGTGTTTTCCATATTTTAAGTAAAAGAATTATTACAGCAAATACATGCGACACATCTCCAGCAAACCGAAAAATATTCATTTTGATTAATTCTGCAGTTTTTTTGTATTGTAGTTGTCTAGTGTTCTTGTCTGATTATTTGCTGTTATCGGTGTCACCTTAAATTGGATAGGATTAAAGAGATTATTAAATTACTTTTAAATACTGCCACATACTTTGCAATTTTAACAATGAATATATCGCCGTATTTTAATTTCACTATATTCTATTTATTTTTCACTTGTTTTGCCAACGAGTTAAAACTTTTTAGTGTTGTGCCGCCTATATTCACGTAGAATGTCGGCACAAAAGAGAGAAACAAAGAGAGCCAAAGTGACGTGGCCACATACATATGTGAACGGTTGAGCTATATGAACAATATAATTTGGTGAACAGAATTCGTTTGTTCTAACCTTAATCTTTATAGGGCTGCACAAAATATTTAGGGAATAAATGTTTCGATTATTAAATAAAAAAATAAAGTTCTCTATTATGGCTATACACAGCTTCTTTTCGTTAACCTAGTGTTAGAACAAAAACTAACAATTTGTATGCTTGAAAAAGTTTTAACATTTAATGGTTAATATTATTTTTCAAATTCGGCATATTTGAAATACTAACATAAATTAAATACTAATTAAAAAGAAACTAAATAGTTGTAACGAGTAAATGCTCGTTACTTTGAACGAGAAAAAGGAACCTGGTTCGTTCAAATAGTTCACAAAGCTTAAAGAAGAAGAGCAATGCAAACTGGCTCAGATTTTTGACACAGACGCGATAAAATTGTTTGGCAAATTAATTGTGGTATTATTTAAACGGTGTCAAATATTTACTAAATCAAACGACCATTAAAAACTCAAAACAGCTCAAAAATGGTAAGGGAAATGAAATATTTATACTAACTGTATTTAATAAAATGGATTTGATCTTTTCCTGTCCCGAGTTGATGCCGGCCACGCTTTTTGTAGTGCATGATACTAAACCCATGTAATAAACGTTTTAATACAATTTTATTTTTATTGCAGACTATTGGAAAAAATAACAAAATGATTCAGCACTTGAATTATCGAGTGCGAATTGTTTTGCAAGATTCAAGAACATTCATTGGGACATTTAAGGCGTTTGACAAACATATGAACCTAATTTTGGGGGATTGCGAGGAATTTCGTAAAATCCGTTCAAAAAACTCGAAGGTTCCTGAACGTGAAGAAAAAAGAGTGCTTGGATTTGTGCTATTGCGTGGAGAAAATATTGTTTCGCTAACCGTTGAGGGACCTCCTCCACCTGAGGAAGGTCTTCCCCGTGTGCCCATACCTGGTGCCGCACCAGGTCCAGGAATCGGTCGAGTTGCTGGCCGTGGTGTGCCAATGAACATGTCGTCGGTGCCTGCTGGATTACAAGGACCAGTCAGAGGTGTCGGCGGACCTGCCCAACAGCATATGGCACCAATGGGTCGCGGTGTTCCTAGAGCACCAATGATGGGTGCGCCTCCACCGGGTATGATTCCCGGTGGCATTCCATCAATGCCAGGCGGTCTTGGCAGAGGTGCACCGCCACCCATGAGAGGTCCACCCCCAATGATGCGTGGTGCGCCTCCCCCAGGTCGAGGTGGTTATTAAGACCAAAGACCCCATCTTTTTAGTAAATAAAAATATTTGATCCTATTTGAATTTTATAAACACAAAAATTCGTATAATACATACATACGAATAGTTTTTATGGCGATGTTTATATATATATATATATATATATTTATACGTAAATACATTTATAAACTAAGCGATCCAAGAGCTGCCTTCGCCAAAGAAGTGAACTGGATTTTGTTTCTCGCTTAATTTAAAAACTAAAGAAGACATCGTTAAGGTGGATTTAATTTTTATTATTTGAATGGAACAGATTTATTGATATTCATAGATTTTAGTTTTACATCAATTTCAATCTGATGAAAATAGAGCTATGTAATGTAAATATATAAATAATGGTTTATATATTTAAAGTTTATGTTTAACATTGCTTAAACTCGGTGCTCATACCGTTGGTTTTTTCAATACTTACATTTGTATTTGGTATTCATATTTTGATTCGTACAATACAATATTTTTATTTAGAATCTGCAACGCACAGGTTGTTGTCAAGTCTTGTTGCATGCATAGATACAGTCATCCAAATATTATGCCCAGATGGTAGATAAATCCCACACCTTAATTAGACGATCTTGCCCCACCGTGAGCAGACGTTTTCTCTCTTCATCTAGATCCATATGTACAATGGAATGTTTGGCGTCGTGAAATGACGCTAAAGACGGACGTTCCACAGTCTGTAGTTGTTTAAAGCATGGATCGCAACAGCGCACATCAAATTCGAATCCCATTATTGGTATATTGATACGATTGGTAGAGCAATTATCGCAAACAGCTTTGCCGCAATGACGACAATGATGTTGACGAATTCCTTAAATGGGTAAAAAGGAGATATAAATAAAATGCCTGTATAATTTAGAAGTAAATAGTCTCTAAATACCCAGTTGTTTTTGGTCCATCATTGAACGGAAGTTCCAAAAAAATGGTCTAGAACAAAGTTGGCAGTTATTAGAATCCACCCAATCGGGAGATTCCTTACGCATAGCATTCATTTCCCAAAAGACTACGACTGAATCTTCACCGCAGGTTATAAGTTGTTGTGTATTATTAGCGTATGCAAGCGCGGACACTTTATTACTGAACGCAGCAAAAATAAAAAGAAAAAAACAAAATAATTTTAATTTGAAAAATAAGTGTTTTTTACTATTCATACCTGTGACCTTGTAGCTCGTAAATAGTACCCCGTTTGCCTCCAACATCCCAAACAATAACCGCTTGATCGCAAGCACCACTGAATAACAATTGTGGTCCTTCAACCCACCTCAAACACTTAATACTTGCTGTAAGCAAAAGTATATTTTTATGTTACTTAAGTCAATCATAGATTTGTTGTAATAAATGTTAAGATGTATTTTAAGTAATTGGACAACGAACACAGATTTCATGTATAGCAAACACAAATCACCTAAGTAACAATCAAAACAAAAACTAATATAAATTAATAAGTGTTGTTTACTGAACCTATTAAATAACTTTAGTCATAGAGTTTTTAAATTTTTTATTGTTGATGTTTTTTACTTTACCATTGTGTCGTTTGAATGTGGTTATAGGCTGCACACCTTGGACATCGCAGCGGAGCATTGTTATTTGTCCTGCATGATCTCCAATAAATGCATATTTTGCTAGTGCATCAAACCTTTATACATTTTAAATGATAATATGTTGATTAAAAAAAAAGAGTATTGTTTTAATAAGAATCATAAAATTGTTGATTATACAAGATTATTTAATAATATTTGAATATTTTAGAAAATATGTCATTTTAAAAAAGTATTGGAATATTATAAAAGAGATTATGCTCAAACTTACTGTAATGCTGTGCATGGTGTTTCGAAGTTGTATCCGCCCACTCGCTTTGCTGTTTCTGTGCAATGGTACGCAAACTGTTTATCTTTGCCCGCAGAGAGTATCCAGTTATGGTTCTTCGAGAACACAACAGCAACAACACGACCCTGATGTGATAAATAGTCGCGCACAAATGATAAGCGGTTGCAATCCTCGGATAATGTGTACTGGGTAACGGTACCATTGTCTTGGCCTATGTATAGTTGACGTTGCTCTTGAAAATATTCGATAGCCGTACATCCAGAGGGCATATATTGACATATACTTGGCCAGTATTGTCCAGAATCGCGTTTGAGCCAAACTCGCACAGTTCTATTAATTGTTTAATTGTTAGCAAAACAACATTTTACACCTTAGTGTTGGGTCATTGTTAAACTTACTTGTCATCTGAAACACTTATTACTCCATTTTCCCCTGGAATTAAAATAGCAGCATTGACATCGTCCCCACTGCCCTCAAGCTTACTGAGTAACTCTGGCTTTTTAGTCGACAAAAAGCGATCGTTGTTACTGCGTTGGGCAGGTTTTATCTCGGCTGCCATTGTTTTACTGGGAAAGTAAATACGTAAAACGAATTCTTTTCTGGGTATTTGAAGGTACAAAGATAAATATTGTTTTCAATAATTTTATACGTCAAGGTAGTGCTGTTCCCGTTCTTGGCGTAAAATTGTATTTAATTTAGCCGGAACAAATGAATCACAAATAATCTTACTATATCAAAATTTATTTCAGTGTGACCAAAGTGTTTTTTGCTTTATCTCATATCCATGTATTAATTAAATGGGCAAACACTTTCAACATTAGTCAAAAAATCTATCGATGGACTATCGTATTAGTCTTTTAAGTATTATAACGTCAGAGTTTATGATTTCATATCAATCATCAAAATACTAATGTATAAGACCATCTACTAAAAGTTACGTTTCTTATAGAAAAATAAAATAACCTTTTTTTCAATTTAAGTAGATCTATAGACTCGTGTGCGCTTGCGTGGTGATAAAATTATATTATATTTTTTCTGCTACTTTAAAAATAATTAAATTGTTTAGGGAAGTAAAGCTTGTTTCTATAAATTGTTATTAATCTAACATTTTTGCTTTTACATATGTATATTTTAATTTTCGCTAAAATCGTTTGTAAATTTGGAAAATTAACACTGTTATAAGAATTTATAACGGTATTTGGCAAATTCTTTATTCTCCTTGGAGCACAAAGCTTTAATAGCTTTTTATGTTAATAACATTTCAGAAAAATGTTATTTATGTTGTTGCTGTACATGCAAGTAAAACCCAAAGTCCTTTTCCTGACTTCAAGACCGATAGCTCCAAAGAAAAAATATTCGAAAAATAAGTTTGGCTGAAACGTAAATCTGATGAACTACCTCTTTGTTTGGCAACTCACAGGTACTGTTTTATGTGAGAATGCAAACCGAAAAATAAAACATATGTGCTACACCTCTCCGAAAGCCTCACCCATTTTCTTAGGCACCACTGTATAAATTTTTGGAATATATATATCATTATTTAAATTAAAAAAATTATATTATTGACGAACATAAATCAAAAATGCCAATCGGAAGTATTATAAAGAAAGCATCCAACTTCATTCTTGGCGATGAGAGGTCGGATGAAAAAATCGATATCTCTTATGAAGACAACGAAATTCTATTTTGCAAGAACAATGTATGCATTCACCCGCCAACTGTGGCTCGACAAGAATCAGATATTTTGCACTACCCTGGATACTTGACGTGTACTACGAAAACTTTTATAGATCAATATAATAGTGCAAAAAGACCAACCCTTTTACTAACATGGATACCGAACACGTCATTGTGCAAACGCAGTTCGATGACCACCGACGATGAGTTCGTTAACATACAAAATGTTGAAATGCTGACCAACAATGTACATTTTTCCCCAACGTCTCAAGTGGCAGAGCCAGCTCCGACAATAGCTGATGACACTGAACAAGGAGTTGGAATACGTACTGAGGACGAAAGTACAGCCGAAATGCAGGAATTGAAGAATGAATTGCAACCATTGTTGGGTGGACAAACTGCATCTATTGGTGACTTGGCTGTTCTGCTGAAAAAAAATCCTATAACCTCAGTGAACATAACAATTTCAAATCCACATATTGAGAACAGTAATATATCCCAATCGTATAACTGTATTCTTGCAACACGTGACTCTGATGGTAGTAACGGTGCAGACATAGAGAGGACCAGTCAGTCGCCACACCAAATTACACCGGATGGCTCAGTGTCTGATGACAATAATCCGAACTGGATGACTCCGGAATTACTGGCCTTTAAGCATAACCTAGTGTTTCCCGATAGTGCCAATGCTACACCAACAATTCGTCGAAAAGCCGTAATAAAGGGTCGTCGGTTTTCCGTTGATCTTAGCCAAATGCGTTCCTTGCGGCTTTTTTTTAATGATGATAAGTGCACTTCCGGTCAACTCGTAATAGCATCACGTGAATCCCAATACAAAATACTACATTTTCATTATGGAGGTTTAGATCATTTGGCTCAAGTCCTTCACCAGTGGCACTGCTTTCTACATAATATAACCCTGGCTCCTGGACAAGAAAAAATGAATCTTCCATACCGTCATTTCATGGTGTGCCGCCCTGAAGTAAAACAATCAGAGATGCATCCCGACGAGGGTAATGTTAAAAGAATTACCACAAACTTCTTTTATGGAACTCTTCTTAACGAGAAGGGACAAATCGATGACGACTTGTTACTACGCAAGTGCGTTTTTTTCGGTGGATTGGAAAAAAGTTTGCGAAAAACTGTCTGGCCTTTTATCCTTAAGTGCTATTCATTTTCATCAACTTTTGAGGATCGGGCGGTGCTAATGGACATAAAAAGGCAGGAATACGATGAAATCACTCGCAAACGCCTCTATTCTATGTCTCCAGAGCAACAGGCGCAGTTCTGGCGAACTGTGCAGTGTGTTGTAGAAAAAGACGTTGTCCGTACTGATCGTACAAATCCATTCTTCTGCGGAGATGACAATCCAAACACTGAGATGATGAAAAATATTTTACTCAACTTTGCCATTTACAATACGAGTATTTCATACTCACAGGTAATGTTCTACTTAAAGGCATAATTTTCTTCATGGTGAATCATGATGCTTCTTTCAGGGCATGAGTGATCTCTTAGCACCAGTGTTGTGCGAAGTACAAAACGAATCGGAGACGTTTTGGTGTTTCGTGGGCTTGATGCAACGGGCATTCTTCGTTTGCACACCAACGGATAACGATGTCGATCATAATTTGAGTTACCTTCGGGAGTTGATAAGACTTATGCTGCCGCGCTTTTATGAGCATCTGGAACGACACAACGAGGCTATGGAGCTACTCTTTTGTCACCGATGGCTTTTGCTATGTTTTAAACGAGAATTTACTGAGGCCGTTGTTATACGCATGTGGGAGGCTTGCTGGTCAAACTATCTCACGGACTACTTTCATTTGTTCCTTTGCTTAGCTATAATAGCCGTATATGCTGATGATGTTATTGCCCAAAACTTGCGCGCTGACGAGATGCTACTGCATTTCAGCTCCTTGGCCATGTATATGGACGGCCAATTGATTTTGCGTAAGGCACGTGGCCTACTCTTTCAATATCGACAGCTACCAAAAATTCCCTGCACGCTCAGTGGACTCTGCAAACGCTGTGGTCCTGGAATGTGGGACTCAGAGCATAGGCCTGCGCTTGAGTGTGTTGGGCATACGGACAATGAGAAGTGTTCTTTAGGTATTGATTAAATTTGTCGCTTTTACTGTTATATACCAAGTTAATCCTAATTGTTTATATATACTGTAATTATATTATATTGTGGATTGAAAGCTTTGAAGCAAGTGCTTTTTAATCAATATATATGCCTTTGCCTAATAAATAATTAACAAGGATATATAAGGAGTGAAAATGAATTAACAAGGTGGCGATTTCTGTAATTGAAAGGAAGCTTATGAAGGAAATTCTCCCATGATTAATAAGAGTGGCCTTTATTATACATGTTACAATGTGTTTGCGTTATTATTAGGGTATCTTCTTTGCATTTCGCAGACTTTTATTTTTAAACATAACGTTGATCTTTACTTTACTCTTTTGATTACGTTGAACTATTGTATTTTGATCGAAGCAAAATAGTTTGTACCTTCTACATTTTACTTCGTAAACTCGATTTCATTTTGAGATAAAAATATGGTAACTTATATTATACTCTACGCTTGCTCTACAAATGTACTTCATTTTCGCTAAGATTAGCGATATAAGTTTACAATGTTTAAATTGATTATTGATCATCGATATTTTAGTGTGAGGTGTTTCACATTTGCGGCAATTGGTCAATGGGCGTGGTAAATTTGAAGTCATCTGGGAATAGCTTAGCTGCATGCGGGTACATTAACTTGTATGATTGCCTAATTGTTACATCGGCTACACCTGCAATATCTCCAATTTCTTTTTGACTTCTTTTATGCTCGGACGCCTGGGACGCCATGTAAATTGCAGCCGCTGCAACAGATATAGGCGATCGACCAGGTACAATATCCATTTCCACAGCTTTTTTCGCAATGTGCGTAGCAGCTCGCTGTACCATGTTGGGAAGATCTGCATATAATCAAAGCAAATATGATAAAAATAATAATGATCTTTGTTTGTTGCTCTTCTCAAAATAACACTTACCCAAGTTGGCACAAAAGCGGCACATAAAATCAGCTGTAGTTATTAGATCAACACTCGTTTCTAGTGCTTTTAGTGTTAGCTTAAAACATCTACCAATTTCTTTTTTGCTAATTTTACTAACTGCGCAAATTTCTTTAAATGTACGTGGAACTCCCTCTTGACGACAAGCAATATACAAACATGCAGACGCTTTAGCATCATTTGAACGACCTTTAAGGTTCTTTCCATCGTGAACCTAAAACATGTTATATGTTATACATAAATTAATATTTGGCTAATTATTATCATACGTAGGCTTACCTGTTTAAATAGATTATTTGCGCGATCGACAATCGTTTTCGGCAAATTAATTCGATCAGCCATTGAAGAAATTTCTTTGAATGCAGATATGAGTGAACGATCTGAACTACTCATTGTGCGCCTATTTTGATATTTCGGTGCGCCAAAAGCATCAAACGAAGCGGAACCCGTACCAGGACCAATAATTGTTGACAAATCCCCGCCACTAAGCAGTGGATTTTCTGGACCACCAACACGACTTGGATCAACACCACTTTTTTCGTTACTAAAGGTACGCCACTCAGAACCTACATCAATAACGCGATCTCCAACCACCAGGCCACATTCAGAGCAAATCATGTCACCAGCCCGATAGTCTTCAATTAATGGTGACTCGGGGTGCGCATAGCAGCACACCTTATTATTTTCGAGTCTTTGAAATAAACAAATATTTGTGTTTATATGACTTATTTTAATTGTCACTAAACTATTTACCTTGAAGTTGACGCCATATTCTGTACTTATCGTCTATCTGTTTACCCGTATTCCGATATTGTCTGATTTTCAGTCAGTGGGCTAGAAACGTAAATGAAAATAAATTATTTTAGAGATGGACTTCAAAATATAAATATATTTCGATAAAATAAACAAGACACTTTTTGGTATTTAGGTAAAAGGTTCTTTGATTGATATTTATTAAAGATCGACTAGTTGCAACATAATTTAAATAAATAAATATAACAAATTATATCAAATTATTAAAAAACATACCTATAAAACGAATATAAAACTGGTCCTCTGACATATCGATATTTGATAAGCTTAAATTGAATTTGTGGAGTGCTGTTCATAGCAGTGTTGAGTAGCGTGCGAAATTACATTATATACAATTAGCTTACATATGTATTTCAGTTAAGGAAAAACAATACGATTAGACCTATTTATTTTTGGCGAATGTCAACTCGGCTTAAATGTTAAGAGTTTCTTGTAGTGCTTCTACTTTCAAATATAGACTCAGCAGCTGATTGGAAAATTCATATTCCTACACATACAACTTTTTGGCAATTTTGATTTTAGAAGTTAAACATTGTTCATAATGACAAGCAAACATATTTATTTTACCAATAACTTATCAGACCTGCAACTGAAAGAACAGGGTAACTGCCTATTTGGTGCTCGTAAATATGACGACGCGATTATATGTTATTCAAAAGCTATCGTAAGTCGCCTATAAAAGTTAAAATTGCATTTTAACATTTATCTTTTTTTTTTCTTATAGATAAAAAATCCGTCTAACGCAACTTGCTTTACAAATCGTGCACTTTGTAATTTAAAGCTTAAACGTTGGGAACTTTGCTGTCAGGATTGCCGGCGAGCTTTAGAAATTGATGGAAATTTAGTAAAGGCACACTTTTTCTTAGGTCAAGGTTTAATGGAAATAGACAATTATGACGAAGCTATTAAACATCTTCAACGAGGTGGGTATATCTTCATGTATGAAAAGATAATAGTATGCGTAATGTGCTTGTATTTGAAGCTTATGATTTGTCAAAGGAACAGAAGCAAAACTTTGGGGATGATATTACATTACAGCTACGTTTAGCACGTAAGAAGCGTTGGAGTGTGTTGGAGGAGAAGCGACTACTTCAAGAGATCGAGCTTCAAAGTTATTTGAATCGGTACGATTTACACACACAGTGTTTGAATAGGTAACCTATTTCTGAATCTTAAAATATTATGATTCAGGTTAATCAAAGATGATATGGAAAATCGTTTGTCTAATTTGAAATCGAATAAAGCCATTAATGAGGAACAACTTAAAGAAAAACAGCAAGAAATTGAACAAGAATGTGTAAGTCTTAAAGAACATTGATTTTATATTATGTATTTTTTATTTAAATCATTTCAATATACATTTTAACTATTAATTAAGGATGATCACACAAAGGAGCTTAATAATATTTTTGCAAAGGTGGACGAACGTCGAAGAGTAAGTACAATTTTAAGTAAATATATAAAAGAACAGCGTTTTTATAGCTTATATTAAGTATAAGTATATTTTAAATTATACGTTTACTTTTCATTATTGTGTATTTGTAGAAACGTGATGTGCCAGACTTTTTGTGTGGAAAAATAAGTTTTGAAATTTTAACTGATCCTGTTATTACTCCTTCGGGAATAACCTATGAACGGAAAGACATTGAGGAGCATTTGCAGCGTGTTGGTCATTTTGATCCTGTAACCCGAGTTAAACTCACTCAAGATCAGTTAATACCGAATTTTTCAATGAAGGAAGTGGTTGATGCGTTTGTCGCTGAAAATGAATGGTCCTTAGATTATTAAAATGGTTTTCTCTAAATAAAAACAATATTTAAACAATGTACGTATATGTAGCTCTTTACAACGGTTAAATATTAAAGGTACACAAATTCTTGTGAATATTCTTTAAAGATGCTGAGCTGAAGCTTTTATGTAAATAAAATTTATTTAAAATTAAATTATTACAAAAATATTTAAAACAACAAAAAAATATTACATTGATGAAATTATTTATTGAGGCGCAAACTTAAATTAATTTTTGGAAAAACAAAAAATATTTGGAAACTCTGGTTTCGCCGGTAAGCTATCGATAATTTTTTCGATAGGCGATAGTGTCTTAGAAAACGGCGCGAATGCATTAACTTTTTACAATTATAATAAGAATTAAAAGAAAATTGTGGTAATATGTCAGAAGCTAACGGAACAATCGTTCGCTTGCCATGGGTGGAAAAATATCGTCCTAGCTGTTTGGATGATTTAATATCTCATGAAGAAATCATTTCAACAAGTAAGTACTCACGACAATATCTAAACAAAAAGTCTAATGTTTATAAAATTTTAGTCGATCGCTTTATAAACCAGAAACAGTTGCCACATCTTCTATTTTACGGACCACCAGGCACCGGAAAAACAAGTACTATACTTGCCTGTGCCCGTCAACTTTACTCTCCAGCACATTTCAAGTCAATGGTATTAGAATTGAATGCTTCCGATGATCGTGGTATTGGCATAGTGCGAGGTCAAATTCTGAATTTTGCGTCAACACGTACAATTTTCTGTGGCACTTTTAAGCTTATAATACTGGACGAGGCTGACGCCATGACAAACGATGCACAAAATGCTTTACGTCGTATAATTGAAAAATACACTGAGAATGTACGCTTCTGTATCATATGCAACTATCTTAGTAAAATTATTCCGGCACTTCAATCCCGATGCACACGTTTTCGTTTTGCACCATTAACGACGGATCAAATGCTTCCCAGACTTGAAAAGATTATACAGGAGGAAAAGTTCGTAATTGAATTCATTATAATCTATTTAAACATAAACTATGTAACGTTTTTCAGAGTGAAAGTCACAGACGATGGTAAAAACGCCTTACTCACATTATCTAAAGGCGATATGCGTAAAGTTCTCAACGTTCTGCAAAGTACTTCGATGGCTTTTGAAGAAGTTAATGAAGACAATGTTTATACTTGTGTGGGATACCCGTTAAGAACAGAAATTGAACATATGCTTCAAACATTGCTCTCTGCAGCTACATTTGAATCTGCATTTGACAGTATGCATTTTAATCTTATGCCATATTCGCCCTTTTTACATGTATTTTTTTTATATTTAAGTAATTGAAGAGAGCAAGAGTCGACGTGGACTTGCTTTGGAGGATATAATCACTGAGCTGCATCTGTTTATTATGAGATGTAAGTATACTTGAAAAGAATTTTCAGAAATTAAAGATTCATTGTCTTTTAGTGGAATTGCCCATGTCGGTAATGAACGAATTAATCGTTAAGCTTGCACAGGTCGAAGAGAGATTGTCAAAAGGTTGCTCGGAAACAGCTCAAACTGCAGCGCTGGTTGCTGCTTTCTTTCTCAGTCGAGATATGGTTTCTTTGGAAAGCTAGTATCAGTAAAGTTAATCTTATGTTAAGAATGTTTTTTTCATAAAATATGCACACCTCCATAAACGCTGAAATAAATAATGAAAAAATTAAATTTTTAAGTCAGTACTGAAAATCAAAGTTGCGTCATGTTTTTATTGAAAGATTTTAATAATCTTTTAAAAATATATTTAGTAAATACAAATTTCTTTTAATATCAACTGAGCTGCTAACGATTATTTGGAGACAAAATGTAGATACAAAGCTAGTCGATATAATAGTTGGATATATTTTACATATTTTTAAAAAATTTATATTACAGCTTCCAATTGCCCGCAATTAAGAAGAAACACTATTTTTTTTAAATTCGGTCAATTTGGAAAATATTTAGGTAGCCTTTATGATAGTTTTCTTCCATCTCTAGTCATGCTATTATTTATCGATAACACACGTATATATTTGCAGAAAGTTAATTTGTTTATGTTTGTGTTTCTTTAAGAATTCAAAGATGAACGTTGACACAGAAGCACATTTATTGGCTTTAAAGGGTACTTTCAAATGGAAATGTATTATTTTATGCAAGAACACTATATATCTGTTATTAATTACAGTTATGCGGCTGACGCGACCTACTTTGGTGGGTTCTGGACCAATAGTTACTTGCGAAGCAAAGGATCTGCCTCAAAGTTTCAACCGTTTGGTTGAAAACGATGGCATTGCTCGGACTTATGCCGAAGCTCTTGGAGCAGGTCAAACAATGTTGCTTCCTCAATCATTTGGAAACATATACCTGGGTGAAACATTTTCAAGCTATATATGTGTACACAATTGTACAACACATTCCGTTGAAGGGGTTACAGTGAAAGTGAATCTTCAGTCAAATACCTCACGAATTAATTTGCTTACACCTGAAAACCAAAAATCAGCAGTGGTACTAACATCGGATGAAACACTCGATGATGTCATTCGATATGAAGTGAAGGAGATTGGAACTCACATGTATATACCACTCTAAATTATAGATTTGCAAAATCTTATATATTATTTTCTTCCAGACTGGTTTGCGAAGTCAATTATACAACTCCTGCTGGATTTGCTCAATGTTTAAGAAAATTTTTTAAGTTTCAAGTTCTTAAGCCATTAGATGTGAAGACAAAGTTTTATAATGCCGAAATGGATGAAATTTATTTGGAGGCGCAAATTCAAAACGTGACTACAGGTCCATTTTGCTTAGAAAAAGTAGAGTTGGATAGCTCTGAACATTACACGGTAACATCTTTAAATACTCTTCCCAACGGGGAATCAGTATTCACTTCGAAGAACATGTTGCAACCAAATAACAGTTGTCAATTTCTCTATTGCATAAAGGTTTATTATATTGATAAGATTTTATTTAGATAATCTTTAAAGTTATTATGTTACAGCCAAAGCCAGAAATTGCCAAGGATGTTATGACACTTCGCCAAGCAAATAATGTGGGTAAGCTTGATATAGTTTGGAGGTCGAATTTTGGAGAAAAAGGAATACTGCAAACTAGTCAGCTACAACGATTGGTATGAGTAACATAAATAATGAATAATAATGAATGTAAAAACATATTTAATTTTCAGCCTTTTGAGTACAAGGATTTACGCTTAGAAGTAACTGATGCCGAAAATATTGTAAAGATTGGTACAATGTTCACATTCCAATGCAAAATAACAAATACATCTGACCGTAGAATGAAACTACAAGTTACTCTGGATACTAAGGTCTTCCCTGGTTGCCCATACACAGGATCGGCAGATTTCATATTGGATGAATTGCAGCCAGGCGAGATAGCTGAATTTCCACTCACTGTTTCCCCATGTATACTGGGACTGATAAAAGTTTCACCCCTACTATTAGTCGATACTCTAAAAAATGAACAGTATTTGATGGAGAAGGTTGTAGAGGTGTTTGTCGTAGATAGTGATTATCATCAGGACGATACGTTTTTGCTAAATAAGTTAATTCGCTACGATAGGCCAATTGAATCGTTATTGCAAAAGCAAGTACAATTACAGGTGGTGTAGGGAAGTGCAAAGTATAAATTAAAATAAAATTAAAATATAAACAAAATATAGCTATTTCAATAGAAAATTTTTCAAAGATTGTCAAATAAATATTATTTTTTATTGCCTATGTGTATCCATAGAAGTCTGCTTTCCAGCTTTACAGGGTAACTGTTAGGTGGCTATTTGTCGTTTATGTTAAAACGAAACGGTAATCGGCTTCCTGTATACCTAAAATAAAATATTTATCCTCAAATTAACATTTGTGATTGCAATTTAAGCTGTCAATCAGCGGCCGTTAGACACCTTTAAAAGAAAACGATTTTCTTTATCGTCGCTTAGTTGATTTAAAACACTTTACACTTTAATATGTATACTAACTTAATGGTGTCTGGGATAGTAATAATCCTGGAGTGCTTGTATTGCCGCCTTGCTTTCTGTATGGAAGCAGAAGTCTTAACCAAATTCACGACTGATATGGTCAAAACAAGAGAATGTATCATTTTTGACTGTTCAATAAGAGGTAAATTAACGCTGTTTCAAGGCAGCGGTACATTTAGTGTAGCGTTTCATTTATTCTTGGTATTTGCTAGATCTTTATTCTAACGTTTTGTCTCTAATGGAAGCTGACCAACTTGTTTACCCGGTCGATATGAACAGTTCATTTTCGTTATTATCGATATTAACGAGAGAAAACCATGCAAAGACGTCCGTCGTTGTGAACACAAGGTGTGAGGGTGCCCCTAAGTTACTCACAGAAGCTTCTAAAAACAGATATTTTAATAAGACTTACCAGTGGTTACTTTGGGGCCTCGATCACAGTGTTGAGGAACTGTTTCCACTGCCACTGGACTATGTTGGACCAAATGCGCAAATAACATATGTTAATAAGTCACTTGATGGATACTATCTATGGGACATCCACTCAAAGGGCCGTCAACTGAAAGCACCCCTGGAGGTGCAACTAATTGCAAAGCTTCTGAATAACAACAAAAGGTGGATTGTATTTGAAAATATTTTCGACGTGCAAAGCATCAAGTTTCGTGGTCAGTTCAATGGCCTGGTATTACGTGGAGCCAGCGTTGTGAGTAGCACACAATTTAAATGAAAATTATTATGACTGAGAAACTCATAAGTTAGACGTTGGTAATCAATGAAATAATGAATTACGTTTCGCAGATTGATCAGGAGGATGTTATGACAAATGAGAGAATTGAAACAATACTTTCCAGACCAACTAAAGACGCGGGGGTTGCAGCATTTATTAAGTACCATTATGAGCTTCTGATTCTACTTAGGGATCGCTTTAATTTTAATGTTAAATTTCGAAACTCGAGGGGTTGGGCAGGAAGATTGGGAAACACAACTTTTCGTCTTGGATTATTGGGAATCATTATGAGAAACGAGGCTGACATTGCGGCTTCAGGGGCCTTCAATAGAATAAACCGTTTCGCAGAATTTGATACTATACATCAGAGTTGGAAGTTCGAAACAGCATTTTTATTCCGCTTTACACCGGACCTGGATACACATGGGAAAAGCGGAAACTTTCTAGCTCCCTTTGATAGAGAAGTGTGGCTCTTTACTTTGGGCACATTAATTTTAATTAACATCATTTGGCAACTTCTTGAGTACGTAAATAATAGACGTAATCGTAGACTGCGTCCAAATGCTAGGAGTAGAATATTGAAATGTAGACCCTTTGGATGCTGCAGCAACGAAGAGGTTGAAAGCAACAGCAATTGGACAGAACGGACATTGCATACTTTTGGCGCCGCTTGTCAACAGGGAATGGAACCAATTCCAAAGGATCTACCATCTCGCTCAATTGTTGTGACGGTGTTTCTTTTCTCGGTTGTTATGTATAACTATTACACCTCATCTGTGGTTGGAGGTCTCCTAAGCTCATCCGATCAAGGTCCAGCTACTGTTGATCAAATAACATCTAGTACACTTAAGATATCCTTTGAAGATATAGGTTATTATAAGGTCTTATTTCGGGTACGTACGAATCTCTTATATCCCAATGTTGGTAGAAACTTTAGAATTTTTCGAATAGGAAAGTAAAAGTCCAGTTGTAACGCGGCTAATAGACAAGAAACTATCCTCAGAAAGAGGTCCTAATGAACTTGGAGTATTTGGTCACATTGAAGAGGCAATACCCTTCCTCAAAAGTGGAGGATTTGCTTTTCATTGCGAGGTGGTGGATGCCTATCCCATAATAGCGGAGCTTTTTGACGCCAATGAAATTTGTGATCTACGTGAGGTATCGGGACTAATGGAAACCGAGATCATGAATTGGATTGTACATAAGAATAGCCAATATACGGAGCTCTTTCGAACTGCGTAAGTATTTTTGAAAATTTATCTAATTAACTTCATCCTCAATATCCACAAAAAGAATGTGTAACGCCCGTGAAGCTGGATTAGTGGAGAGGATTCTTCGACAAAGACAAATGAAGAAACCAGCCTGTCAATCTTTGTACACTGTATACCCAGTGGCCTTATCGGGTGTCACCTCGGCATTTCTGACACTACTCTGTAAGTAATCCTTCACCTATTTACATATTGTTTTAAACTTTGGGTATCCAAAGGTGGATCATTACTCTCCCTACTAGCGCTTTGCCTAGAGTATTTTTCCATTAAATTCAAGGCTCGAAAGGAACGCAAGGGAGTTTTGGACGCTTATCAACGTTAATTATGCTATACAACATAAAGTCGTAATCGTTTAATTTATTAATTAAATCTAATGCCCAGTTATTGTTTAAGTAATTATTGTCACAGTGAGGTAACACCACAATTACATCTATGTCAAAAGAAACACTCAAGGCAATGTTAGACCTAGCCTATCATGTAACATCCGATTGAGGTCCTGTCGTTGAGTTGCAGTAAACTGGAATACATAAGGTTCTCTACGGACGCATAAAGTGCAGTAAAAATTTAAAATTCAATCTTTCAAATTATTTGGAAAATAAATGTAAGTCGTACTTAGGGTAAAAATTGGTGACAAAATCAGCATAAAATTGACCAAACAATTTGAGACACCGGTCATGTCTCTTTACTGGCTTAAAATATTATAAACTCATAATATATACCTATTATAATAAACAAACAAATATATATATATATATATATATATATATATATGAGATATATAAAGTTCCAATCCGATACTTTATTGATATCATTATGTGTAGTATGTAGCATGTAAGGAGAAACATCTCAATGGATGATTTCCTCTGCGAGACGGCAATGTTACGATTTGACCGTCCTGCTTTTAGATGCCACGATCCAAGAATCTTGCCGCCCAAGCTTAATTACGTTATTCCCAGTAAAATAAAAGTAAGTAAAGTGCACAAGTAGGTACTGATTAAATATTTAAGTAATCTTGATTAAATTAATTTTAATAATTTATTTAATTACAAATTTAAAACAAACCAATTGTTAGTCTGATCTTGCGGAGTCGAGTGCTTCATTCTGCCAGTTACATATTTTAGTATCCCCCAAACCATTTTTGTTTAAATTCTAGTCATAGCACTCACTTAAAAGGACTCTTAAAAGGACTGAACTGTTAACTGAGTGTTGATTGTATTGCTACTTATCAATTGTGTCTGTATTAAAGTGGGTAAAACATAACTAAATGTTTAATGTGTGTATTTGTAATTAAGCAATCGACATATATATCAATACAAAATTATTATAATTCTGATCAAAATCGTCAAATATATAATTACTTGCCAAATTGGTTACTTTTATTATTATCATTAAGGTTTGATGAAATTATTAAAAATTTATCTAAATGGTATTTGCCTCAAATATGGTGCGCTTGGCGCTGAGACAATGTTTGAAATACATAAATACACATGCATATACACATTTGATACACAAATTTCAGTAAGAATATAAAATTTTACTATTCTATTTAGGTTTAGTCTCAAAATAGTCTCCAAATATTTTTGTAAATGCATTATTTAAAATCACAATTTTTCATTCTATCCAAAGTATTTTACACTAAAGAATGCCTAACAAATTTTTGCCGCGTGTAACCTCTGATTTTCTCAGCTTTTCTCATTAGAATGTTTTTTGTTCTCAAATTGCAATAGCAAGTGGTAATTTATTAGTTCCTAGAGTGATCGTTGGTAATTTTCCTGATTGCTTAAAGGTTTTGAACTTTAACGGATTTAACAGAGCTCGAGATCATATGGTTTGCCAATAAAAAATATCTGTTAGATTTGTTGGTATCAATTGGGTTATTTCTGAACTCTAATAAAGGTCGATTAGTTGCTGAATAAACGATTGATATAATGTTATATTGATGCCAGAACTAAATACAAATTTTGTTGTAAATAACCAAAATGTATTCCCTTTAGTATTTTTTCTTCGTCATATAAAACTACTACTACTCAGTTATCAATGGATGCGGCACCCAAGTTGCTTCCACCCAATTGATTATGCGCTATCATTAAAATGTCTTTTTTCTCCTTGGGAAAACGTAGCTCACGCCCTGCCATGCGTGCTGTCTCTAGCTCTCGCTCGGCTAAAACAAGTTCTCTTCTTAGAGCTCCAGGATTTTCTTGTTCGCGTGCTATCCAGTCCAAAGCCATTTGTGCACGCATTTCGTCATCTAGACTTCTGTTTGAGTAATGAGCAACCACTTCCTGTCTGGAACATTGGCGTTCTCGCATTGCCTTCAATGATCCATTCCAATGCAATAATTGAAAGACAGTCATTAGCTCTTGAAATTCCAACATTGTGCGACCCTTGTTAGCTTCTAGCATAAACCTAAAGTCATTTTTTATTTTGAGATTGATTTTTGTTTAAAATATTATTGTTGTCCTTGCCTGAATGCACCGATTCCGGATTCTGGTAGATCATTATTCTGTGGAGTACCCTTGAACGAAGCACGTGCATCTTGCACGGCCTTCTCTATAAATTCATCACTTATCCGACGAGACGGATGCTCATTAAACACCGAGTTCATTAGGGCAATTTTGGCCGAACTACGTCTAGCTTCCGCTTTAGTTGGACAGTTCTGAAACATAATCTTAACTTAGTTAATAAACGTAGTTATGTAAAATTTGCGGATGTTGTTACCTGAAAGCTTCCAAAGCAACTACCACCCGGCAATGTCACGAAGCAAACATAGGGCTGGCTATTCGATGGAATTGATTCATAAATTACAAGAGCTCCATTTTTTAGTTCTACACCTCGGGTCTGTTTCATTTGCCAAAACTCTTGCAACGCCTCAACTACGTTGACTATAAAAATACAGTTGCTGTTGTATATTTCATAAATATAATTCACAAATATATGTTACCTCTATAATCTCTATCTTCATATAATCCAGATACCATTGGCAATGCCCAAAACGGTTCTTCTGGATAAACCATTGTTTGAAAACTTTCGTTCAGTTCGACTTATTTACAAAAATCGAGTCGATTATTTGATTTGCTGCTCAAATCATTACAATTTTTAAGCACTTCGAATTATTCAAACCTTTAAAGCAGAGTTCTTCATATATATTGCTATAAATGTAGAAAATTATAATTAATCATTTTTTGTAGACGTAGTAGCTAAAAAAAGATGAAACGTTTTAGCTAGTAAAAAATTAAATACCTAATAAAAATTTCAAATGAATAAATGTATTTTTTACAGAGAGATAAATGTATTAAAACCTAGATAAGTATTTCCACACTTATTAGAAATTCGTATACACTTATTAGTTTTTCTTGATATGTGTGTATGTAAATTCAAGTCGTTGTATTTCATCATCGTCATATCCAGTTTGCTTCTTAAGTCATCTGTTTCATGCACTCTTTTAGAAATCACCACTTACACATGCACGAGCATACACAAATGCAGAGGTACAGGTACACACACGAGCGAACACATATATTTGCTGCAGCCCGACTGTATGCATGTACATATAAGTATGTACAAGTAGTACAGGGAGTATACACACTTGAAGCCCATAATTAATATACATACGTGTGCATAAAAGTATGAATGTTTGTGTTCAATTTATTTTCCGCTAGGCTGTAAAACGTTTCTTTGATAAACGACATTTGCACATACACACGGATACATTTGTATCTGGACATTCATCTACATTTTTATGTCAATGATATATTTTATTGCGTTTAAATGGTGACACTTCACTTATTGACACATCATTTAATTTAAAGTTGAATAGTTGTAAGTTACCGCGATATTAATAATATAAGCTATAAAAATTATTATTTACATTTGTTTAAATTATTATATGTGAACGTATATATTCTATTTATTCACAACTTGTTGAACGCAAAAAAAATAACAGCAAACCTGTAATTTTCATTGCCGACTCCACACGCATGCGCACTACCTAATTATATCGGTTCGCTATTTTATACTGTGTGATCGAACATAAGCTTTGTCACAAGTGTTGAACAAGGTATAACTTTATGCTTTGCATGTCGGATTTAATTATCGCACAACAGAAAGTGTGGTCTTGATGAGGTTGGCAGTACAATGTGTGACCAACTTTAATAAGGAAAGGCTTTCGGCCAACTCGTAGCTATCGGCGAACTACTTTATCGAATATTTGTGACTTAAAATAATGTTATGAAAGATAAATTGGTTTGTGACTTGATTAATGGTTCAATTAAAATTTCAGTTCCCTTCTCATTATTGTCCTATAAAAAGTTTTGTTAAATATGTTGGGTAAAAATAAAAAAAATTGTTTATTAAAGGTTGTATATTTTGTAATCAAAATTTGCTTAATAATACATTTTGTATAAGCGTTTTATTTATGTTGTGTACATTTGTTAACAGGACTACCGAAGGTACAAATATAAAACGGTAAACTTTCTGTGGCAAAAGGGACGATATTAAGATCTCAAGTTTATAGATCACCGGAAATAATTTTCAAAAATAATAATAAAATGGTATATTTTTGTCAACGATGTAAAATTAACATCAAACACGAATGGAAGTACACACAATATTATTACCGTTGTAAGGCATTTTGTAACGTCTGTTTTGTGGTTTGTTATTTTCTCTTATTTATTTAATTACTATGATTGATTTTAGATTTTTCATCATATAGCTGCCATTGACGAACTTTTAGTTACACAAATCAATTTATTTCAATCAAAATACGTACAACTTAAATATGTACATAGGTAAACAGTTTAAAATTGCACAGGTAATTATTAAATCTTATTATTTAAATAAGAGATAGCAAATAAAGATTATATGAATGGTTTGTTTATGTGTTTAATAAATGTACTCGAAGCTACATATTTAATGTGTTAAAATGATCTCTCCTTTAGGCAGTTTTCTTATAATAAAGTGGCTGTTTATTACTATCCTCAGTTAGTAAGATAGCAGCTATATGATATGTTTTGGAGTGTTTAATAGTAACTCTTTGTGTCCTTACAGCATTTCACAACAATTACGGAGAAAATGAAATTTAATAATTTATTTTTTAATCACAACTAAAGCAAGTAAGTAAATGCTTTTAAAATATTTTAATATCTATGTGTGAAATGACGATTCGAGTATTTTAAAAATAAAATGTAATGATTTTTTTTATATGTACTCAATACGAAAAGTGTTATTAAAATAATATATATTGATACCGTAGGAGTGCTTACCTTAAAAAAATATATTAAATAAGTGAGAAAGAAAATGATGTACTTTTAAATAACTTATGTTCTACGGCCTAGTTTTTCCATTACAAACTCCTTCAATGGTATGTAATACTGGTACCGCAAGCTTAGCATTTCTGGAGAGTTCCGTACCCGCTCAAACACTTCCAGTTCGGACTCCATTATGAGAACTGCAGTACCGGCCATTGCAATTACAACGAAAATAACGGATGGTATAAAAGCGTGTAATAAATGAAATTGTCGAAGTGTTTTAGTTCCATTAGATTTTGTATGCAGGCGATTAGATTTATCAATATGCTTCCCACTGGAAACACCGACGGAAGAGCTCGAATTTAAGGCGGGATTGGGCAGCGCATAATACTGCTTGGATGCATAATATAAGTGTTGTTTAGAGTCATTACCACGTGGCTTGCCAGCAACATCATAGCCACTAGTTGTAAGCCCACTTTCTGTGGATGAATGCTCAATGGAATCTCGGAACGGATACCCGGACAGCTCTGTTCCCATTGTGTTAAGTCTTTCTGTATTCGATGAACGTAGACGGGCTTCTTCGCTTACTGGTTCAAGGCCGTGCATTGGCACACATCCATTGATTCCAATATCCTGTCCATGTCCGCCATACATAAGAATGCTTGGCGGCATTGAACAACCCATCGGCTCTGACATTGTTGATCGTGGTAAACTACTATAGCCTGTTTATAAAAAATGCATCATTATTATTCATATTGGGAGAAAATAAAGAATATATTTTTATGTATTTTACGTATTTGTGCCAAGTCGCCTTGTGGACTGGATGGTGTTGCTGGAACACTGCTCGCTTTGCGCTTGCTTGAACTTGAATTAGTCATTTTTTGTTCTCGTAAGGCGTTGATGCTTTCAGTCAATATTTCGCGTTCAGTTCTACCGGTGTACCGAAATTTTGTACCCCAGGAAAAAAAACCACCGCCAGATACAACAGCTGCATTTTGACTGTTGGGTAACCTATAAAGAGAATAAACTTATATGCTGCTGTACAGGTGAAAATGTTTGATATTACGTGAAAAATAGCATTTGCTCAATGGCACATCTCCACAGATATCTACAGGCCGGACCTGAAGGGCATTTAAAACCAATTGTATGTTTTTTCTAAAAGGA
Source organism: Zaprionus lineosus (assembly GCA_035044505.1). Classification (NCBI taxonomy): domain Eukaryota; kingdom Metazoa; phylum Arthropoda; class Insecta; order Diptera; family Drosophilidae; genus Zaprionus; species Zaprionus lineosus. Next base: position 731,344 of record JAWNNX010000025.1, read on the forward strand.
GATATGTCTAAAATAAAAATGTTTGTTGATAAAATTATTTTTCTTACTGGCTCCCGGCTAGCATCCGTAAAACTCAAGTGGGCAATAAACATTTTACCCTCAAAGTTTATTTTATGCACCTCGTTCCAACGAAAATGTTGGGAACGCTTTCCTGCTATAAAGGTGCTAATGCCAGAATGGTTTATACCAACATAAAGAAGGGAACCACGATGATCCTTAACTGGATGAGGGTCAATGCCATAGGTCTCCAGTCCGCGTGCTATACCCATAAATTCATCCATAGCTACCGAAGGATCTTGACCTGGCTTGCGTTTCTTGTGTAAATCAATTATTTTCTTTTCAAGGTTTTCCGTTTGACGAAGAGCTAAGTCAAGAGATGATACATAGTCTCCCAAATGAATAAGATCGTCGTAGTCACCAATTTCTTCTGCAATATAAAGCTTGAATTTAAATTGAAACTAATAAATATATATATATTTATATTTAACCTTGCACAATTAAGGCGCCTAATGCAGCTGCTTCTCCTAGGGAACAGTACAAGCGGCCGTGGCGAAGATCTCTCTTCAACTGTTGGAAGAGCATGATACGGCCATTGCCAGTTAGGCGAAATGGGTCAGCAGGATAAAATTTTACACGTAAGGAAAACAATACTGGATCGATATCTATAAAAGTAATTTAATGTTTATAAACAATTAAAATAATCAATATATTACACTTAAAAGAACTTACCCTTGCATTGTTTTAATATGGATTTAGCTAAGTCAAGCCAGTGCTACAATTATTTCAAATATTTATATATTTCCATAGTAATCAAATGTTTGCTTCACTCACTCTTTGTTTTCCCGTATCAACGTAACGTAGGCCGAAATAGTCCTTTTCCTTTATATCTAATTGTCTACATATGTGTTCAACCAAATAAATACCTTTATGAAATGGCTATATTTTATAAAGGAAAGAAAATGTCAATTACAAATTGCAAAATTATTTTAGTAAAAATTCTATCATTGTGGACTGTATTAGAAATTTTGTTAAATATATATTTACAATTTATTTTATTTAAATACATTTTTATCTACACATTTTTAAATAATAAACACAGAATTTCAAATTTTGTTAATTATTTACCTACAAATTTTTAAATAATAAATACAAAAAAAAACCACCTTATTTAACTTAATTAAAGAAAATAAACAAACTTTGAAACAATATAATATGCAGATAAACAAGTATTAAAAAATGTTGATAAATTTTCGGTTATGTAGATCACCACATCGATCACCGTTCGATTAATTGTAATTGCATGATCGTTGTTATCGAGCCGTAACGCTTAACTTTTCTTTTACTTTTTTAAATTAAATGTCACAGTTATTGCTTTGTTTTTTAAAAATCACGAGAAAGTAACCCTATTGTTTTCTTCAACACACATTTTGAATGCATGTATTCAATTCACCTATTTACAAACATACATGCACCCTTTTTTATGTTCATGTTTATGTATGCATAAAGCAAATATATGTTTTTTGTATATTGTTTTATATAAAAAAAAATTATTTTTACTTTAAAACCAAACACACCTGAAATTCACATTCCAAAACGTCAGAATCATCGAGTAAGCGAACTGTGCATTTATACACAATATTACATTCGTTTTTACTTTTAAACATTTTATTGCTAGCTTGAAAATTATCGACTTTTACAAAACAGCATAAAAATGTATACACAAAGATTTAATATAAAAAGGTTTTAATCGAATTTAAAAAAAGCCTTTACTATCGAATCATTGTTTTTTCATTTTAGTATCCAAACTATATTTTTTTATTAAACGATTCTTAAACTTTGTTTGCCGACAATGTCAGTGTCCTTTATCGCCCTTCGCTTTTGCCAGTTAGGGGTGTTTTGGGTGGCTTGAGAAAATAAACAAGATAAAAGCACCAAAAAAGGACCACTTTTATAAAAGTTTTCCACTAGCAAAAGCACAGAGCCGTTAACTAGTGAACACTCTGTGAGCAAGGAGTGCTTTACATTCTGTAATCTTGTATTAAATATTGAAAACATATTTCCCTTTTTTAAGAATGGTTTAAGAATAACTATATTTTATTTATTACTATAATATTTAAATGATTTTAAATATTTATTGGTAAAAATTGGTTGATCCACAATAACTTTTTTGTATTTTTTAAATTAAAATATATCTTTAAATTGTAATTTTCCACCTGCTGTAAATAACATTACAGTTAAACGGGCATACTGGTTATTGTTCACCGGAACTAGTTGCTTGTATTGGATCTGTGCTGTGAACATTGCTTCAGTATCGTTCCAAATGAAACGCAAAAAGATCAAAATACTTTCAATTACGATTTTTGCATTTAAATGGACATAAAAATGGCTCTATAGTTTGCGTTAATCAAACAACAAGCACGTTTAGTGCCCAAAACACACAAAATGGAAACGTATACAAAACAATTGTAAGTAATAATTCCCTTACGAAAGGTAACTTAATTTCGCAATAGTGCACAGACACATGCACGGCTTCATTCGCACACACACACACAAGTGCAGTCGTTGTAATTGTTGACTTTGCATTTGTATATGTATATGTACATTTGTATACTTGGATATGTGTATAAATGGATTTTTATGCAGAAACGTGGCAACACAGTTTAAAAATGTTTGTTTGGGGCATGCCCCAAACAGCTGGAACTTTCATATTGGCTGATGCAATAACAACACTACATTTAATAACAAAATTTTTCCTCTTTGCCACATGCGGCAACACGTGCGACCAGCAATGATTCATATTATTTTAATTCGGTGTGGCTTAACTTACTCAAAGTATCATAGGTCAACAATGTTGTCTGTAAGAAAAGCATGCATGTAGAAGATTACAACCGCTTCATACTGTATACCCATTTATTTTCACTAATTTTCCAAAAATTTTATAAAAATCAATGGAAATGTGTTACTATGTATGTTTGTATGCATAGTTTTTAATAAAATGTCCTATCTCAATTAATTAGGGTTTGAAAAATCGTAAAGTAGATTATAAAATGCTGACACCGTAACCTGATATGTCTGGAAAAATAATACAATTTTATTATAATTGACAGCATTTTGTTTACCTCAAGTTAAAGTGAAATTTTAAATACTAGTCTGTTTAATTCAATATTAATTTATAGCCAAATTAACGTAGTTTTCACAGTATCTTAAATTTTTAATTTTATTAATTAACTATGTTATGGTCATTGTTATAAATATAAGATTAAAGTGGAAAAGAGTATACATTTAAATTATACCTATTTTTTTCCTCTTTCTATTACAGTGCCACCATGGCGTCCCCACAACAACAAAAAACACAACAAAAACCAGCGATCATCACATTCTTAAGACCGGAATTACTTTCAGTATATAGCACATCAAGTTTTGATTTTGATAGATTATTTGATTTAATAATTGAACAGAAGGATATACTTAAATATGGAAAGTTTGGATTTGCCCAGGGAACTTTTATGGGACTTCAAGCTGGAGCCGGCTTCCCCAACAACAGCTGGGGCCAGCGGGCTATTTATGCTTGAAGAGCCCACACTATCTACCCTTCTTGTTGACGATAACTTTGCAAATGGTAAGTGATCTGTGCCCTTAAACTGTACCTGGTCTGTTGAGTAACAAAATATTTTATTATAAAGGCCTTACCTTAATGTACACCAACGAGTTGGATAGCTTGCAGGAAGCAGAGCCTATTGAATTGCTTGACGAGGATTTGGTTGTGGAGTTTCTCAACCAAAAAGAAGAAGGCAAGTCCTACCAATAAGATTCTGTCGTTTTCACATCAGTTAAGTTAGGTTTTAGTTTAGAACAACTTGTTGCCCACACTTGTTCGTTTATCGTTTACGTTTATGGTTGTAACGGGTCTGCCAGCTGCTTACTTAAAGTTAATGCAAACTTAGCTGTTACTTATGAATTTGTAAGAAATATTATGCTTAACGAATTATAAAAGCAAGTTTTAGTTCATTTTTCTTACTTATTATTATTATAGGTAGGTAAAGGATCTGTACGAGCAGTTGCAGTTTTAAATACAAACCAATTATAGAAGAAGCAAAGTGCCCGAGCAAATAAACACAGCTATGTGGTATACGGCGTTATTTTGTGTATATTTAGAGTCTTAAAGAAGTAATATCGAATTCAATAGAACTTTGAACGTCTGTGCACCACAGACGGGCAATACTTGTTGATCTTGTTGGGTAGCTTTGTTTTGCTTGGTAACTAGACACTGAGTTCATTATTTGAAATTTATTTTGTATATATAAGCAGGTTGGGACAACCCAAAAATCGTTTACTATGTGATATATGTCTTGCTTGACTTTTCCGTAAACTGAAATATTTTTGATTAAGCAATTTAGAAGTGTATTATTTTCAATTTTATACCAATTAAAATATTTTTTTATTAAAACTACTTTTAAACCTTTTTGTTTTTAAATCTTAACTGATTAACTTTCATGGCTCTAAAGTATTTTCGAAACTTTTACACTCTTTAAAAAACTGGTTTTTGTTTATATCAGTTTTATTAAGTAATTGGGTATTTTTTTTTTTTTGGTTTGCCCTGCAATTCTTGTTTGTAGACACGGTCAACATAAAGTTAATCAAAGCCAGAATCTTATATTTATTTGCGGTCGTTGGCTTAGCTTTCAATAGATTATGTAGTATTCAAAAAGGCGGTTCGAACTTCGAATTTCAGATAGTTTACTTGAAGGTCAGTGCTTTGAATAAAAAACCAGAAACTATATGGAGGTAGTCAAAATTGACCTAACCACAGGTTAAAGGAGTACATTTAGATCGATCAATGATTCACTTGCTTGGTAGATTTCCATTTAAATATATTTAAGTACTTTAATTCGTAGGCATAAATTAGTTATTCGCTTTATTGTTATAAATTATGTTATTCTTATAAAACATTCATTGTCTTAAAATTAAATCTTTTCTTTTGGACGTGCCCCCACTACATTGTTTAAATGGTTTGTTTTTTATTGGGGCTCGCTCTGTAGTCATAACAGGCTCTTAATATAGCTTTCATTACTAAAGGAAGGGACGGAGTTACAAAGAAAAGAGGAGGTAGACAAAGAGAAAGAGAAAAGAGTGCACGAGTGAAAGGCTTTATATGGGACACAGTCATTGAACTTCAGTTTTTACTTCTATTAAAATACTTATATTTTTAATTATTTTTTTTTATTAAATTATTAAATGAGTAATGTGTAAATGTTATGTAAGCCTTATCATAAAAGGAAGTGTCTATAATTTGTATGACATGGCCTATCAATAAACAGGTTAAAATAATCTTTATTATATCGAAACGTGATTGGAAAAATCACCGTTAGCAACAGCCGATCCCTAGATTTGAAAAGTGCAATTTAGGTTGAATGACCCTAACCTTTCATCACTTGAAGTGAAATGTAGTCGGAACCATTTAGTTTGTTATAAACATACAAACATGCAGTTAAATTATGACGCTTACACTGTAGTAGTTGTGGGTGATGGGGTGAATAAAACAAAGACCGACCTGTTAGGCCACTTTTACATACACATATATATGTACACATGTATGTGCCGTATAATGATAATGTCCATTCGTGTAAATAAATAAACGACCTTAAACGTTTGAACAACAGTGGGCAACGAGCTTCCGATCTTTGATGATTTCACGCCGTTTGTTTTGGATAGTCCAAAATATCTTTTATATATATAAAAATTATTTATAAGCTGTACAACAAATTGAGGCACACATAACAACCCTTAAATAGTCTATTTAAAATAAATTGTGCAGTACGTCATGCCTTAAAATTAAATACTCCCATTATTCGCATTAAAAAAATATGTGCCTCAATGCTGTTTAAGCTTGAGTCACAGAGCCTGCATTTTGTATATTTATTTAATGAATGTATTGAATAGATACAATTTTTTGAAATTATATTAAGGAATTGCATACCAATGCTATATATTTGAAGCTAAATATATATAATTTGGTTGTATTGAAACCGTATTTTATTCCACTGTGATTGCCGATTACTTTGCCGAAGGCTTCGCGTTCGGGTTTTCATTCGGATGCTGATATCAACTCGTGCCAAAGAGACTGTTGAGCTCGGAATTGATCTTATTGCAGGGCTGTTGTCTTTCGCATGTATAGGCACGTACGTACACACACATGTACTCCGGCTCAGACTATCTCATTCTCACTTGCTACCTCTCTCTTTTACGCTATCTGTATTTTGACGGCTGGGCCAACGGCAAAACTTGCGAACGTTCGTCGCTTTATGTTCAGTATAAGTTGTTACTTTGAGGCTTGCGCTCGGTTAAAAACTTGACTTCAGTTTCACTTCGTCGACAGCAAAAACAAAACAAAAAAAAAAAAAAATCAAATATCAGACACAACAACTACAACAGCAACGGTTACAATAACAAAGACAAAAACTGGAAAACAAAGAAACAGCCTTTAAGAGAATCAAAAATAAAAACACAAATAAAAAGTGCAATAACAAATAACAAATAACAATAACGAATTTAATGAAAGATACAAACATAAAAATTAAGATACACGTCGTAGTGTTTAAGAAAAGCGCAAATAGCTTTAAACACGGAAAATAACATCCGAAATAAAATAAATTGTTTTAAATTGATTTTCAATAGGGAGAAAATCAAAGCAAGTACAGTGCCTGTCAAACTGTACACGAGTGATACGTATAAAAATCGCAACGGCGCCAAAGAAAACGAAACGTGTGCGTTTGAGGCGGTCCACCCGATTCGTATTGGCTTTATATTAATATATATGTAGCTGATCGGGCATTGATTGAACTTAAATAAAACTGTAAAGATACTTTCCCAAAGCCACGTTTTATATTTTCAAACTGTTCGTCGTTTCAACTAAATAGTCGACTGTAACTCTTTGCGGAAATATCGATTTTAAGCGCGCAGGACTTTGTGAGCATGATACCACACTGCGGGTACCGTTACATGTGGAACCGTGAAATTGTGATCAATTCGCAAAAGTTGGTGAAGCGACGCTAAGCGGTTATCAAACCTTAAACCATCACTGCAGCTAATCAAGCGTCCACGCGGCAGCAGATGACCAGAATCTACAAATCATCCAACTGAACAATTTCCAGAACCTTTAGAATCTTCTGAATCTCTAGAATCCTCTCGGCACATAATTGACTTAAGGAACTATCAGTGTGTGCGTGTGTGTGTGCCTTTTCTTTAGATACCCGTTCAAATTAAACTGTGATTTTTTTGCCTTCTAACAAAATTAAAAACATTCACTAAATAAACAAAAAAAAACAAAAAAAAAACAACTTATTCTTAAATCGCATCTCGTTAATATAGCAATTAGTCTAAATATTTCAACGTCTCTTTGTGCTTAGCTTTTCTTTGCGCGTTACTTTTTATCTACACTTAGACTTAGGGCCTATTTTTTAAATACTGCCGTTATTTTCTTTAAATCCAATCCAATCCAATCCCGTCCCTTCAACTCCATCAATTGAGTAACTCCGAGAGCTCCTTAGTCTGAATCTGAGTCGCTGCTGCCGCAAATATGAGCAGTTATTTATTTATGCAACAAGCATATGGTTAGTATTTTTATTCATTTAAAGTATTTATTCATTCAAAGTATTTATTTATTCACAGTATATTTATTTATTCAAATTTCTATTTTAAATAATCTTTTATAAATTTTCCATTAAGCGAAGAACATTCGGAGTTATAATTGTTCTCAATCTTTTGATATTTTTGAGTCTCCCTAATATGTCCCCTGTTGGGAGGACATCTATGCAAAGGTGCCCTAAATATTGAATATGTAACTTGGCAGGCTCGTATGGTTATAATGGCTGGTCAGTGATCGTGATTAGTTTTTCATATACGTGCATTAGATCTGAACTAAATTCCATTAATAATCTCTTGTCTCTCAATTTGCGACCTTCTCATTTGGGTGCAGGGAGTCAAACTGAAAGGGGGTTTACTTCTTCGTAAACCGAATTCTTGTTTGTTTGGATTGGGCCTCGATGCTGTGCAAAGTCTGGGCGATTGTCAAAGACGCCTGTCCAGTTAGGTGACTTTATCGTATGGGAACTGTGTTGTTATTGTCAGAGTCGTGTTTGATTTTATTTGTCTGTTGGCTGTCACGCTTTCTGTTTTGGGTATTTATAAATTCCATTTGCCAGTTTCACGGGGCACCCGTTGTAGGGCGACCCCCTTGGAACCTGATAGCTTGAACAAACATTGTGGCTTAGAGTAAGTGGAGATATCCACTTGTCGTCCACTCACAACATTGAATTTCGGATGAAGCAATAACGGGCTCAGCTGGTGGCTAAGATTGACAGATAAGACTTCTGGGAGGAAGCTTTTAACAGAGTCTCTCTCTCTCTCTCGCTCTCTCTCTTCTCTGACCTTGACCTATTTAGGAGGGAACCTGGGATCATAATTACTTGTGCAAGCTTGAAATGAAAAGTTCCGTTAGATTTCCAAGGGAACTTCTCGCTGTTTGCAATTCCCAATTACATGTTCAGTCAGTCTTCCGAGTTGTACAACAATTCACTTAGTGTTTTTTATATAAAATATACCCAAGGTTGGTTTTAATCATGTCCCCATTAAATATTAAAATATTACTTTTTAGAATCAATTCACAATCGCTTTTCTGCTCTACAGCTGCCTTTTCGTCTTGTTCTATTTGCTATTCGCATTTGTATATGTGTTGGTGTAAGTGTATATGAATTTGAAGCTGTACTTGTACACTCGTATTTGAATTCGTGTTCGTGCCTGTATTTGTATTCGGACTCGGATCTGTAATCGTATGCGTATTCACAATTTTGCCTTACGTTAATCTCTAAGTTCTGTCTAGTGCCCAGCTCCAAGTTTGAGTTTTAATTAATGCAACTGGTAATTGCGTTGTTTCAGATCGAATGTAGGACAAGTCTGGAGATATTTTATTGACATATGTAGGCTATTAGTATGAATTTATGTCCGTTTTACTCCAACTGTTCGCTAATGCAAGACCCACAGTTGCACAGATGAAAGTAGATTCAAATATAATATATCTGTAGATAAGAAAACTTTATAAAATTCATTTTATTTGTTAGTATTTTTTTATTTATTAACAAATCTAAAAATGAAAATTTATTTTACGGTCTAGGAACGGAGATGATGAAGACGAATCCAATGTGGAATTGGAGTTAAGACTTTGCTTGTTTTACTCTGGAGTATCAAGTTATTTTCCAAATCTATTTTAACCGAGTGAAAACTCTTTATTTCTACAGATATTTGATTTTTCGTTGCCCTCGAGCTTTATAAGAATATAAGAACATAAGTCTATCAATGTATTGCAAAATTGTTTAAGCGTCTTAAAGACTATATACCAGATTTCGACCTAGGCTAGACCAGGTTGGAAGTCAGTTTATTCCTGCCTTACTTCGATGATAAACTGAGTACAAAGGAATTGGCTTAGGGAATGGAGGGAAGGATAGGTTTTGGGTCTAAGACATTTTTGTATCTGTCTGTCAGCATACAGACCAGGGCTGAAAATCAAAGTACGATCATCTTAATCCCAATTGCTACAATAATCAGACTGAAATTGAACTGAAGTCCTTGTCTTTTTTATATGTTGACAAATGTCTTAATTAATTAAAGCCAAATAAAAAATATCTTGAATAGAAGAATGTCAACTGATTTCTGCATCGAATCAGATAACTTGTGGACTTGGGCATGGGCTTCAATGAAGCTCAAATGAAATGCTTCCCCTTGGTTGACTTCCGCATTTGTCTGTTTGCTCAGTTCTATGACATCTTTGAAGAAACATTTAATTAGCGATCTGAGTACTCAGTACATTATCAGGGACACACCCAATCGTAGGTGCCTTTGAAAGGCGTTTGATATTGAATCTCGGGGTGTTTATGCATATCAGTTAGGTGCACTTTCAGTCACTCGAAAAGCGCGACGTGAGCTTGATAACGAGTTATGGTAATGCGCAGTCGCCCCTCGAGACATGTAGAGTGGAGGAGGCTTAGTCACTCCCAGACCAAGGTGGGTCTGCGGTAGGTGGACTTTCAGTCACAGGTGTGCAGACGAAGGCTGTCGCTGATCTATGAAGCGGCCGCTCTTGTTCTTGGTCTTGTATGATGTGGGATTTTTCGAGCTGGCCGGAATGCACATGGCAACAAAGTGACCAGCTGGGGGCATTGATAACCTTTGATAACTGCGGCGGGTCTGGCGCAAAGTAAAACTCGACTCTAATGCACACCGACAAGTAATCAAATCGACGACAGATTCCGATACTTGACTCGACTCTCTCACATTTTTTGAGTTAGAATTAGAATCAAGAAAAGTGAATTGAGTCGAACGCAGCAAAAAATATGTCACAATCAATATGAAAATGTTGTAAGGGGGCGACGGGTGAGAGTCTTTTTTTTCGAGTTTAAAGTATTTTCAGGGTTCAATATTCTGATTGTAATTGTTATCGTTATCGTTATTGTTATTGTTACTGTTATTGTTATTGAAAAGGTCGCTTAACAAATGCCCAAAATATGCAAGTGAAGGTTGTAAAAGCTCTAATTCAATAATCAGATGAATTGAATATTCAAAGTAACAAATTTAAATATTATTATTCACCTAATTTCAATCCATTGAAAATATAATGTTATTTTAGTACCATAAATATTTATCCTAAGAAGTCTTCTATTTAAATAACTATTCTGATTTGTTTTGACAACATAAGAAAGAGGTCTTTAATAAATCAAATAAATAAAATAATAAATCAAATAATAATGTGAAAATAAGTAATAATAATTAAATAAATCTGAAATTGTCTTTGTTGCAGAATGCCTTCTCGACCAAAAGGTATCGCAGTTCATCGGGTATGAGACCACCAGCTTCCCGCAAATTATTGATGTGATGTCACAGACTATTTTACCCGCAACCAAGGTACAAGTCGCGTCGGACAATGGCGACTTGGAGCTTGGTGACTCGTCATTGATATTGCAGCAATTGACCCCTCCTCAGTCGCCGCCACAGTTTGATGCCTACCACCAGCAGCAACAGCAGCAACAGCAGCAACAGCAGCAGCAGCAACAACAGGTGCAGCTTGTGAAGGAGGAGGGCAAAGGGGTGAGTGCGGAAGTTGAGGCATAACTTGGGCATGATTTTAAATGAATCGCTTTTCTTGTCTTAGCAATTTGATGCAGTTGCGACGGTGGCATCTTCAGCTGGTGGAGGCTACAGCTTTACCAACAACTGGGCGCCGGGCAGTGAAATCGCACGGGAGATTCAGCTGGTCGACGACATCGTGAACATGCGTGCTCAGGAACTGGAGCTCCCCAACAGCTGGCACCAGTATAACGATGACTGTGATTCGCAGGCATCCTCTTCGTTAAGCAGTAGCAGTATCAGCGATGTCAGCGGCACCAACAGCAGCATTGCTGATGCGGACGAGGAGTGGCTACCCGAGAACCCCGGTAGCTCACCGGTGTACAGTGGTGAGGAGCAGACATCTTCCTCACCAAGTGGCTCATCCATTTCTAAGAAACGAAACCGCACGTACGGCCGCGGAGTAGAGGATCGTAAGGTCAGGAAAAAGGAACAAAACAAGAACGCCGCCACACGATACCGTCAGAAAAAGAAAGTAGAAATGGAGCACGTGCTGGGTGAGGAGCAAGAGCTGCTTAACATTAACGAGTCCTTGCAGCTCAATCTTGCCGAGCGTCGCTTCGAGCTACGGTATCTGCGGCGGTTGATTCGCGAGTTTTACAAAGGACGGAAAATATAAAGGATCTGTCTCTATTTGCCTTTCAGTTCAAAGCTTCACCCTCTTATTAGGTTAATATCTTTGCAAAGTTATCGTTATAGTTATCGTCACGTCTTAAATCCCATGACCTCCATGTTCATTTTTTTATTACTTACAACTGTCCCAAGTCCCACAATCCACACTCCATACAAATGCCAAACAACACCTTGAAAAGTACAGCCTGTCCTGGAACAGCATTTGGTTCTTATGACAAGCCGCCCGGTAGCGACTTTGAAACCTTAACCAGTGTCGCTCAAGGACACAAGCCACACAGGACACAATTCCAATTGGAAACAAATAAAAACAAGAAAACCTTTTTTGTATTAAGATCAAGATTTTTAGACCCTGTGCACGGGGCTGTCTTTTGGCATTTGTGGCGAGTTACTCTTGACAATTTTAAAGCATAATTTTATATTTTATTCACAATAAACATTTTGCAGTTAAATTACACATTTTCAGTTATAAATAAAATAAAAGGGTTTTCAAAAAACAATTTATGATTTTTTCAATGAAGTGGGAATTTAAATTAAAATTTTTCTAAATAAGGAACGTTACTCTTTTGTGGTTTTCTAGTTGGTACTTAAAATATTTGTATATTACTTAAGAATAAAAGATATAATATAGAATAATATTAAAATAAATATAATTAGATAGAAGAAAGGTGGTATTTAAATGGAAAGGTTTTGGGGGATAATCAAACTATAAGGCGGCTACAGCCGCTGCATCCAGTAGAACGAAGAGTTTAAAAAAATTATGTAATTATTATTTATATTGTTAAAATAATTATTTATTAGGTATCTTGTCAATGAAATAATTCACTTATGGTTGCTAAATTAAGAAATTAAATTAATTATTATTTATTACATTAATTACTTAAAAGTTTTTTTTTTTGTTTATTTAAGTAATTTTCAATTTTAGCGCATATGAAGTTTAACTAATTAGTTATATTAAAAATATTCCTTTGGAAGAATGGATATCTTTAGACCTTTAAGTTAAAAATAAGAACACTGTTTTATTCTTTTTTTAACTTAAAAAGTTAAACATTTTAAATAATTTTTTTAATTCATTTTAAATTGCAAGTGTGTTTCTTGATCTTCTGTTAAGCTTATCGAGCTTTGTTTACGTGTATTGATATCGATTAATCGACTTTTCCCCATATTGTGACAGGGTGTTTCGAGCGTTGAATTTAGATTGTGTTGTTGCTGTCTAAGCGCATATGAACTTTTACTATGGAGCGGGATGAAAAAAGTTCGCTTAATCAATATATTGTCAACAGGATTTTCAAGCATCGCGATTCATGGGAGCCCCTCATCATGAGCGCTCATCGGGCACACGTGGCGCAGGGGAAACGAAGGATAATCGGATTACGATTATGTCTATGCGGGAGTTATTAGCTGGTACCCGTGTGAGAGCTCTTATAAAGACAATCAACAAGAACAATCTCGTGTCGTCGCATCCTCGACAAAGTGCATCCGGAGCGTCAATTAATTGAAAAAATTACGGAGCATTAGTCGGGAGATGGAGATTGATGCGGCGTTAGTGACGGTGACGGTGACGGTGACAGTGACGGTGTCGGTGTCAATGTGAAAAGCGAATTCGAAGGAAAAACAAAAATTACCAGAGCGATTTTTCAATGCTGAACATCGGACAGTTGGCAGGATAATGTGAAATCTGAATTCTGGAAACTGGATTCTGATTCTGACTGATTCCGTTTCTAAATTCTGGTTGTGGGATTTGCGCGCCGTAGCATTTGACTGATGACCCAGCGACGTGAGCTACAAGTTGGACTTTTCCCCTCTTTCCAGCTCGCTCCTTTGGCCTTTGGACTTTGACAGTGCTTCGGGCGCCATTTTCACTACTAAACTAAATTTTCCACATCGTTAATTTATATTAATATGATTTCTGTGTCAACGGTCGACGCGCTGCCGCCCATGTCTAGGCGACGTCCTCGTTCGCATCTCTACAGTCGCCACACGTCATGTGCGTGTTTCATATATGCATTGCCTCTGTGCATGTGTACGTGTGCATGTGTCTGTATTGTGTGGCGTATGTGTGTGTGTGTGTGTGTGTGTGTGTCACACGGAGCTCTGCCGACACGACACGACACGACACCCATGGAGGTCGCCGCGACGCCGTCGCAATGTTTATCTAAATTGTTATTTTTCACACTCACGCAGTTCAATGAATTTTGTGAAAATTACGTTTGGGACTTTGTGTTTGCTCATCGACGTTGCCGGCTCTGCTCTGTTCCGTTCCGTTCTGTTCTGCCCTGCCCTGCCCTGCCCTGCCCAGCTCGGCTTTACACCGCTTGGAGCTCCACTGCTCTGCTCTGCTCTGCTCTGCCTTGGTCTGGCTTGCGCCCTGGCTCTTCCTGCGCAGGGACGAGGTTTCTAGACATCTGACTTTAAGCGTGTATTGGCAACAAATTCAATTTGCTTCCATTGTGTTAATCCTGTTATTAGCCTGCCCCATCGTCAGCCGAATCCTTTACTGCCGTCGCCGTCCTTAAACGCCGACAGGCTCGCGAAAGCCGTTTCAAGTATAAGAGCAAACAACAACAAAATCTCTGGGAACACAACATTTTCAATTTTCAGATCCTTTTCAAATTATTCAAAAGTATTTCATAGTATTCAAAGCTGTTCAGGAGTATTCATATTATTCACATTATTCACTTCTACCAACAAAAAAATACACGTTAAAACGAAGCAGAAAAAGGACCCAGCTTGAATATAATTTCTGAAAAACATTCCAGAGCTGTCCACGACATTTTCAGAATGAGTGTCTCCTTGGACTTGTATGTCCTGTAGGAGCTAATACACAAAGTATGTCCTGCGCTCAAAAATAAAATCATTTTGAATAAAGTTTTGTTAATTTGAATTAATTTTGTTTTTGGTCTGGGCTTTAGACGGGCGGAGGAACGAGTCTACAGCTAAGAGTAGCCAACAGGACGAAGTTTGTGGGTTATCAACGTCTCTAGTTAATTTATTGAGTTAATCGATATGTAATATATGAACTACAGTTAGGAATTATATTAAATTAAAAAAATTTCCATTTTAGAGAAAATGTATGGGAGCCTAGAAACTTGAATCAAATTCAAACTCTGAAGGACATCGGCAGAGGTGTGGGGGGAAAGACGTCCGGGTTTCTGTTTTTAGCTTGGCTAACTTATCAACTTATTTGTATGGGGGAAAGGAAGAACTATCCTTCAGAGTAGTTGGCATTCCATTAAATGAATGGCTACTCGTTTGCTGCGGCCCACAAGGACCATAAACACTAAGCGATTTCTGCCAGGAGCAAGCCTGAACTGTACATAACCCCAATTGGAAGTTCGAGTGTTCGGAATTTCGGATACTTGTGTCTATTCAATCAGCATTTGGACTTCTCCAATTGCCATCCGAGCCCGCAGATTGAATGAAGTGGAAGCCACCCGTTCCAGTTAAGCGCGCCGCCTGCGTCGGTTTTCAGTTTAATTGAAATTGACCCGCATCGGAGGGATGAGAGGCGGAGGTAACCCGTTTATTCACGCTGTTTACATATTATTTAAGTTTATTTTTATTGTTGTTGCTCGGATGGAAGGTGCGAACGAAAGTGTAAAGGTGGCTGCCCCGGGCACTCAGTCAGTGTGTGGGTGTAGTCTGCGGGCCAAGATTAGCCGTTGGTCGTTTTGTTTACGAGTCGTCGATAAGATAAGCAAAAAATCAAACAGTTGGCTTTTTATTTAATGTACACCCTGTGGGTGCGCCACTGTTCGGGTATACCGGCGGGCATACCATGTCCAGGGATAAGTGCAGACTGAGTAGCTGAACATAAAATACGGAATCAAAAGCCAGGACATAGTTCGGGTCGACTCTAGAAGCACTCATCCTAGGGGTTTCTCTTCAGTTGAGGGCCTTCAAGCACAGGGTATTCCGGGGCTGTCAGCCGCCGGTCCGTTCCTGGTTTGACTGGGATTATCATAAAAATCGCAGGTAATGGAGAGCTGTGATGTGCAATTTCATTTTCGCAAATGAATCGCATTCGTTGGCAGGGCAGGAAGCGAGGCGTGGCGGCACTCGCACCCGCGCTGGGCATGTCCTTTGGGGCTGTTATCCTTAGCAGCTGTGCTGCTGTTCCTTGCGATGTGGTAATTACATGATCCAAGTATGAATGCTGTCTCATGTGGTGCTAAACCAATTTGTGTTTGGTAATTGCATAAGCTCGCTTTGTATCTTTGAGATACTTAAGTATCTGCGACTCCGCGCCGCGTTCCCATTTCATGTCATGTTATGCGGTAATAGAGTTTACACTAATGCACTCAGCACACTGCCCATGACTCATTAGGTGATGCACATCCTCAAGCTTAACCTCATCCTCACTCTCATCCGCATCCGCATTCGCATCCGCATCCTAGTCACCACCCACCCCCCAGTCACCCACATCCATTAACACTTGTTGTAAGCCTCAGAGACTGTGGCTCATTAGATTACCGGATTATCTATTCGAACCAAAAATGCAAATCCGTTTTGTGTCCTTTATGTCTCATTAATATGCCAAGGGTTAACTTCATGTCATCTCATTATGACATTGTTAAATGTTATGAAAAGAGTCAACCCTCTTGCCCTCCTCCCCTGACCCCACCCCCACTCCCCATTCCTTGCAACTTCCGGCTCATGTTTCCCACACCTCAACCCACACACACACACACACACACACGCACATGCACATAGACATCGAGTCCTTATATCGCCGCCTTCTTGGCGTCACTGCCGACTTGCAAATTAAGTCCGCCGGGGGTTACCCAGTGGCGTCCGCTTACCATTTACTGGCTACGTCAACAGCTTCATCGCCGGACGTTTTGACTTTTAATTGTATTTTAAAGTGTTCGGTAGGACGTGGGTTCCGGCGGGACTTGGGGAGGCGGGGGACTGGGTTCGCTTACAGGCCATTTGGCTTTTGATTTATCGCGCCCGTTTGGTCATTTGATGCCTAATTAAATTTAACGATGACGCTGATATACCCTCCACCCTGCTCCACCCGGGACCAACTGGCCGGCCGACGTCTCATCTTAGGTTTCTCCGTCATCAGCTCTTCGCGGGGACTCCCAATGGAGTGCCGCGTATGTGAGCTCCGATTTCCATGGATGGGATCTCAATCGATGATAAATATTTGTATATGCATTAGGACTCAGAGGAGCACGGTACTCCAGCTCCATCAAGTGCCTATACACAGTCCTGAAAACTTCGCCTAAACCTGCACTTATTAAACCTTGTCTTTAGTTCCTGTAACAGGATGTACCAGGAGCAGAAGATGTGAGCGGCACTTCAAGGATGTGAGTCGCCAACACATTTAAATGCTGCATTGACGGGATGTTGCATCTGATCTTGGCTTCCGTATCGGAATCTTGCATCTAGACAAAGGAATGTCTCCGCCTTAGCCCAAACGCCAAGAAGGACGAAACAATGACTCGAGCCAAGATGAAGGAATCATTGGCTCTTTTATTCCCAACATACAATCCGGAGTCAGCCCGGCACTGGGATTAATTTATTAATATTTATATTTCGATTTGTAACTACCTTTAACTTAGTTGGTGACTTTATTTTAGTTATAAATTAAATATTTTTCTATGTACGTAAATTATATTAAGGAAAATACGTAAAATATAGAAAAGGAAAAAAGAAAGCTGAAATAGATAAAAGGACTTTAAGCTTAAGAGAATAAATTATTATATATTATTTTGTATTTGCACTGAGAAAGGAGTTAATCCTTTTGGGCTGTGAGTCGCGTCTGATGCGGGGGGCAATTTTGACGGAGCTGTGAACTTATGGAGGTTGTAGCTTCCGGATTCCCATGTGTCCAAATGTGTGTATTTCTAGGGTTAAAGTATTTATTTACTGAGCACTTGGGGTCTAATGCCATTTATGGCTGAAGCTAAGTACCAAAGAGATTCCTCTACCAAGCAGGATGTTCCTTGAAGTCCTTTGGTTTCTAATGTAGCTAAAAGGTAACTTACTTTTCTCTTCTTTAAAAAGTGTAGAAAATAAATAAAACTTAAAAACAACTTCAATTGTTGTTAAGGACATACCAGACTCCCCATAATCCGCTGAAGAAGGCTTTTGGTTAAAGGAGCTGAAGGCTTAACTAGGAAGAGAGTCTAGCGAAGTAAAGAGGAAGAAGGCATTTGGTTAAAGGACCTGAAGGCTTAACTAGGAAGAGAGTCTAGCGAAGTAAGAGAGAGAGAGAGAGAGAGAGAGAGAGAGAGAGAGAGAGAGAGAGAGAGAGAGAGAGAAGTAAAGCGTATAGGAGACGAGAGGAATGTTTTCAAGGATTCATGGAAGTGAACATTGATATTTCCTCCGAACTGCCCAACTGTTAACTGTACTTTACATTAGAGCAATTCAAAGGGTCCTTTCCACATCCAAATTAAAGCTTCCTGCATAGAGGAGCCTCGATTGACTGCAGTTGCAACTGTTCATCGGAATATTCAACCGGCGGCTGTGGCGTGTCAGTTGGAAGGGGGGGAGCTGGAATGCAATTTCACGGCTAGTTGGATGGCAGTGACAATAAAAAGGAAAATGACTACGTTTACCAATAATGCAATAAATAAGCGCAATTTTCAATTTCCCAACCAGATGAGCCACAATGTGGGAGGGAGGGAGGGAGAGAGGGGCGGCTTCTGTTCTGCTGCTCCTTTGCCTGGGCGCATGATGAGTGAGTTTCCGGGTTGCAGGCAACGTTGCAGGGCACTTAAGCCAAGTGTATACACACAAGTTGTGGGCTCGTGAAGTGTGCAACATGTGCGGCATGTGCGGCATGTGCGGCATGTAGTAGGCAGGCAGATGCAACAATTAGCGGTGTCCTGTGTCTCAGCGTCGCCCACCTCACATCCCTCTGGCATTTAGACGTCGTACGTGACATTTGGGCAATTGTTCACCGATTGTTAAAAGTCTCTGTGTTCTTTTCTATGGGTGTGTGGGTGTGTGGGTGTGGGGATGTAATCGCTGACGGGGAGTGGAAACTGGGATGGGCGGGTGCGGGAGTACGGCGGAGCTAACTGTAGTAGGTGAAGCTTGACAAATGTGCATTTAATTAGCAAGTGCGCGGGTTCATTTTCTTTTGCCATTTGTTGATTTGCTGCTCTTCCCATTGTTGTTGTTGTTGTTGTTGTTGTTGTTGGATGGGTGTGTAGATATGTGGATGTTGTTGTTTGTCATTCAAAGGCTTCAACAAGACACGCACACGCATACCAGGCAATCATCATCCACATCCAAATCATCGTCAATCCTGCAAACGAGCGTCACTTGAATCCTTACAAAAATCAAAAACAATTAAAGTTTGTTCAAGAAAAACAAAACTCATCAAACCGCACAAACAGCACAGCAGACATTCCAACATGTGTGTAAACACACGCACACATACACACACAAACACCACGCCCTCAACGTCCCCGGCTCTCCCAGGCACAAGCCAACGTCGGTGTCGTACTTAGAGCCGCAGGAAAAGATAACGTTGCCTACTTTTGCGCGTTCGCCAACGCAAATAACTTTTGCGTGACGTCTGATGTCGCCCCCTGCCACCCCCTCTCCATCATCTCCTCCACCCTCTTCCCCCGCCATCCCACATCCAAGCTAACGATAACTAAATTTGTACATTTGGTGTAAATGTAAATAGATTGTTGCTGGATTTGTGTCGCTGCTTGCGTGCGTGTGTGCGTGTGTGTGTGTCTGTGTCTGTGTACGTGTGTTTGTGTGTGTGTGTGTTTGCTAGGGTGATTAACGGGTGGCTCTCGCTTTGATTCTGGGTCCAAATTCTTGTTTCCCTGCTCGCAGCATTGGTTTTGTGGGCTGGTCACAGTGGCGCCATGCAGCCGACAAGCCATCCAAAGGCACGCCCGCCCTCGTCCTTATTCCGTCCGCCGTCTTCGACTGTGTCGCTATTCCTGTCCCCTTCTCATCCGGATGACAGAAATTCAAATACGCGTTGGTGAGCACGATACCCTGTGCACAGTCCTTCATGAGGTGTCCTTTAGCATTTTGCTTCCTTTTTTATCTATTATTATTTTTAGGATCTAAATGCAACTTCTAGCTATGTGGTATCCTGTCATGGTATCCCTTCGATAATAGCTGAATATTCCTGAAGCAGCTTTATGTGTTGCGGCGGTAATCAAGATTCTTGTATTACCTATAATTATATATAATTATATAATTAAAAAGGACTCAGACTCATCTGATAATTTTAATCGTTGACGACGCTCCTGCTGCTTTAAGGAGCAAGTGATGGCCGCACTACATATCTGACTGGAAGATTTGCCTTCGGCGATGAAGGAAATCTCTAGGCTTGTGATCCTTATGAATAATCGTGAATCGTAGGAATTACAAGGATCATCTGAGTTGATGCTTTGTTTATCTGGACTCGGAGGTCGCCAACGGATGCCAACCTCATAAACAGGCTTTAAGAGCAGCGTTGCGAGATTCGTGGGTCATTTGGAGTATGGGACTGAAGAGCCTGGAGGTCATGGCAGAGTATTGGATAATGCTCCATCAATAACAATTATCGGGATCTCAGCGACCTGCGAGCGATGGTGGTCTGTTCGTGTCGTCGTGTCCAGCACAGGATATTCCAATTAATGCTGCTTCATTGAACTCAATGCTAAAACTAAGCCGCTTGGGGTGGGGCTCAGGGCTGGGGTGGAGGTTGGAAACTTTAGGGCGGGGGTTACGTAATTTAAATGCTAATTTCCAGAGGACCTTTTCAAGGTGCGCGCAATGAATTTTTACTAACATTTTCATATTCACAAATCAAGCGGAAGGTGTTAAAAAAACTTTGATTACATTTACATTGTAAAGCAGAAAAGTCAATCTCAGGGCGTGGCTCGCGGGCCCCCGACGTGACGTATGCACACTCCTTGCTCGTGGCACATCCTTGAAGCTCTCTTCTTTATTTTAATGACATCAATTAGCAACTCCTTGGGATGAAGGGGGCCCAAAAGGGACAAGGCTTAGCTTCATATCAGCGAAGCCCTACACATGTTCACCTCTCACTCTTACTGCCAGCTCCCCAACCACACCCCTGCTCCCACTCTCTCCCTCTCTCTCTTTCACCCGCTGCTTGCTAGTCTCTTTGCTCGTTAACTTAAATATGGGCTATAAATTTGCCTGTTGCCTCTGTAAATAATAATTACTTCAGTGCGCTTTTCAATTGACTGAGAGACACGCTGCAAGAGTTTGATTCAATGTCCTGGCGATTATAAACATAAATTTGAATCATCAAGTGACGTAAGTAAACTAAATTAAACTTTATTCAAATCTATTTTTTTTATTGATTACGTATAAGGAACCACCCAAACGTCCATTCAGTCAACATCGTCAAAGGGATAGCAACCGAAGCCCAAAGAAGACAGATCTCAACACGACTACAAACTGTACCCAAACCGATATTCACCTTATTCACCTTTCATATTTTCTAACGTCCTCAATAAGTTCTTACGCACGAAGAAGTGATCCTCTAACAGATCAGTATATATAGTATATATAGCCAGAGGATCTATTCCCGCCCCAAGTCACCAAAGGAGAATTATTCGAACATTTACCTATGGCAATCTACTTACTATGTGTATATAGATAGATAGACTTGTACTTTATTGATAGGGAGATGCTGCTACCATATAACATATAACACCTAAAAGGCACGGGCAATTTTGGAACCATATATGGTACATATATATATGTATATATATGGTGAGTATAAGAAACACACATATGTAGGATGGAGCTTTGGGTAGCCTCGTTTAGCGATGGTAACGGGTGCAACTCTGCTTGCTGTAGCGGCCCTTTAAGATATCCTCCAAACTAGTGCCCAGGCTCATCGTTGGCCGGTAGTGAACGGGATAGATGGGTGGCAAGGTCTTCTGGACCCAGCTTAAGGGCTGTAGCAGCTCCTCGATGCTGCGATCAGGCTTCACGCCACACTTTCCCACCAGTTGCTTTAGCCTGTCCGGCTTGTGCATCGTGCCGTACGGATCACGATAATAATCGCGATAGTTCTGGCATTCCAGGTAGAAATTGTCAGTGTCATCGCAGTCCTTATAGTTCACTATTCGTAGTCCAATGCGCGGTATGAAGCCCAAGATTGCCAGGCGCTGCTTCCGTGCACTTTTGGACACGGTTTGCATATCAACGAGCGGTATTTTTTCAGTCATGATTGTGCGGTAAAGCAAGTAATTGGTTTTTCCGATAATTTAAGAAACTAGTCTTAATAACAATTTTGATATAATAATAAATAACACTTAACGAGAGATAAACGACATGTGAGGCGTTCAGGTAAATAAAATCTCAATGAAGCATTGATTAGAGACTCGTGTCTGACATTTTCAAAACGCCTTTGAATCCTTTAAGTTATATTGATATTTTTGTGGTTTAAGTTTTATGTACAGTAACAGAGTAGTCCCAAGTACATTTAGGGTAGAATAAAATGAAACATAAATTTATAGGAGATTCATCAATCACCCACAGAAGTTCTTGTACCGCATGCCTCGTCTTTTCCGTTAAATCACCGTGTATATCCCTTGGGGGGTTGCACTAACGCGCTTTTTTAGTTTAGGTTAATTATATATAAATAATTATTAATGAACCAATTAATTGAAAAACTCAGACAGATCCTGTAAACTGGCCACTGCAGTGACTCAAATCAACAAGCACGAAAGTCCTTAATTGTAGGCTTTAAAAATCGTAACCAATGACGGGATTCAAAGGTGGACATACGAGTCGACATATCAGATGGTGGCTTAGGCTAAATTCCCATTATTCCTTCTTTTTATTTCCCCTATGGACATCACTTAGTTTTTCTTCTGAGCGGGGGAATTAATTCTTTGTAAGAAATTGGCATTCTTTTGGCAGCGGTATTTAAGGAAAATAATTAATAAATTATAAATTTTCGATCACAGCTATAAATAAGTGAAAATGAAATCCTGTTTTGTAAATATACATATGTGTATATGTTTACCTATTTATATATTCTTAATTCCTCGTGCTTGTGGCCGTGAGCCAGCCTATCGGTTCGTGCTTATCGTTATGTGCTTATCGATAGCCATTGATCGCTTCGTTGACAAAGTTGATATTTAATTTAAGCTTAAAGTTTTTTTTTATAATTTTTTTGGCTTTTTACTGGTATTTACTTGGTATTTTTATTAGTATTAATTTACTTCCCTTATTTATTTTATTTTGTTTCCAGCATTTGATATCTTTGTCCTGCGAGAGGCTAGGCATGCCGATAGCCTACTGCCACGTAAATTCATACTGGAATCTCCCCAAATCCAGTGCCGAGCATTCCAGTCGCCTCCTATCAATGACTTCGGGCTCATCGTATTTAGAATATCACTATAGTGTTGTTCGTGGATATTTTGGGTGGGGTTGCAATAAACCGCTCCAAAGTCAATATCGCCCAAGCTTGTTTTTACACGCACTGTACATATTTGTATGTCGTTGTTGGCAATACTTCCTTGAGGAAAATGGGCTATTCCTTTTTTAATGAGTACCGCCACTCCTCCTTTAGCATGCTGCAAATAAGATACGCTCGCCTGGTATGCGTCAAATCCAAATACTGATAGGGCCTTGTTGCCACTGGCTCGCCCACTAGATATCCTTATGGAAGTAGAGGGACACCTTCGTGTATAGATTTTGCGTTATACCAAGGCATTCCGGATGGGATGCTTGCCATTAGTGACTCCTGGGACCTTCATAGTGACCACCTTGCCCTCATAATCAAATTAGATGCCACAGGAATGACTACACTGCCTAAGGCACGTCTTGTGCGACAAATTGTTAATATTGATTTATTTAAATCAAAATTAAGCAATGAATTCCAATTAAACATGGAATTAAAAAATGGAGAGGATATAGAAAATGCTCTGGATCTCTTAAATTCTAAAATAAGCGCGGCTGCTGCTCAGACCACCACTAGAACCCAAGGGACAATATTTAAAAGCTGTTACCATGAAAGTGCTGAGATCAAACAATTAGTAAAAGTTAAAAGACAACAAAGACGGCGTTATATTCGTACACACCATATAGAAGACAAGGTTGCTTGGCAAGAAACTAGCCTAATTCTAAAGGCAGCCTTACGACTTCAGATGATGACGTTCTTTGAACATAAACTTAGTAACATGGACTATTCTAAGGATTCAGGATTTTCCCTGTGGAGGGCGACAAAATCATTGAAAAAGCAGCCACTAAGAATAGCCCCCATTTTAAATGCTAGTGGAGATTATTGTAGGTCGGATGAAGAGCAGGCATCAACCTTCGCTGATCATCTGGAAACTCGCTTCCAGCCATTTCAAATAGCCAATCTCACAGAAGTCGATGAGACTGCCAGGGAGCTGGAGACTCCGCTACAGATGAGCCTACCCATCAAACCAATCCGTATTGAAGAGATCAGAAATATTATAAAGACACTGCTCAGAAACAAGACACCGGGACATGACGGGATCTGCTATGCCATCCTAAAGCTTCTCCCAAGAAAAGCTCTACTTTTTATTCTCCTAATATTTAATTCAATTTTAAGAATCCAACACTTCCCAACCCAGTGGAAGCACGCTAACATTTTGATGGTTCCCAAACCAGGAAAGCCAGAAGATGACCCTGAGTCTTATCGACCGATAAGCCTTTTACCTTCTCTTTCTAAGGTGTGGGAGAAAGTATTGATGACCAGAATCATTAGCCTGGAGAGTTTTAATGCAATTCCCGACCATCAGTTTGGGTTCAGAAGTGGACATGGTACGGCTGAACAAATACATCGTGTAGTAAACCACGTACTCAAGGCATATGATAATAAGATGTACTGCAATAGTGTCTTTGTTGACGTTAAACAGGCGTTTGATAGAGTATGGCACACAGGATTGTTAGCAAAAGTAAAAAGACTCCTGCCTGCGCCCTATTACTTACTGCTGTGCTCTTACTTAAAAAACAGAACATTTGATGTGACTGTTAGGGCAACAACATCAGCCCCACGCGTTGCTAAAGCCGGAGTTCCACAAGGAAGTGTGCTTGGACCACTCCTGTACTCAATTTACACTTCAGACATTCCGGCCCAAGATGAGGCTATACGTAATACGCCTAACAAACCTTTACTTGCCTCATATGCGGATGACGTATGTTACTTTTACTCGTCGTCGAGTGTAACTGAGGCTGCAGATGGAGTACAGGAGTACCTTCACCTTTTAGAAAATTGGGCCCGTAGATGGAACATCAGATTCAATGAGGAAAAATGTACAAACGTCTGTTACACCCTTCGTCAGAGACATCCGCCAACAGTTTACCTAAATGGCACGGAGCTTCAAGTAAAAACCCAAGCTAAATACTTAGGAATAACTCTTGATAAACGACTTACGTTTAAGCCACACTTAATTAATATAGTCAAAGCGTGCAATATTAAAATGACGAAACTTAACTGGTTGATAAACAGCTCTAGTCGGCTCCCGTTAAGGTGCAAGAGAGCATTATATCAGGCAATTGTAGCACCTACCTGGAGATACGGCATCCAAATCTGGGGAATGGCCGCCAAATCAAACCGGAAAAAAATTCAAGTTTTACAAAACAAGGCCCTAAGACGCATTACTGGCTGTCCCTGGTACGTCAGCGGACAGACTCTCCATCGCGACCTCAACCTGGAGCCTGTAGAGTCCCAAATTAACAGACATACCAGTCGATACAATGACAGATTAATCGCTCACTCCAACAGGCTGGCAAAGCCACTAGCGACAGCCAGAACCATACGTCGCCTTAAGAAGAGGCAGTACCTATCTTTGCTGTAAATATACTACTAACTAACATTAACTGTTAACTATTACTTTTAGTCTTACTTTCACTTTTACTTTTACTATAATATTATAGTTGATTGGCGATATACTTTAAGTTTGTACAAAGCATTGTGATAGTTATAAGAAATTGGTTCTATGCTTAATAATAAAATAAGGAAAAAAAAAAAAAAAAAAAAAAAGCATTTGATATAATAAATATTGTATTATTTCCTTTAAACCTTCGGTGGTTTCAAAGCCTCCAGTCCAAGTCTCAATTGTTTTCATTGTGTGACATACGATTTGTGAAGCATTCGAGTCCAATAAAAAAATCAAGTGCTGAATTGTCGAGGTTGAGGTCAATAGAGCACGAAATGGTTATAGCCAAGGCATGATTGACTGTCTAACCGAGGAACAAGGAATGAGAATAGTGCGGGGGAGTGTGTGTCCTTGTGTTTGCGGGTGAGCTGCTGCTTGTGGTGATCTAGGACATCACTGGAATCAGCAATGGAGGCGGATATGGAGCAGCTGTTGACGACAAAAAGTCGTCTCTTGGTGTTGACATTTGACAAGGCGCGTGGGTTTTTCCTCTGGCCGAAGGGCATGAGCAATGGGGTGTAAGGATTCAAAGCGGAGCATGTTACGGGTTCATGAGGGGGAGCCTTAAACGTAAATTGACTGCCTTTTCTATTATTGCCTTATAATATTTTTCCTTGTTTTAGCATTTTAAATAACCGCGGGTGTGATTCTTGCCCAGCTAAGCGACTGAAATCCCGTTGGGCTCTAACTGGGCCTTGAGAAGTCCTGTCATGATTAAATTTGTGTATGCTGAGCGTCCGTAAGCCCCTTAGATGACGACGATGATGGGGATAATGAAGTTGATGGTTGCTTAAATATGCTACTCGGGTATAAGGTGCCATTTGATTGCATTAAAGCCCGTGGCTGGTGCTGGTTCCAGTCCTGGGATGATTGACTGACGCTTGCGGTTACCAGGATACACGATTCCAAGACCACTGCGAGGTTATTAAAGAACAGATCTGTTCTTGAAATTTAGCCAATCCTCGTGGCATGGGACTTTCCACAAGAGCTTAGAAAACAATTGCTTTCTGCATGAACAGCTTGAAGTGGGTTAAGATTAAGTCCTAGGATTGAAAATTAAATACAAATTGGGATTCAAATAAAAACAAGCTAATTTTAGAAACTTTTGTGGAGCCTTAAATGCCTTGGAGTGTGTGTCGTCAATGAGGAGCATTGGAGTTTGTAAAGTCCTTAAAATACTCATTCAATGAACTCAGATTTATATTTCATTTTTCTCTTAAGTATCTCCCCTTTAAGGTCCTTATATAATTGCCCTCATCAATAGCTTGGGAAATTCCGCTGGTGGAATACCAAAAATCCAGATGATAGTTATTATTGTTTTTGCATTTGTTTGATTTGCTTTTGTTTGAAATGCTTGTCGAGTACAATGATCGGTTTAATATGTTAAGGACTGTGGCTACGGTCCACCAGTTTATGAGGCAGACGCACATCCACAATCAGGGCTGTAGCAGCAGCCATAGCCACATCCACATCCCCAGCCTCAGCCTCAGCCTCAGCCTCAGCCACAGCCACAGCCACAACCACAGACATATTCACCAGAGCAGCATCAACTGCTGCAGGGACATAATCAAACTGCTAGCTGCAAGGATGGGAAACAGCGCCCACGAAGCTTCTGCAGCTTGGCCTTCGTTTGCTCTGCGTCTTTTTCCTGTTTATTATTTCCACAGCGCAGATACTCGATTTATACGACGGAGAGTGGTCGCTGGAAAGGGATGCGAGCGGCGGGAGGATACACCAACGCTCTGCCATTGCGTGATTTACATAATGTCCTTGTCGGCATCGGCATCCCTCTCCCGCTTTGTCGACAGCCAGTCAACCCCGCGCTCCCCTCTTCAATAGTTTAAAAATATTAACTGTCAATTTGTATTTGGCAACACTTGGCTGAAGAGGTATTTGTGAGTCGAGCGAGCAGTCAGACCCCTGATCCCACAGACCCCCCAGACCGTCATCCGAGTAACTCCCCACTCCTCACCGAGTGGCCATCCAAACACAAAGTGCAGCAATAAAGTTGAAATAGCGAAAAGTTCACCACAAACTAAAATCCCGCATGTTGACTTCTCCAAGGGAATTTCTATTCAGATTTAAATATTAATATATATCTTAAAGCTCCATATAAGCGGACACTTGTTGCTGCCCATTCATAATCATATATTTTCCAAGGATTTAATTCTTATTTTTATTTTAATTTTTATTTAATTGTAGGATTCAAATTTTTTAAGCCGATGAGCCGCTACCAGATCAGAGTTAACGTGAGTTATACAAATTTAAGCCATTACATATTGTTATTTAGACATTATATATTGTTTATTGTATATATATTATTTATTATGTATAACATATATATATTATATATATTTTATTATTAAAATATGTACGTATTATGATCAAGACCAAAAGAGCTTGGGTAGTCAAGTGAAGTTGTCGAGAGCAAGAAGCTTCCGCAGATACACAAAGTCTGGAGTACTTATTTGAGTTGAAACTATATTTATTTATATATATTTTTGTAAAATATAAAAAAAAAATAGAATAAAATAAATATTTTAGATATTTCACTGAAGCTGACCTTTTTTTATTTCCATTTATTTGGATTAGGTTTAGTTTTAAGATTATTCAAAGTTGACAAGTGTAACCTATGTATTTGTTTAGTTTTGAATAATTTTATATATTATAAAAATAATAAAAATATTTTATAAATAAATAAATTATTTTTTGTGTTAAAGGATTCTTCCATTTGCATTTATCAAGGATTTAAGTTATTAAAATTTCTTAGCATTTTTCCGGATAGATAGATAAGATTGACAAGAAGAATTTAAAGCCATTAAAATAAATTTTTTTAAAATAAATTTTTTTTTAAATTAGTAACTGCAACTAAGAGTATATGTTTAAAGGTATAATTTATATATTATATTTAAATAAAACTATGCATCTATTTAGATAATATGGAATTAATTTGGAATCTGGGATTCAGTTAATGATGTTCGACCCTAATTAGTTTTTGTGATTTGTTGACAGATTATAAAATTTATATATAATATATAGGATAAGTATCAAAGAGATTTATAATACAGACTGTGATTCTAATACTATAATAAAATTTTCAGTCATTCCTATTACCACCAATATTGATTCTTTTTAGTTTAATTAATTAAAAATGATTTTATACTATTTTGGGACACGGACAACATATTATATGGTATGTTGTCTTTGCTATATTTATATCCTCTAGGTGGCGGGTTCGGAACTTTGCTATGGGCTGTATCTTTTTTGGTGAGTTTTATTGTTTTCTGAATGATTTTAATTATAAAACGTCTATAGAAAGATTGAAGGATATTAAAAGCTTAAAGTCATGAAGAGCTTACTAAATATGCTCCTGTTGCTCATAGACTGAATAACTTTTAGCAATGACATGGGGTCTGTCTCACTCATATTACTGCGATAATAAAAAGTCCTCTGGTCATGTTCAACAATTGCATAATTCCCATATAAAGGACAACGGGCAAAAACAAAAGCAGAAGCCGAAGCAACTGAAAAATAAAAATAAAAGAATAAAGAAAAACTCTCAACTTTTGGAAAGTCTGACAACATTTTATTATTATCTCGACAATAGTTTATCAGAGTGGGCGCAGCGATAAAACCCTTTCGATAAGGACATAAGTACAGTGATAACCAACACATACAACAATACAGCAGCAACAAGAGCAGCAACAAGGGCAACAACAAAAGCAACAAGAACAACAACAACAACAACAGCCACAACATCGGCAATAACACATAACAAGAGCGTAGACAAACAGACGATAATAATACATAATAACAGTGTAGAAAGCAGTCGCTTCGCCAGTCAGTCAGCCAGGCAGATGGAGTTGACGGAGCCGGGAGGAAGTCAGTCGAATGCAGGCCGATCTCATGAGCGACTCGTACGTCAATGATGCTAATCAGAGCGTCAATGCCCCACTTTCGCATACACTAACACATGCATACCCATGCTCACTCACATCCACACCCACAGCCACACCCACACCCATTCTCATACACACACTGATATATATGTATGTATTTATTTACACACATACAAACAAATACACACACACACATACACACAGTGCACACCCCTGAAACAGGACGCCTTAGAGTTGGAGGGCAGCACGTGGTGTGCACGACTATAACTCCAAAACACAAGCCACCCCGTTGTGTGTGTAGTTGTGTGTGAATAAAGGCTATATTTGTGCATTTGTATAAGTGTACATCTATGATATGAACAACGTTCTCACATCTGCAACAGAACAACAGGGGTTTCCCCAGTCCGAAACAGTTGCATGACAACAGCACTCACAACTCCAAAGCAGAAACGCACTCAAATAGAAGCAAAAATTCGAGAGCAATTTCAACTCACTCAATGGCTGTGTTTTTAAATGAAACGCACTCATATTACATTAGAATTTTGAGCGAAATTAAAAGCTCTCGATTCGCCAGCCGTCGGCCCTCATGTGGGAGTTGCCCCTACCCACGCACGAGAGCTTCCGAGTTGGCCAAGCTCCAACTTCTTCGCATCGGCTGTTGGCCTTCGGCTCGGCAGGCTCGTGATTCGCCTTCATTCTAATGTTCGCTCGTCCGCTCGTCCGCTCGTTCGCCCTCTTGGCTCGGGTCATGTCATGCCAGCTTCGCTGTCGCTGCCATTCCACAAGTGGCAGTCGCCCTCAACGCGCTTACGGTGCTTAATTTTATAACTGTTTATCGTATTTTGGTCGCCGTTTTGTTTGTTTTGGGTTTAAAATTTTGTCGGCTTTGAAATTCCATTGAATTTGTATGAATAAAAATTAAATCGGCTTGTGATATTCAACAAATATTCATTCATCCATCAGTTTTGTGGCAAAAATGGTCAAAATGCATGTTTTACCAGTGAAAAATGTTCTCAAAAGTGCAAAAAGTTATTTTCAATATGTTTGATACGCATTTCTCAAAGGGATTACTGCAAAAGTTGTAGGCATTTTTGCAAAAATTCAAATTATTATTGGAAACCCAACCACAAATTTCCACATCGAACAGCAATATTGAAATATATTATACTGTAAGTTGTTTAATTTAAATAAAACATTTTATTGTACTTGGAGTTTTATAAAGCAAAAGACCAAAACTCAAAAATTAAAGGATAAATTATATTATACATATATATGTATATATTAATATTATTATATTAAATTAATACATACAGATCTTAATTAAAGTTTGCATCCAAGCCAAAGCTTAAATAAAGTCAAAGTAACATTTTTAAAATGAACCAAAATTAATTTTCAAAAATTAAATTTAATGCACTCTTTAATCTTACAAAATTGAATAAAATAAAGTTATTAAATAAAAGAACAAAATTACTTACCAATTATATAAGCTTGGAAGGATGCAGTTGGCTTTATTGTTTTAGATTTTTAGATTTTGACATTATAGCTTCACTTCCTTAAAAACAGGAAAATAAAACAAAAATTAAATTTAAATAATTTTGTGAAATAAAAACGAACGGTGATAATAATAAATTTTATGTTAAGTGAAAAAAAGCATAGAGAAATGTTTAGAAAGAAAAGATAAAAAGTCAAATATTTATATTTTGGAAAATTGTGATTCTTGAAAGTTCGAAAATTAAAATTTCTTTTTTTTAAATATTAATAATCATTTTTTTTACGATAATTCAGGCTTCGTACGTAAAATTCTAAATTGAAAGTAGTTCAGATTGAGAATTTTTACTTTTTAATTCAGCTTTTTAAATGCGAGAAATTTTTTTGTGGGGCTCATCTCTGCGATTATGAAACAAGCCTTAAAATCTCAATAGTTTTAATAATATAAATTAGGTGCTTAAATAAAAAATAAATAAATATATAAAGGCTATCCGTATAAAAAGGAGCAATCGCATGTAGTTTTCACCGTCCACAAAGTTGACCTTTGAACATCATATCCTGAAAGCTTTTGAACTCTATATTTTACGCTTTAAATAGTTAATGATCCATTCCCCTATTAAATTAATTAAATAAATATTTAGCTTGATTTTAATTATGAATTATATATAGATTTATTTTGTACATAAGTCGAGTTCTCGATCAAACTCTAAGCCTTTCAAATATTCTTTACGTTCACAACAAAGTTTTTTATAAAGAAAGAAAATGTTGTATGCGTGGCATATGCAGTACATGTGAGCAGCGATGCAACAGCCGAGTCTTTATGAGACCTTCAGATGCAGTTACACATTGATTTATAAACAAACAAAACACCCACTGCCGTCACATAGTCGAACGCACGAAAGTATGCTTCACTTATTTCATAGAGAGCGCAATAAATATTAGGTAAACGCAGGTGCTGAGCTGCTGGCTGCTGGCTGCTGGCTGCTGGCTGCCAGGCGAGCCGCCCGACCATCTGTTGGGTTAATAGTTTGGCTGGTTATGGATGGTTGGATAGTTGGTTGTGTGGCTGGGTAGTTGGCTTCTTCTTGGGGATACATCTATGTAAGGCAACAGGCATTTTCAGAGTCAACGATGGCCCCAGAATCAACATGTTGCAGGCGGCGACTAATCGGCGTCCACTCATTGCCGGATAATGAAACAAACTGCGACCAAGTTTTGATATACTTAGTGCCATTCACGCATTGTGTGTGTGTGAGTTGTGCTTCCTTTTCTCCCGCATCAGAGGGAAGCTATAATACAGCATCATAAAGAGCTATCGCCATCAGTGTAACCCTATAACCTTATTCCCATTACAGTCGGACGCTGTGCTCAGCTTCCTGTATTATGTGTTGTGTTGTAATTTCTTGTTGCATGCCTTTTAAAGACGCAAAGCCGAAGGAACTTGCCACAACATGCAGTTAAATAATGTCGACACTTTCCGATTTGCTCAGCGGAGAGCAGCCGTCCAGGCGACAAAGGATATGCACCGCAAAGTGCGCGTTTTGTATTTCACACTTACAACAAGAGTCAGTCCCGAGTCCCGAGTCCCAAGTCCTGCCCCTCTCCCCATCATTTTGCCATGTTATTGTGTACAAGTTAACGCTTTAAATGCACCACGCTGTTCCGGTCAAATGCTCCAATGCCAAGAGGCATAACCATAACAACGCCGTCATTCGCCGCACCACTGTTGCCCCAGTGGTTCAAAGGGACTAAACCGTTTGCCTTTATATCCTTAAATCAAGAGCAAAGCAAATACTTTTTGCTTAACAATCGGACATGTATCCTAAGTCCATGACCCTTAACTCAGCCCGAGCAAATCTTTGAGCTCTGCCGATCATAGCTTCTTAATTATTGCCTATTTTAGAAACAGAATTGCTGTAAGGATCTACCAAATATTAATGGAAGCTCTTTTTCAAGTTGGGTCTTGTCCCAGTCTATCTCTAAGACACCTTTAGTTTGTCCTTGAACTCAACTTTATTTATAATTAGAGACTTTTTAGATTATGTTGAAACCCTTTTTCGAATCTAATAATATAAAAATAATCCTTAATTTGTACGGGAAGTACTTATTTTGAAAATTAATTGTAACATTCATAAAAAATAAAAACAAAAGTTTAATTAAAAGTTAAAGCGAAGAATTGCTCATCTTTCATTCAGGACAAACAAAGTTATAGATGTTAAACATAACTTTTATTAATTACAGTCTGCTACTTGATCCTTGGAAGCCAGTAACACCCTATCTTGCTCTATGATCCCAATCCTCATATAGTGATATGCGGTTAGGTTTCCGATTCGTCGGCTTTAACATTTACAGCTTTGCGCTGTTAAGGACATATTTGCTGTACTGTTAAGTGCAGAACAGTACATAAATAATAAAAAACAAAAAATTATCTACAGTTAATATTTAAAGTAACACAATCAAGCTGTTGTGACTGTTGTCTGTTAATTTAAAAAATTTCTCAAAATAAATTATTCTCTTTTTTGGTGCTCCTGTCTTATATTTTTAAAGAATTAATTAATTGGTATTTGGGGTAAAGTTGCGAATGGATTTTAAAAGTGTATTTTAATTACTTCTAAATAAGTATATATATTATATGAGTCATAAACATCATAATGCAGGTCGATCTCAAACTGTTAAAATTCCTTTGCTTACAGGAAGACATTTCAAATTACTATATTCAATTAATAGTACCTTTTTATAGTTTATTTCTCTTAATTATAATATATTTTCTTTATTTAAAATAAACGTTTACGTTTCGTGAAAGCAGGAAAAATGATGTTTTAAATATTTCATAGCTAAAACATGAAAAAGTGGATACATTTGGGAAATCAAGGGAAACTTGTTTTGTTTAGAATAACAGCCATTAGTATTTATGCCGATATCATCGTTCCCGATAATCAGGGACTTTGGCTTATTCTCCTCCGCGAGCTTTCACGAAATAATATTGATTAGTTTCCTATAGGCATATCTTATCGCATTGATAAGCGTCGATATTCCTGTGTCTGCATGTGTCACGAGTGTGGGATACATATTTACTCATATACCATTAGGGCTGGAGGTAGATTTGAACATTAAAGAGATTACTGCATTTACATAATGAAAGCGTTGTTTTAATGAAACGATGTGCAAAAAATAAGTAGAAAATGAGAGACTTAACATTTGGAAATAAAGGACATTTTAAAATTTACAATTCTAGTATCCGATTGTCAGCATGGATGGCACACAACTCACAGAGCTTATTGGGAGTCATGATTTTATGCAGCTGCAACAGCAACTGCAGCACAACAACAACAACAACAACTACAACACCGATGGTCACAATGGCCTCTCCCCGGAATCGGCGGAGAGAAGTTCACGGCCCGTGCGAAGAGCAACCCGGCGCACCTCACAGGTAACAAATACAATATAACATTTCAATTTCAGTTTCAATTTAGAAATAAAAAGAATTTAAATTAGTTTAATATTCAAAAAGTAGAGATCTTTTCCCTTTTAACTCGTTCATTCCAATCAAATAAAAAAAAATATTGACGGACTACTTAAAATTGCAGAGACAACTTACCATAGCCGACCAACTTACCACTGCTTACCATGGTGAGTTGTCTCTGCAATTCTCGAGCGTAAACACACTCTTTCGCATATCTAAGACACAAACCATATTCGAGGTCATGAAATGAAAATAACTTATAGGGACAATTCCGATCCTCGCTTTCGAATATCATTATCTTATTTAAATAGTTTAAGTTCGAATTGAAAGGATAAACTGTTTAAGTATTGATTAAAATATCGATAAAGAACCAATATATATATATTATAAATTAAAATCATATCTATACTCTACGTTCAATTTAAGTGTTCGAGTAGAAAAGTATCGAATATCTTTAATATACTTTTCACAGGACGTTTTTCGTTTGCAACTTATCCTTTACACTAAAAGTGACGAACGTGACTAGACCGACTTCCAGTACCAGACAAAATGTGTTATTATATCTGCTATATAATTTTATAAAAATTCAAGTTAAAGTTAAAAGTTAACTACCAACGTGACTCAAAGAAAACCTTTAACAATTTACAATTATTTCACCTTTATTTTGTACTTTATTTCTTTTATTACTTTTTTATATTATTTCTTGATACTATTTTTTCAATTTTTTACATTTTTGTAAGTTTAAAATGAGTACTTCATATTTTAATCTTTACCTTTAAATATTTATAACATTTATCCTCGAATCTTTTAGTGAATTATAATTATATATAAAAAAATCATTACCATAAAAAATGGTAGGATTTGCGAAGGAAGCGAAGAGAGCATCAGATGTGTGGAGGTGTATTCTTTAGGATGAAAGAAAAAATAGTATTTTTAATTTATAATCCTATGATTTTTTCAGCTAAGCAATAACACGTACGACTTGGAGATGACGGACTCAAGTTCCCAAAGCGATGATACCAGCGGCGGTGGAGGAAGCAGCAACGGAGGCGGCAGCGGCACAAACAACAATGGAAACCAAGCGGGCAACGTGAATGCCGGTCAGCGACCATCCAGTCGGGGTAGACAGCAGAATGGCGGTACCACCAACCTAACCGCCAATAGCATTAACAGCTCCAATGCCAATAGGCGACGAAAGGGCGCCTTGAACGCGAAGGAGCGAAATCTACGCCGACTGGAGTCCAATGAGCGGGAGCGCATGAGGATGCACAGCCTCAACGATGCGTTTCAAGCGCTGCGTGAGGTAATTCCGCACGTTGAGATGGAGCGCCGCTTGTCGAAGATTGAGACGCTGACGCTGGCCAAGAATTACATCATCAACCTAACACATATTATACTCTCGAAGCGCAACGAGGAGGCCGCAGCCATGGAGCTTAACGGTGGTGCCGTCGGCGGGGTGCTGCTTTCGGGGCTGACATCCGAAAGCAATGGTGGCATGGCCAATGGAACGGCCACCGGTAACGGACTCTGCTTCGAGGATGCACTGGTCAGTAGTGCAGCCTACGATTGTGCTCTGCTCGCCGCTTCCGATGGCAGTTTGTTGGGTGGTGCTGCGGTTTCATCGACGCCTTCCATGCAAAGCTTGCAGCCTCCGCCCATGCATATGCTCCCTCAACCTCAATTGGATCAACAATCGCGACAACACCACCCCCACCACCATCATCAGCAGCAGCAGCAACAACAGCAGCAGCAACAACAGCAGCAGCAACAACAGCAGCAGCAGCAGCAACAGCAGCAGCAACAACAACAACAACAGCAAACTCAGCATCAGCAACAGTCACAATCCCTTACCCAACAGCAGCAGCACATGCACCCACATGCCCATCTTGGAGCTATGCTGCTGCCCCAACAGCAGCAACAACAATCCCAGCAACCGACGCTCCTACTGAACGGAGCATCCACAGTGAACGTGGGCGGAGTGGCTGTTGCTGTTGGCTCTGTGGGCAGTGTCGGTGGTGTCGGTGGGGTCGGTGGTGTCGGTGGTGTTGTCGCTGTCGGTGGTGTTAGCGGTGTTGGTGGTGTTGGCGGAGTTGGCGGCACAGGCGGCTCCGTCTTTCCAGATGTCAATGATAATTTCGATGAGCCCTTTCGAGAGTTTCTTTAAGCAATTTGGCACTGATTGGGTCAATCAGATGGTCTGTGGTAAACTGATATAGGTACACAAATAGAATTTATAGAATAAAGCTAAGAGGTTTGCGGAATCCGAGAGCGAAATAGTTAAGATCCATTTAAACACAAATATATTCTAATATAAGTAACCGGAAATCCCAAGCACAACCCTTCACATCCCCAAAGGACTATTGGACTATGGAGTCCAGTCACACGAAACAATTGAAGCAGCTCGTATACGAGATACCCTGTACTCAGGTCGGAAGTAATGCCAGGACTGGCCCTTCATTCCTTGACACATATACACAGGCACACACACAGGCACACACACACACACACACACACACACACACACACACACACACACACACACGCTTTAAGCAATACTCTGCTTGCTCTTCGAGCAGCTCAGTTGCAGCTCGGCTGCTCCTCCCGGTGCTTCCCCCACATTACGCGCTATTGAAATCCGAGTCCAAATGATCGTTTGAAACCCAATGTTGCTTATGGGATCTGATAAGGATAATATACGTAAAACTTAAAAAAAATCTTTCGTTGGATTTGGAAACGAAGCCGACTTAAAAGGTGCAAATTTGAATTATTAATGCAATTATCTAAAGTTGTTCATATAAACGCGTAGTTAAGAGAGCTTAAAAATTACTTATAGTAGTTCGTAGATACACCTTTCCTCCTTAAGAGGGAATGGTGGAATAATACTGCAGCTTATTTTATGGAGTTGGAACTAGTGAGTAGGGAGCAGTCGGAAGAAACAAGGAAGCATCTTTTTGGTGGGTTTGAATTAATCGTGGGGAATTGATGGCAACGCGAAGCCTCAATTAACGTTAAATAACGGTACTAGACTTAAGTAGATGCTGATGGCAAAATGGCATCCAACGCTTCCCAAGCAAACCCAACGATTTGCCTTGTCGGCTACAGAGAGTGACGCGTCGATAAGTTAATTTACCACCCATGATCTTTTTAATGCACTTCAAATTTAGTGTAGTTGTAATGGAGAGCTCCTGGGGTATGATACGGGGTACAGGGTACTTGGTAGTGGGGTATGTGGGTATGTGGGTATGCGGGTAGGTGGGTAGGGGGGAGGCAGAGGAATATATGTGGTATTGCGTTTAGTGTATTGGTATTGGGCGGAGCAACAAAACAATTAACACACAAACCGTTGAGAGTCACATCAAAATTGGAACACTTCCTTTCTTCTTACTCTCTGTAGGTGGAAGTGAGATAGCAGCTGCTTTCGTACGCGGTGACGTGCGAATGGTAAACAGTAATAAAAATAACATTCTCAGTGGGTGTTGGGTATAAATATCTAAGTGTGCGTGAGTGCGTGTGTGTGTGTGTGTGTGCGTGTGTGTGTACCACATGTATGCTAGCATGTATGTGTGCACGTGTGTATTGGTCTCGGCAATAATTAAGTGAGAAATAGAAGTAAGGGTTCTGGTTCGTTCGTGGGTGTCGACTTAAGCTTGTTGATTATGTTTGATTAGTCAAGATTTATCAGTTAACTGGAGCTTAGAAACTTAGCTAGCTAGCTTCTAAATGAAATAGATGCAGTGCTAGAAAGACAACAACATTTAGGTTGAAAGCGGCAACTTATTAAAATATGAAACAGTCAAATAAACTCAATGCAATTTGTAAAACAGATTTTGTATTGGCCATCGTCTGAAGGCTACGAAACGAATCAAAACGAATCAAAAAGAATCGAAACGAAACAAAACAGAATGGTACATGCAGAAATTGCTATATTTTAAGGAAAATTCGCTACAGCGAAGGCAAAAAGAATTTATACCTAAATAAATTCTCTTTGGGTAAAGATGAGTTATTCTAGTCAAATTCAGTTATGAAATGGCAATATAGGAGTGTAGTTTAGCTTTAAACCAAATTTCTAAGCTAATTCACGTCTATTACATTATTATATATATGCATATTGTAAAAACTACTATATTTATATCTTATAAGCTATCGTTGTATATACCGTTAAGTCTGGTCTAAAGAGAATGAGCATTTGGTGTGTACAAGCAGGACAGCTACTCATATGTACTTATATATAAATATGTATATAGAAGTATGTGCGTATGTAGTTCTTTTGTGAGTTAATTATAGCATTGTGTAGTTCAGTGAAACAATGATTATTAAATAAACTAAATTTATAAAATAACTATAAAGTTGTGTAATGTTATTGTTTTTATTTTCCGAAAATAAATTTTGGTAAAGAGCTAAGAGTAAAGGTAAAGTATATTCCGTCATCTTCCTATATGTCAAATATAAATATTTACATTCAAATATTTAATTTCAGACGATTAAAAATGGATAAACTAAAAATATTTATTGGGAATGTTTAAAACAAAAATGCTTTCGGAAAAAGAAA
Source organism: Zaprionus lineosus (assembly GCA_035044505.1). Classification (NCBI taxonomy): domain Eukaryota; kingdom Metazoa; phylum Arthropoda; class Insecta; order Diptera; family Drosophilidae; genus Zaprionus; species Zaprionus lineosus. Next base: position 770,419 of record JAWNNX010000025.1, read on the forward strand.
ATACTGAATTATATAAAATAAATTTAATTATTAGATTGAGTTTCTTAATAGAAACCACACCAAGAAATATGCAATAAAGAACTTTTTTAATTTAAAAGATTAAAAATGGAATACAGTAAAGCTCAAAAAATATAAATATAGAGCTTTGAAGCCAGCCCAACTAAAAATCTGTCTCTGCCTGACAAAATACAGAAGGATGATGAAATTTAATTCTCAAATTTCAAGTGTCAATATGTATTAGAGACAAAAATTATTTACCAACAAAAACTTGGGACTTAACGAGAGAAATATCTTTAAGTTACTTAACTGTAATTATTTGGAGAATAAAAGCAAATAAAAATTATATGCGATTCTAAGGGCAGAGAAATCACTTAGGTCTTTTTATATTTTCAGTGTGAAATAAAAAAAATTTTACATTTTATATTAAATTATTTTTAACTTAATTCTAGTTTTGAAATATACATTTTAATATTCAAATTTTTATTATATACAACCACTTAAAAAACATAAGGCAGAAAATATACCATCAGTTATATTATATATAATTATTTTTTACCCTAGCTCCATGATTTTCGATTTGTACTGCATTGCATTCACATTAAATAAATTGCATCATTTTAACTATATAAAGTTACTTTACTTAAATACTAATGAATACTTCTTATTGCACAATCACAACTAAGCACGTTTCTCCAATAGATAATAAAATTTTAACACACTATATTATAATAATAATATAAATACTTTTTTATTCTTATTAGTTGAGCGCTTGATGATCACAAAAACAATATCACTCTTCTTAAATATGTGACATATACTTCTAATGTTGCCAGATAGTTAGATAAAGGTAAAGTGGTATCGATACCAACTTCGTAACAATCGATAGTTTACTTTGCATACATTGAATGTAGGGTGTTTTGTGACGTCACAAATACCTCAGTTCTCATCAATTTAAATATATATGTACTTTATTTAATTATTAACGGTTATAAATGTTGTGTAATGAACTCAGCATTTATTTATTTGCTTAAAGAATAATATATATTTCCTGATTATTTCAACAAACATACATTGTCGCAAGCTGTTGCTCTCTCCTTGTTTCGTACTTTCGTAATTCTTGAGCTGCTCTCATAAAGTCCAACAAACAAGCCTGCGCAATCCTCTCTTCAGCTATAACCAAAACAAGATTTTGTTTGTGTTAACATTGTGTTTTCGCGCTTTGCGAGGCGAACATCGATGTGCAAGTTAACGGCAATAGGGAATTGAAGTAAAGCGCAAAGTTGTTGAAACTTAAAATCCAAAAGTTGATTTAAGTTATTTATTAAAATGTGAGTATACAAAGAAGCTTGTATAAATGTATTAAGAGTTCCTCAAGTGCATGCACATTATATTTTGTTACTAACTAAAGCAGACATTATTCAAATAGAAGAAGTGAGACAGACGACAGGCGTTTCTGCTTGTTTAGTTACTTCTTTTTTCAGGTTCACTGCCTGCTTCCGTTCTACTTAGATGGTCTTTTGTTTGATGTTTTTATTTCTTTTTTCTCAAGATGCGCTGTGTGTAATTTGCTTAGTGCTATGTACATGTATATGCTTTACCTGTGTAACTTTAGAGCCGCGTTCATTTTTACAAGGCTGTGTTTGCATGTGTTAAAAAGGCAAAGAAGTTCTGTAAAAATCACAATAAGAATTGTGTTTTTAAACCAAGCCAACAATAGTTGCAAATTTGAATTTATCGATGAAATTTACAGTTTGTATAGAAACAAACACATACGTACGTGCATCTAGTTCATACATTCGTATGCGTTTGGCTATGCGTGCACTTGCCGCTTGAGTTCGCCACAGTTTGTTAACCTCTAGACGCGGTCGATGCAATGTGATTTTGGCCACAGCGTGCTCCAGTTCTTGTATTTCTTGTTGTTGGTCACACTTTCCTCTATTGCGATTCAATTTTAAATCTCACCTTTCCCCAAGCAAAATCTACCATTCACTTAAATACCTATGCATTAGCGTTTGCGTTTTTGTGTACGTGTTTATATGTACAAAATTGTTACAACCAGCACAAATTTCCGGAACTTGCCGTTGACATGCAAATAAGTGGGTGACTGTTGGTGTTGCATGAATGCATATCCTCAAACAGAAACAGAAACAAATAGTAACCTCTTTACCGAGTTCCATTTTGAGCAGATGTCAATCGACACAAATGTTTTTTGTGGACTGCGATCCTGTTTTACACACAAGTAAAAAGTCTATGAACGCTTAAAACAAAAAGAAAGACAAGTTTTACCACTAAAGTTTAAATAGGAATAAATCAAGTGATTTTGACTTTTAAAGATTATTCGTTTGGTCACTAAAAAAATGTATCCCACGCTATAAATAAACTAATCACATTCAATTATCCTCCCCTAATATATCCAGGGAGAAGGCCTATTTCCTGGTTACGCGTTTTGGGTGTGGGCTACGTAAACAGGTGAACATTTTCACTCCATCTCTATTTTCAGCTCAAATGTCCAGTGTTATTAATTCTGCCACCTTTGACACAGTTTTTAGACGATCGATTTTATTGTCATGTGGAAGGGGTTTTAGGAGTTGTGATGTTTGTTTATTCATACTCAACAGTGGGAAATAGTGCCACTCGCGCCAGACGACTAATTGGTGCAGTAACCTTTTCCAATTGAGGAGTTCAAATGATCGGGTTGCCCTTATGTACGCAGCGGGGCGCACAGTATGACCAGAGGTTAGTCTGAGGTCAATTATGATAGGATTTATAAATTTGAATAATTAAAAACTTAACAGAAAGTCCAGAAATATTTCCAAAAATTAACCCATATTTTCAGTTTTAAGATCGGTCACTTTCCATTTCCAATTCATTTGTTGAAGAAGCACCTTGTCCACCAGCGGCGTAATTTGCAATATCACCAATTGGAATCGATTTTATGTCGCTTGCACTCGAACTGCGTCCTTGTCACCAAAAACTAGATACTCACACATTTGACGAACGCTCCCCATTCCAAAGGCGCCCACAGTTCAATATAATAATAACAAATAATTCTCCAGAACTAGGCCAGTGAGAATGGAAAGGGTCAATATGAAATGTTGACTTAATGCAGTCGTCTCTCTTTTGTACGGGTTTGTCTTCTTTTTCCACAGCCGTAAAATGGAACAGGGTTGTTGGAGGGTTAATTCTTGGACGCAGGCTGCAGCACAAGTAGACTGGGCCAGACAGGTGTGCCAGGTGGTAAAAAGAGAGACAAGTGGTTGTCAGTGATTCGCATTTGTTGCGTGTCTGCCAACGATTTGGGGGTTGACTCCTTTCAACTTTCTCTGGCTTATTTGCGGTTGACCATTTATCGATTTCGCTCAGCCTGGATAACTGTCCTGACCACTTGACTAATATATTTTCCATGCACATGTATCATCAATATTTGCAGTGTGTAAACGGAGTCAAACAACGGAATATAAAATAATTTTGGTGGAAAATGGCATCCGGGGGCTTGACGTGCGTCAAGTACATTACCTTCTTCTGCAATCTTCTATTTGCGGTAAGTCCAAAAAAAAAAATTAATTAGTCCGGGAGATTACCTATTCGATTGGTCTCCGGACCATAGAACTTGGAAAAATATTAAACTAATGATTGGCCACACCCACAGCTCAGCGGCCTCCTCATTCTTATTGTGGGAGCAATTGTACAATTGAACTATGCCCACTACTCGAACTTTGTGAGTGATCACATCTGGACCGCTCCGATCATACTGATGGTGGTTGGAGCCACCGTCGCATTCATATGCTTTCTTGGATGCTGCGGCGCTCTGAAGGAGAACAGCTGTATGATACTAAGTTTTGCCATACTGGCCGTGGTAATCTTTCTGTTCGAGATTGGGCTGGGCATTGCGGGCTATGTGAAGCATACGGGCTTGCAGCAGCTGATGGAGACACAGTTCAATACCACGCTGAAGCACTATAAGGAACGAGAGGATTACCGTGATGCCTGGACTCTGTTGGAAAGCGAGCTCAACTGCTGTGGCATTAGTGGCCCCAACGACTGGGATACCATCTTTCCGAATAAAACGCTACCACCAACCTGTTGCAAGGTCATTAACATGAGTGAAGCCAAGGAGTGCACCACAATGCATGCCATTCAACAAGGATGTCTGCAAAAGCTTCTGGATGTAATTGATTCGAAAACATTGATATTGGCCGGCGTAGTACTGACAGTGGCTGGAATACAGGTAAGTATCTACAATTTCCACTTTACCCACGTTGAATCCTTCCTAATTCATTGTATCATTTCAGCTACTTACTATACTCTTCGCTTGCTGTTTGTACCGTTCCTTTCGCCGCAGCTATGATCACGTTTAAGCCGATAGAACGAATGTAGATTATCGACTCTGACATTCGATTTTCGTCTATTTAGTAGTTTGTAGTTGGTGAAAAGCATGCGAAACAATTCGATGCCGTCTTTATGAGGCTTGTTGACAAGCAACACACATACACACACACATACAAACTCATATCCAATCAATCCACAATCCACAAGCTCAATTGTATCAGTGGATCAACTGGTACACTGACCCAATTATTATACTTTTCAGTTTATAAATAAGTACTATTGAAATATTGGAATATTGAAATATTGAAATATTTGAAAACTTGTTAATGTTATTTCTGGCTCATCTCTTTTTTGAGCATCTAATGAAAGTATTCACCTAAAGCTATACATGTGTACTCAAATTTATTTATTCATTTGGTTTACCTTCTTCATTCATATTCTATGAAACTTTTTTATTATTTTAATTGAATTGTTATTTTGTAATTTACTTTCATTATGTTTAATTTTCGATTAAATGAAATCCATCTGCTCCGTTTGCCAATGCAACAAGCCACCACACACATCCCATGCGCATATCAGACATACATTTGTCATATATAAAGAGAAAGATTAACTGGTCTAGCCCTTTACACACATGCATCATTTCATCATTTTACAAAGTGTCCTTAGAACACGTTTTTATATGCATATACAAACAAATATATGACATGTGAACAAGCGTTATATGTCTTTAGTAAATGACTTAGTAGGGATATTAGCATTTTTAACGATATTCGTGTGCGTGGTGAAGTTTCTAAAGAACCCACCATTTTTAGATTGGTTTTACGTATTGCAACCCGCAAAATAAGAAAATAATTAATTATATTCGTATTAAAACACAGATACACCACTTATAGCTACATATTTAAATGCATTAGGGAACACACACACACACCCACACATCTAAACGTCTGCAAACACATATTAATATATATATAAAAAATATTCAACTCTTACGTGTATTGTAAAGTATTTGTGAACATTTTACATTTATTGGCCACGCCTCAAAAAGAAACACTTTCGAATATTTTATTTACGGTTCTTCGAATGAATCTTAATGTTAAAGATCGTATTAGTAACTGTCTAAAAGAAACTAAGCTCGGAATTAATATTTAAAGCAAACTAAATATTTGAAGCTAAGTAAAGACATTTATGCAGCACTGAAAGTAATTCAATAAATAAACAATTTCAACTCATATATCAAAAGGGGTTTGTTTTAATATCAGAGACTGCAAAACTATTTGTGTGGTATTTAATATAAGTTTAAAGATAAGCCTCTTGGTTTCATTTTAGAATTGGAGAACATTAGTACAGAAATAGATTTTTTTTTTGTTTTTGTTAATACATGCATTTATAAAGGTAATTAAAAAGCAATGGACTAAAATTTTTTAATTAATTGGATAGATTTACCATTTTCATTAATCTAATTTAACGTCGTTTTAAAATTTTAGATGTTTTTACTTCATAAACAAAGCTATCGAGCTTTAGTTATCGATTGGTTTGATCGATAGATAACAATATACTCCAACGACTCCATAAACGTTGCAACAACATTTCAAAATTCGTTTACTGACTTCTTCAGTATTGTGTTCAATTTATTAATTTAATATATTATTATTACTTTTATTTTGTAAATTGTGTATTGTTTATATTGAATCTAAAATCCAAAAGCGTTGCCCCTAACAACGCGTATTTTCTAAATGTTTGTTCAATAATCTTAGAAGCACATAACGGGCGTTGATATCAACTTCAACTCAATATACAGTTTACAGTAAGTGCTCAAAGTTGAATTGCGCATAATTTAAAAATAAATAACTTTGTTAAATATTCTATAGAATACTTTAAATTCGTTCGATACAAGATGTCACAAGTGGCTAGTCCCTCGGCGCCACGCAAAGAAGTTACCGGCTTACACCGTATGACTCAGAAGGGATTGCGTGACTTGTGCAAAAAGGATAAGCTTTATCAAACTCCCAGACTAAACGATGTTCTCTACTTGCACTACCAGGGTTAGTTGCTTTTGGTGAAGTTCATAAACAAAAGTTATACATTCACCAATTCATTAATTAATAGGTTACCAATATATTGAGTGCCTGGATGAGTATACGGAGCTAAAATGCCTCTGGCTTGAGTGCAATGCGATTTCAGAGATTGAGGGTCTCAATAATCAAACGAAGTTAAAGTGTCTCTTTTTGCAGAATAATCTTATTAAGCGTATTGAGAATCTAGAATGCTGTCCGGAGCTGGACACTCTTAATCTCAGCTCCAATCATATACGCAAAATTGAAAATATTGGCTTAGATATCTTACCCGTTTTAAATACCCTCAATATTTCATCGAACTACTTAAAGGACAGCGAAAGTATTGCCCATTTGGTAAACTGTAAGAACCTAGCTGTTCTGGATCTATCAAACAATCGTATCGACGACATATTGGTCGTCAAAATATTCGAGCAAATGCCTTGCCTTAAAGTATTGGTACTACAGGGTAATCCAGTGGTCTCCCGTTTGCCACAGTACAGAAAGACCTTGATATTGTCTTGTGTAAGTTAAACTTAGATGCTTTGATATATATGGAATTTATAAAATTGAAATTAATTTCGTTTGTAGAAGGAGTTAACGTACCTAGACAGCCGACCAGTTTTCCCACGCGATCGGGCCTGCGCCGAGGCCTGGTAAGTGTCTGTCTAGTCTTTAATAAATGACCATTTCATTATCGTTGCAAAATTAAGGAAACGCGAGGGATTTGAAGGGGAGCGAAAGGAAAATAGGCGTTGGAACCGCGCTGAACGTAAGAAAATGCGCGATAGTGTGAACTGTAAGTTTCCTTAGTCTTTCTTAAATGCTAACTAAATTGATAATCATTATGTTAGACACAATTAAGCTGCGTAATCGCCACCGTCCAGCAGACCAACAAGATACATTGATTAGCTCTACCGACTCAGAAGCTGAAGAGGATGCAAACAAACGCGGGGAAAACACACGAATAAAAGCTGCTGTAGAAACTGGATGTGTTGACGATATTTGGAGTGAGGTGGAAGGAGCTGAAAACGATAACGGAAGTACCGTTGGGTCTGGTGATGATACAAATATCAGTTCATCCCGGCCCTTAGAAGGACGGCCGAAAATTCTTCATGAATCGCAGCTATCAGATTATGAAATTTCCGACGGACTAAAGGAGCCACTTAAGAAGAAGGTTCTAATTGAAGAAATAGCTCCAGAGAAGAGAGAGAACTCGGAGGAAGTACAACAAATAAAGGATTCTGAGATGGGTGATGGTGATCGTGACAGGAATACCTCAACTGGAAATTCAATCAGTATTTCAGATCAACCTCTTAGAAAGAGGATTCTAATTGAAGAAAGGGAGAAAGATGGACCGATGAAAATATTACAAGTAGAGGAAACTGAGATGGGTGATGGTGATCACGTTCGCGAGGAATGCAAAGAGGAACACACTATTAAAGTTCCAATGACTGATGAATTAATAAGTCTTTCGGGTCAAACTCTTGGAAAAAGGATTTTGATTGAGGAAATAAATCCAAGGAAGAGAGATAGCTCAGAGGATGTGCCACAATTAAATGAAACCAAAATGGGTGATGGTGACCATCTTCCTGAGGAATGCAAAGAGAATAAAAAACTTAAGATTCCTACAATTGAGGTTTTAACCGGTCTTCCAGATGAATCTATAAGAACAAAGATTCTAATTGAGGAAATAAATGCAAAAGAGAAGGAAGATTCAAAGGAAAAACTTGAATTGAAGAAGACTGAAATGGATGATGGTGCTCGTGATGGGGAATGCAAAGAGGATATCAAGTATAAGGTTCCCATAACTGAGAACATAATCAGTCGTTCGGATCGGCTACTAGATTCACTTCCAAGTGTGATGAAGCCTATAGAAAAGAGGGTTTTAATCGAGGAAATAAATCCAGAGGTGGAAGAGGACTCAGCGGAAGTACTGAAACCAAATAAAATTGAAAGGCATGATGATGCTCGTGATCGGGAATGCGAATTGGAGGACAATCTTAACAATCTAACAATCAAGAAGGTTACAGATCAATTAAAGGACGAACGCGCTGCAGGTTCCAGTATTGCTGGGCTTCCAGATGTATTAGTTGAACCAGAGTCAGATTTGGATCGTGACAGTGAAGAGGACTTTGAGCCGTCGTACAGGAAGTTGGAGGCAGTAGCTAACAACAAGAGAAATAGTCCCACTCCCCAGGAGATCAAAGAGCAATGTATTGAAAAGATGTATAAATCTTACGCTTCAGAAATTTTTGTGGAGCAGCCTGAATTCAGTGTAGAAATGCTGGAAGATCAAACATCTGATGGCCAGGAAGAAGTCAGGTCTCCAGTTATGGAGCTTAATAAGTCTGAGGTGGACACTCAAGAGAATCTTGAATTTATATATCCAAAAACAAAGGAACAATTTTATTATGACGAAGAATATGCCATAGCAAATGACAAGGTGGAATATGACATGGAGCAACTTAGCAAAAATCTGGATGAGGATTTGAATGAAATTAGACAGCCATTAGAAGAGATTCATAAAGACGGCGATTCATCTAATTACAAAACAAATGCAAGCACCGACGACGAGGAAGAAGAAAGGAACAAATGTGTCGAGATGACGACAACGATTCGATCTCTACGACTCATCGAGGAGTTTGCAGTGCGACGAGAACGGATCAGGGAAGGAGCAACCAGCGAGTACCAAAGTGGAAATGGAAATTCGATCACTAAAGACATTGAGTCTGAGATGGACAAGTTTGACAATGCCTTTGCTAAAATCCTTGATGACAGCACCGATGATGTTCCCAAGCGTGTGTTTGGCGCCGGCTTGGATATTCCGAGCTGTGAATGGCCCAAAGAAGAGTGCCTGCGTCAGTTAATAGTAAAAGAAGTCCTAACCGATCTGGACAGCAATGAGTTCGAGATGAAGCCAATAACAAGGAAAACCAGTGCCGAGCAGGCAAGTGAAATTTGCGAGCAGCTCTCTCAAAAATTGGCCGCGGATGAGGAATCCCTACGTGACTTACTTCAGCAGTTGGAAGACGAAAGCGACGTGTTTAGTGAAGTTGTAGACACTTTTGAGACAATGGACATGTCAGACGCACCTGAACCCAGCGTTGAGAACGTGTGCTCCGCCCTGATAGATGACCTGATGAATGAATTGCAATACCAAGAAGTCATAAATGACCAGAATGTGAAAAACTTCGATTTTGGGTTAATTGAATCCGATGAAGAATATAGCTATTCGCAAAATCCAAAGGTGGATCCTATTGTGCCGCCGGAAATAGAGAATCTGTCTGGTGGAATGTCCCTGCGCCAATGCCTGGATAACTTTGGTGAATTTATGACTAAAGTCTCTGAGCGCAAGTACACGCATAGGAGGACGACCACCAGTGTAGAGAAGGTATGTGCCGCCAAGGCTTTTCTTAAGTCAAAAATGTCGAGTGTCCATACTGAAAGTGCTGAAGAGCTGGATGCCCAGCTTGCCAAGTATGAGGAGAGGGCCAAAAAGCGGGTGTCTGCTCTGGCATCTCGCTGTTATGCGAAGCGGGAAAACTTGGAGGACTGTCTGGAAGTTGTTGACAATCGACTGGTGATTGTGAAGAAGAGTACGGGTGAAATAGAGGATCTGCCGCCACCACCGCAGCTAATAAGTGACTCGGAGAGTGATGCTGAAGCCGCAAGCTCCAACGAAGAGTACGAATCTATTGTGGATGATCAGCCCGTAGAAGAGAGTTCCAGGTCAAACGACGTGACCAGTGAAAAGGAAGCCCAAGTTGAACAACCAGAGGAGCAAGTGGAGGAGTTTTTCTCGCTGAAAGCACGAAATACTTTTAATAATTTGGATTTGGAATTCATGGATAAACTGGATCTGCAAAAAGTCATCGGGGACGATGGGGAAATAACTGAGGAGACCATCCGTAACTTTAAGGAGATAAATGAAGCTATTCAGTCGGAACATGCATCTTATCTTCAAGCTGACACGCCTAAGGAAGATGATGAGATGTTTAAAAGCTTGATAGAACGTAGGAAGATGCAGGAGGAACGTGATCGTAACCTAGAAGCTCTAACGGACTCCCAAAACTTAAATTTACTGAAGGAAAATGTTCAAGATGAGGTTGAAGAGGATGAGCACGATTTCGAAGATGACGGCTCGATTAAGTTAACCCTGGGTACTTGTATGCTGTACGAGCTAAAGAGTCAGATACCTACGAACACAGAAGATGAAAAGGATTCCGTGGCAGATGAAGAGGATCACTTGGAGGAACAAACAACTGAAGATGCTGGATGCTTGGGTGTTCCTGAACTTGTGGACGAAGCGATTGCAGATTCTGTTCAGAAAGCTATGGACGAACTTGTTGATGATTCTGGAAATGAGTCTGTAAGTCAACCTGTCGACGAACCTGTCACACCACTCACTAAGGCCAAATCTGACAAGACTTCTCCTGAAACACTGAACGATAATCATGGCGAGGCATCTGCGACGGAATCTGGCGAGAAGCCGATTACAGAGAATATTGAAGTTAATCCCACAACTTGCAGTAGTTTGGTCTCCGTACCTCAAGGATATTTCCATAGCTCTAGCATTGATGATGATATTGTGTCCGATGACTCTACGGACTACGAATCTAGTGAGGAAATGCCTGTTGTTGAACCGCCCAAATTACCGGAAGGAATTTTCACTGAGATGTTGACAAATCAGGTTAAGGAAGCCTCAAAGTTTGATCGCGATTGTGAAGAAGCTTTACGCAAAGAGCTCTTCAGTCTACCACTCCGAAACTGGTCCAAGAAGAAGGAAGCCGACACAGATCAGTCAGACGGGGAGGAAGAAAATGATCAGGAGGAATTCTACAGCTTTGACACCATTTCGGATGACATGTCAGATAAGGAAGAAGCTACTGCAGAGCTGGAACACAGTGACATTTCAAATACTATATGCGAGAACTCACTCCTGCATGAGCAGGATGAAGATGAATCCAGCGCGGATTCGGATGGCTGCGGAGCCATTGGAGAACTGGCAAAAAACGCCAAGGATCAGTGGGCAAAGATATCCAAGCAGCTAAATGATTTCATTAGTACTGATGAAATGGAGTTGCTGGACCAGGGAATGTTCAATGAAGCAAACAACGACGAAGAAAACGATGAAAAGATACTGAAGAGCTTGAATGCTTTCAAAAATCTATGTGCTGAGTCACCAAATGAATCATACAATAACCAATCGAATGAGTCGAATGGACCAATCGAATTGATTGTAGAGGATGAAGGCGAGAAAACAAAGGACCTGGGATCTAAGAATGAAGACAAACCTACTTTAGGCTTATTGAAAAATAAAGAAGACTTAAACACTTGTGGTACTTCGGAGAGTCCTGAGTCTTCGGAGAAGGAACCCAGTGACTCCAGCAGCGTTGGCTCCACACATTCGGACCGCACTTTAAGGCTAGAGTATTTTGAAGAAAATGAACCCTACGGTGATGTTGGCGGAGATGAAAACGATGTTGGTAACGTGCCCGATTTGAATACATCCACTACTCTGAAAGTCGAAGAAATAGAGTGCAACTTGGAGATCTTGGATGAGGGTGACGGCACGGTAGTCGATAAGCTGAGCGTCAATGCGAAGGTCACCTATGAGTTTAAATAGTCTATGATATGTATTTATATTTATTTAAAATTACAATTTAAACAATACATTTGATTTCTTAACATTTGATTTCAATAGCTTGCAAATCTTAACTCACCATGTGTCTCGCCCACTTGCCCCCATTGATAACGCCTGGAAAGTTCACAGAGAATACCGGCTCAGACTGGATCTCCCAGCAAACAGCAAAAGGGGGCACCACGGAATGAGCACTTAATAAGTCACATACTAGGTACTTTTATTAGCAAGTAAGTAGGAGTAAAGATTAGAATAGTTCGATCTGATTATGTGTACTTTCGAGTCAATCATATCAAGATTGACACATATTAGCTGCTCCGAACCGGTTTGTGGTATTTACGGGTAACCATAATAACCGGTTTTCAGATCTGCCTAATCATGACCTTGACGAAGGCAGGTTATCAGTTATTACGAAAACGATTCAGTGTTCGCGGACAAGGTAACCGAAAATGACCAACTAGCACCTAGCCACTGCGTGTTCACTGTACTGGTTCCAACTGAAGTATATGCTGATTTGAATATACATATTGCGTAATTTCCATATGTTTATGTTGCATTTAATAATTCAATTTTAGAACCAAAAATAAAATAAAAACTCAATTCATAGGTCTCAACTGACAACAGTTATCTCTAAGCGCTTATCACAAATAGTCAGCTGAGGAAAGTTCTTAATGGGGGGCATTTAAAAAAATTATGTTTTATTTTTATTTTCAACAAGCTTTCTCGACGTTTTTGGGCATTTTAACCGCCCTTGAAATTCTAAAGACTCTTTAATTAAAGATGCACCAAAGCTGCTCCGTGCAACTGCCCCTATCTCTGTCTCTCTCACTGTTTGTGGGCAAAGTTGTTTAAATTCTTACTCACAGCTGGCAATGCCGTCAGTGGTACACCATTGACCACTGTATAAAGCGCATGCAATGGCTTACAAAAAGAACAAAGGGAAATAAGTTAAGTAGAATATTTAACATGTGTTTAGGTTAACTTTTTTTAGAAATGTCCTAATTCCTAAAGTCTAACCCAATTGCATTAGAACGATGAGATAGGTAACCGTTGCTGTGAATATCTGCGCAGATGAGGGAAGCATAAATGAATCCTTGTATAAGATATTTCCACAGAATTCTTACCGACATTAGAAGGCTGTAGTCAATGTCCATAAATCCCTCAGCGTTAATGATCAGGCCGTTCTGTTGCACCTGCAAGGTGAACTCCGATAGAACTGCACTGTATGACTGGGAGGGGGCTTCCACCAGTCGTTCGAAAGTGTATGCCAGGCCACGTACGCGGCTGCCTATGAGCATGTGCTGCCAAGTGGTTCAAGGATGAGTGAATTCGTTATATGGACTGAGTATTCCTTAACCAGTATCTCACCTGTCGCTTGGAGTACTCGCCACAACGACAGAACATGTAAAGTGAAATGAAAAGCGGAATAAAAGTCGACGACGTCATGTATATAAAGCCGAAATTGTAGACGTCCGCAAATATTAAAAATGTCCAGTAGATGTTGATTATAATGTCCAGGAACATAACTACAAAAATAAATACCATTGACCAGCCAAACAGGAGATTAAAATGTCCATATAATCGATATAGATCCATATAAGCGCCCTTAAGGCTCAGTAAATATTCCAAGGAGCACAGGTGGTCATATTTCAGATCCAGCATTTGGTTCTCTCTCAGAAGTCGACAGGACTGCACTGCATCCAGTCGCTTTCCCAAGAGCTCCACATGATAGCCCAAGAGCTCAGCGTAGAGCAGCAGCAAGAGAGCCTGCGTTCGAATGACGAGGACAGCTGCAAGGGAGTACCAAAAGTAGCCGTAGTAGTCTTGGTGAATGGTCACGTATGCAGTTGTCAATAGGGAAACGATGTGGAGCGCCCCCAGCAGGTAATACTTTAAGAAGCGTATCCAATTCCAGTTTTGAGTCCAGTGATGCAGTTCGCCTTGAAAGCGGAGGCGTAGGCTCTTGAATAGAAGGCAAAACTGGTAGTATCCATCATACTGGAACATCACCTGAGCCTGGATAACTGTGTTATTGGGTTATTAAGACCTTGGTCTTGGATCCTTGGGCTATGTGCGTCATGGCACTTACCTAACATGGTGATTGTTTGGGATATAAACACAATGCAGCTAACCAGCATCGATACTATCATTTCTCTCCTTCTCCATGGAGCATTCACAGTTATATAAGAGGTAAGTACCGTATTAATCGCAAGGAAGATTCCAGTGAAGATCCTCTGCATACGCTGCACCTCCTGCCGTTCCGACCAGGGCACTAAACCGAAAACAGCGAAGTACTTAAGATGACGCTGCAGCGCGTATAGCATTTGAGGCCTTTGGAATCCCAATTGGGTCTACACATGTCCAGGCATCGGATACAGTTTTATACCACTCCTCGCAGGAGTAAATGGTGGATGGTGGATGGGTGATGGGAGATGGGAGATGTTAACACATTGATATTTTGCTAGCTAATTGAAATTGACAATTTACTTAATGAGTGTTACTAACACAGTCACAGGATCGACAATACCGCAAGGTACACAAGTTGAAGTAAAGTGCCAGGACGCTCGAAGAAACACACATAATTTTATTATTTTATTCTTATTTTACTTTTATTATTTATTGTTTATTATTTTAACAAATTAAATGCGGATAAGCAGATTGCACAAAATACCAGTAAGTAGCTCCTATCACATACAAGGTATCTGGTAATCCAATCGGCCACCAAATATGGCACAACAAGCGCCAAGATTCCAGAAGGTGTGCCTCAAAGCTTCATTTTCAAATCGTTGGTCTAATCAAAGTTTATTTGCCTTTTGTGTTTTTTATAGCTGCTGCTCGAATTGTAGCTCTCAGGGCTGATAGCGACATGTTGAACTAATAACACACACGCACACACATACACACAAACGTACGTAATTATATATTCCCCCAAGTGAAGACTTTTGAAAAGGAAAAGTATATACATCTGGACACACAGGCATCAGATTGATTATATTTCGGATTGGGTAATGCGGATTGTTGATGTTTCATTTTCCTTATTTTTGTTTTGTATTGAGAATCAGCTGATAATCGTAAGAATTTCTGGTATAAATATGGGTCTATGCGTTCCCCTGGATTCAGTTGTTAGGAGCAGCTTGGCTGCCCACGTCGTGCCCGAAAAGAGTTTCCGTTAAGTGATACTAAGTTTAAGAGTGTGCAAATCCTGTGACCTGTGAACATCATGCCTGTTAGTATAAAGAACGATATTTCAACTGTAGACTCCTACAAATAATCGATTGTTGATCCTTCGATATGTTTGTTTAAATCAGGGACTTTTGTTATTTAGTCTGTGTCCGTGCAACTACATAAATATTAAGGATTTCTATATTTCCGATGTTTTCTTCCCACACTTCGAGACGTCGCTTTATTTTTTATTTTTATTTTCATTTAATCCGTAACCTGTGAACGTCATATCTGTTAGTTTACTTTAGACCGCCACAAATAATCGATTGTTCGATCGAATCCATCCTTCGATATGTTTATTTAAACTAAAGGCTCAGCTTTGCCATTCTGAGCTCTGAGCTAGTTCTTTCACTGAATCAAAATTAGGGGGATTCTTAGATTTTAGATCCTATGTTTTCCTTTGTATCCACAAGGATTCGTTTTCATCCATTTCTTTTTATTTTTTGGCACAGGCTGAACTTCGAATTGCCATCATTGGCCAGAGCAATTTTGCGGCTGATGTGCTGGAGCTTCTGTTGGAGCGGCCAAACAATAAAATCGTAGGAGTTTTCACCATACCAGACAAAGGCAGCCGGGAGGATATATTGGCCACTACTGCGGCTAGCCATAATATACCCGTGTACAAGATTGCAACTTGGCGTCGCAAGGGTGTGGATATTCCCGAGATTATTGACCTTTACAAATCTGTAGGTGCCACCTTAAATGTTTTGCCCTACTGCTCGCAATGGATTCCATTGGACGTGATTGATGGCGCCGAATTGGGCAGCATCTGTTATCATCCGTCTATTCTGCCGAGACACCGTGGAGCGAGTGCCATCTCCTGGACCCTAATCGAGGTGAGACTGGGCATTGATTGCGTTAATAGCCACGGGTGTTTATTAAAGTACTTATGATTTTATTTTGCATCTTAGGGTGATGATGTGGGTGGCTTCAGTGTGTTTTGGGCTGACGCTGGGCTAGACACCGGACCGCTTTTGCTGCAGCGACAAACGAATGTGGAGCCTACCGATACACTAGACACCATATACAAGCGTTTCCTTTACCCCGAGGGTGTGAAGGCGATGGGAGTAGCTGTGGACATGGTTGCCAATAACACAGCACCCAAAATTACACAGACCGAAGTAGGAGCCACCTATGATCCGCCCATGTTCAAGGCAGAGAACCAACAAATAAATCTTCTCCAATCGGCGGAGCGAATTTGGAACTTTGTGAGAGCCTTGGACTCAGTTCCTGGTGCTGTGGCAACTGTCATAAACGCAGACGGCAGCGAAGAGATGGTTCGACTCTTCGGTGCCCATCTCTATTCTGCCGGTCCCGTAAAGAAGGGACAGCCCTTGAAGCTGAAGGGTCTTGACAAGCCTGCGTGGGTGCACCAAGGTGGTCTTCTTATTGAGGGGACAGACTCTGAGTTTGTGAACATTCGTCGCATTAAGCGGGGATCCAAGATGATAAATGCCTGCGATTGGTTCAAGCAGGCGGACCACAAGCCCATCACGGACTTCTCAGAAAACGAGCTCATCAAAAAGGAACAGCTGGCCAGTATTTGGAAAGCTATTCTCAAGGAATCCATCGAAGCATCGACGGACTTTTTTGCCGCCGGCGCTGGTTCGATGGATGTTGTGCGCCTGGTCGAGGAAGTGAAGGAGGCATTCGACATTCCATTGGAAAACGAACATGTCTTTATGGCTCCAGTCTTCGAGGAGTTCTTTGATTTGCTCATCAGGACTCTGCGCCAAGGCTCCGTTGGCGGCAGCCAGCAGCAGGTCGACTTTAAAGGATTTGTACTAAACGCAAACAAGCGGGAGATCAAGGTACCCACCCAATTGTTTGTCAACGGTGTCTTTGTGGATGCTGAGCAAGGCAGGACCTTGGATATTGTCAACCCCAGCGATGAGCAGGTGATCTGTAAGGTTGCTTGTGCAGGTGTTGCGGATGTAAACGTCGCTGTCGAGGCCGCCCACAAGGCATTTAATGGTGCCTGGAAGCAGATCTCCGCCAGACAACGCGGACAATTGATGCTTAAGCTGGCTGATCTTATGGAGCAGCATAAAGAGGAGCTGGCAACGATCGAGTCGGTGGACTCCGGCGCTGTCTACACGCTGGCGCTCAAGACTCACATTGGTATGTCCATTGATGCCTGGCGCTACTTTGCCGGCTGGTGCGATAAGATTCAGGGCAGCACAGTGCCGGTCAATCCCGCCAGGCCAAACAACGTGTTAACCTACACTCGCAAGGAACCCATTGGCGTGTGTGGCTTGATCACGCCATGGAACTATCCCTTAATGATGCTCTCCTGGAAAATGGCTGCATGTATCGCTGCAGGCAACACATGCATCATTAAGCCGGCCCAAACGTGTCCCTTGACGGCACTTAAGTTTGCGGAACTGACTGTCCAGGCTGGCTTCCCGCCAGGCGTGATCAATGTGCTGTCCGGCAAGGGCAGCGAGGCAGGGCAGGCTCTGGCAGATCATCTGCTTGTCAGAAAGCTTGGCTTCACCGGCTCCACCCCGGTCGGAATGCACATAATGAAGTCCTGCGCGATGTCGAACCTCAAGAAGTGCTCTCTGGAATTGGGAGGAAAGAGTCCGCTGGTTATTTTTGCAGACTGTGATCTGGACAAGGCTGTCAAGCATGTAAGACTTGAGGGAGAAAGGGATCAAGCGGATATCCTTTGACAGTATTCTTCATTTGGCTTTTTCAGGGCATGTCCTCGGTGTTCTTCAACAAGGGTGAGAACTGTATCGCAGCGGGCCGCTTGTTCGTGGAAGATCGAATCCATGACGAATTTGTGCGTCGCGTCTTGAAGGATCTACGCACCATGACCATAGGTGATCCCCTGAACCGATCCACGGCTCATGGTCCACAAAACCATGAGGCACACTTTAACAAATTGCTGGAGTTTTGCCAAAAGGGTGTGGCCGAGGGTGCAACCCTTGTCTATGGTGGCTGCCGTGTACCTAATATGAAGGGTTTCTTCTTCACACCAACGGTGTTCACGGATGTGAAGGACGATATGTTTATTGCACAGGAAGAATCGTTCGGTCCCATCATGATCATTTCCAAATTTAACGGCAGTGATGTCGATTCTGTGATGGAACGGGCCAACCGCTCCGAGTACGGACTTGCCAGTGGGGTCTTCACCAAGGACATAACGAAGGCGCTGACTTTTGCCGATGGCATTGATGCGGGAACGGTATTTGTCAATGTCTACAACAAAACGGATGTGGCTGCTCCATTCGGAGGCTTCAAGCAGAGTGGCTTTGGCAAGGACCTAGGCCAGGAGGCGCTCAACGAGTATCTGAAGACTAAATGCGTCACCATTGAATATTGAAGCCTCTCCAAGGACATCGTCTGAGTAATTAAAATAAGTAAAAAGACTTTCTCTTGCCATTTATAAATTCTAAGCCTTCAACTTGTACGTCTTTCAAGTATCCTTCAACTCTTCACGTGAACTCTCATTACATTTATCTTAACTCTTAATGTACTCTATCAATAGGAAAAAGTTTGTTTATAATAAATAAATGATAGATAAAAAATTTAAAACTTATTTCTATTAAAGTATCCCTCAACCTACCAAAGAACTCAAATACCTATGTCCTTGTTACTTATTTTTGAAGCAATCTTTTTTGGTATAATCTTTATACTAAATGTTTATCCTGCGATTGTTCCCAAGGTCACCTCAAGGGAGATGTTTAACAGCCACGACTTTTATATATCCTCTGCCCTAGAATACACTGCCCTAGAATACACTGCCCTAGGATGCTCTCCACGTATACGCAGCGTAAAAGCAACCCAGAGTCTTCCCAATTGTAGGCTGTCTCTGATGCCCAAAATATCCTCCGTAATTTTATGACTTATTGGGCAGAAGACCTTTGGGAAAAGTGGATATCCAGCTGCTCACCCGTGTCCCAGTTAAAGATGCGTCAATTGATGATTCAACTGGTCCATTTCGACGCGATTTTCAATCAATTTCTTGCCAGGAGCCATCCCGCAAACAGGAACTAAAGAAGCGGTGGACGTTGTATTTTATGCAGTCAGGATAGTCATGTTGGAGAGTTGGAGAAGAGAGTGGACAAAGAAAATGGCGTCTTCGATTTCCGATTTCATTCAGATGTCCCACCACGTGTCCAGAAACCAATCCACAAATAAGTGTTCTAATTATCCTGAATGCTTAATACTAAAGCGGTACGAAGGAGCCTAGGAGTTACGCCTTATCGCAGCACCAAGTAGTTGGGTCTACTTCGTAGAGTGTTCTATGTATGACAAAGATGCGTTCTTTGTGGTTGCTGCGGGGGTGTTTTTAGATTCGGCAAGGATCTGTGGTGCAGTTAACTGCCAGCACTTCACCACGGAAACAATTTAAGTGAATCTTTATGCGATGTTGGCATCACTATCCGTTGCCTTGTATACTTTATTCCATATTCCATCCCTGTGCTACTTAAAGCCACCCCTGAAGAAACCGAAAGTCAAAAATCCTTGCCGCTAACCCCTGACCTCATCGCAATGGAGCACTACCAGCTGAGACATTTTCGTTGATTTGGGGATTCGAATATAGAAGTAGATACAACGTAGGTTGGTTGGTCATGTGCATCATTCGAATCTTTAGTGACTGGTGGCCATCCAGCACAACCAAGGAAGCAAATTGAAGACATCGTTTAAGGTATTGCACTCCTCGTCCCCATTCCATGCCGTAAGTGTACACGGAACATGTACATAAAACAGATAATAAAACACGATTGAATCGACTCTCGATTTGATCCTTTATGCTGACGGGACACGTGCAACACCTGTGTGAGGTGTGAGATTCATCATACCCTTTTAGGAAACTGTTGTGGTAATGGGTGGAACAGATTCAATGTCGTTTTGGCCTGATTGGCTAGTAAAGCTTTAAGAGACTTCCAAAAAAAACATGGGCAGCTCCTGATGTACCCAAGGACTTGCTGGCAAGTCAGTTGCTCAGACGTCGTCATTTAATGCTCGCCACCCACTTTCTTGGCTGCCACACGAACTGTGCTATTTGCAACAAGATTCATGAGAAGCTTAATGGCAATGACTAAAGTGCCTCCCTTTTCCCCGTACCCCTCCCCGTCCACCATCCACCATCCACCATCCACCATCCACCATCTACCATCCACCCAAGCTACCCATTACTCTTATGAAGGACCCGCAAGTAGAGGGTGGCTCTTAAACCACAAATAAACTGGAGAGTGCCCCTTTTCAAACGGTCGCTAATTCGCCGTTTGCGAAGTTTCCAGTTGGTCATTTGCAAAACTTTTCCAACTCCCAATGTGGGTCAACATTTAAAACTTTCCAAAAGGCGAGGATTAAACAAAATTAATTCTATACTTTGCTTAAAGCGTTAGTTTTTGGAAAACGCTAATTAATATTTTGTGTTGATTGTCATTTTATAATTTCCATATATAAATAATAATAAAAAAAAATGTAATTAAATTAATTTGTGATATGTCCTAGGGACAAATTATATGTTGTGGCATCGTAATTAAGCGACTTTATGACACTTTCAGTAGAACAGAGTAGATGAGATAATTTATGACGTAGTTGAAGGGCGAATGTTGTAGTTACCCATCCCTAGATATAAATGTCCCAGAGCACGTCGTAAAGTTTTAGATGATGACGTCGGGGTTCCTAAATAAAAGCTTCGTGGCCAAAATCCGAGTTCTATTTCAGCGGGTAAAAGTATCATTTTTTGTAGGCAAGCAAATCAATAAATTATATATTTCTGTACTAGTCTCCGTTTCGTGAATTTTCTCTTATTTTATATTTCTTTTGCATCTTCTCTCTTTCCTTCGTTCGCTTTATGCGCAAGTTCGAGGCATCTGGCCTTTGTTGGTGTACTTATCATCGATGACTTTGACTCAGCATTGTTGATAAAAGTTTCAGTTGCATATAAAATCAGCGACATCGGCGCTAAGGCGTGAGTCGGTTTTAAAGCCACATACTACATGTTATACAATGTTTGATTCATAACAATGTCTTAATAATCATTGTGACAGCTTAAATATTGATGTATCATATAAATTGTATAGTTCAAAATGAACTTAAAGCTATTTATTTTACTTCCAGAGTATTTATCTATTTAGAATTCATAGTTGATAAAAAATGTAATAACAAACAGCTTGAAAGATACGATATGACCCAACTTTTATGTAAGAAAATGCTGAGAATGAGAATTCGAAAGCTTTTGCTCCATGTGATACTCATACATTGGTTTGAGAGCCACTGAACGAAGCTCAATTGAAGTCGTACCAGCAGGAACGCCTTTTACTTTGAAAGCTTGCAGCCCAACTGTTTTTTGCTCTCTCAATTAAAGACAGTCGAGCGACCGGCTCAGTTTTTTCGCTGTTAGTACCACCCACAAACCAAAAGTCCAGTGAGCTTCCAATACCGACGCCGACGGTGGCGCCCAGCTGAGTAAAATTCTACGACAAATAGCAAAAAGAAAGCTTTATTTCCGTCGTTCTGTACCAAGCGCAAAAGCCCGCACACCTCTTGCCGAATGATGTACCATCATCATCATTAAGTGTACAACGAGCGTACGACGAAGACTGAAACGCAAGCCGAAGTTGAGCCGAACACATTTTGCGTTGCTGCAACTGCGGCACTGGCAAAGCTTAGAACCTGAGCTGGCACTACCATTGGCGTTTTAACTGTGGACGGTTGCTACTCGCACTTGCTTGCGGATTAACGGCAAATATAAATAAAAAGTATAGGCATATACATATACACAGAGCTATTATGTACATGTCTTCGTAGAGAAGAAGAGGAGGCTGCGTCGTGCAAGAATATTCATCTGTATGTGTGTTGTTGTTGGTGCGCCGCTGCGGAAAATAAAACAAATTTTCATGTATTTGCACAAAACGTTGGTTACATAAAATAAAAGGAATACAATTCCTCGAGGTGATGATGATGCAAAAGTGTTAAATAATCAATGCAATTAAACCCTCCATAAACCAAATACCAATACTATATATTCTCAAATTAAACATCATAAAATTAATTAAATAAACTACCAAGATAGTGAACATTTTTGCAGTGATTATATGAACAGTAGCGTTATCTTTGAAAAAAGCTCACCACTGCGAGGCGAGAACATAGTGACAGCATCAGCTATAAAATTATATTCCTGTAAAAGTTATATACATACCGAAATTCGATTTTCTCGCTGCTATATTGAAACCCCAACAAATTAATCTGGAAAAAAATGACACATTAATAACGAATGAAACGCAAAATAAGTTTAAAACTAAGTAAAATAATATAATTAATTTTCCAATATGACATTATATAAATCCTAATATAAAAAACTTAACAACAACAGTTTTCCTTCTGTAAAATTTTAGCTAGTAGTTCAGTTTTATAACAGCCTGCTCGAAGAACCTTGTAACTGGCTTAGTTTTATATAAGTTATAAATTCATTCAGAGGAAGGAGTGGATAAGGATTTTTTTTGATAATTTAGACTGTGAAAGTGGAACAGAGTGAAGTTAACTTAATGTGTGTCCCATGACTTGTGTAATCAATACGCTTATATAAACGTTGCAGTTTCGGAAGTAGACCTTAAAAATATACGTATCTTTATACTCAATTTATATTGTATCTGTACTAGTTCAATGTAGAGGCACTATGAAAATTAACAATATTAGTTAAAAGTTAGTTTAGGCTGAAAATGAAAAAAGCATTGCCTACAATTGTGCGCCATGCCCTTTGTCAGACATCTCCCCCCACAAACGTCCTTACTGCGGCACCCAGCCACGGGCAGAGTCTTAGACAAAACCGAGGCCATGCCTTTTCCAACTCGTCGGACGCGTTGCGCAATGTACGCTGGCAGCGACGTTGCCGGCGACAGCATTCAAAGTAAGTCAAGCAATGCGAATGCGTGAAGCCTCGTCGTCGACGCGAACGTCAGCGTAAATTTCGGTATCAGTAGAAGCCTCAGCGCGGACATTGCAATTATGTTCAGTTGAGCTTCTCCGACTGCCAGTGAATTCAAAGAAAAAGAATGAATAAAAATAAGCCCAATGCACAAATATCGTAATTATAATGTCTCCCAGGCTATTCACAAAAGCTCTGTGTTATCTTTTCGAGTTTAAAGATTTTAAATTAAACAAAGAAAGCGAGAAACATGATAACAGTAAATACGAATCATGTACGGAGAGACGACAGTGAAAATAAATCATTAAAATTACACTGTATATGCAGTCATACGAAAGTTAAATGGAAATGATTATATAAACGATGTAAAATCGTTACGCACAGCTATTTAAGCCTTCGATAGTCCTATATAGTATACTAATGTATAGTCTCTGTATGGCCGATTGTTGTCCAGTGTCGGCCTGATTTGGATTAAGTTTGAGTTTTGTGTGAGGCTGCAGCGGACGATCTTAGACCCATTAGTAACTTGATATCCAGCGGTGTCTGGCAATCCATGGCATCGGATAAGATGCTTCAACGCCGAAGGATTACTTATGTTGTCATTATACTGGCGCCCAGCTGTCATCTTTTATGATGTAGTCCATCCAGTATGTAACTTAATTCGATTCCAAAGCTGCAGCAAATCCTTCCAGCGAGCTTCCAGGCAGTCAACTTGCTCTCATATTTCGTTCCGTTCCGTTCGCTCGCACAGCTCATTTTATTGTACATGCTCTCTTTATCTTTTCACACTCCTCTCCCTTTCTCTCTCTCTCTCTCTCTCTCTCTCTCTCTCTCTCTCTCTCTCTCTCTTTCTTTCTCTCTCTCTCTCTGCGCACTCGCTTTTAAGCTTTGGTTAGCTTTTGATGCTTTCGCGTACTCCTTGCTCGAGATTACATAACAGTTGGCAGAGTGTGTGGCTGGCGATTGCAATCCATTTTCAAGTAAATGTTAAAAAAGTTGAATTAATAAGCTTAAATAATTAATAAAAACTCATTAAAAATTCACAAAAATCATTAACGTCATAACGAGCCTATAATTAGAATAGAATTGAAGAAAAAGTGCATTGCAGACTGAGTTTTAAAGTGTATCCTTGTGTAAGAGGGGCAAGAGTAGTAGCCGATGTATTAAAGGAAAATTCTAAAAGTCCTTCAGTTATTTTTTCTTAAATTCACAAATTGAATATAACGTTTATATAAGCCTTGGAGCTGGCATTGCTTTAATCGTACATTAAATGATATATATGAGTAACGGTTGAATGAATAACTGCACGAGTGACCAACATTAATATCAGCGCTTAGATCATAAGGCCAGGGAATTTGGGACAGGATTGCTTATGATAAGATGATTAAGGGAAAGGAGCAGAAGTAGCCAGATATTTGACAAATGTCAATTGTCTACCCCACCGCCCAACAGGTGGTAAAGTAGGTTAACGTCCACCTAATTAACCGATATTCTTTAATTCTATTTCAGTAACCAAATAAATTAAGCGCAAATCTAAACACACAATACTGCTACGAACATTAAAAACCCCATTTAAAATGTTGTACCAACGCAGTTGATTAAGACAAACACAAACAAAAACAAAATCCAAAAATATAATAAAGAATAAATTAAAATTAATAATAGAAAATAAAAGAAACCAAAAACAAACCAAACCAAACCAAACCAAACCAAACCAAACACCAAATAACATAAAGAATAAATCGATTAATTACAAATAATTAACCATACGCAAGATATTCAAACCGATTAGCGTTCAAAACTTAAATCTCAACACACAAAATACAGTCGAATACTAGCCTAATTGAAAGCCACCCTCCTTATACCTGGTGCAACAGAGTCTCCAAATAAGCTAAGGACAAGCTAAAATGGCCGACAAGAAAATTGGTGAATACTACTCGCCGCCGGTTAAGATGGGCAAATGGGAGGGTTTCAAAAAATTCCTATGGAACAGTGAAACTAGCCAATGCCTTGGACGTACTGGTTCCAGTTGGGGTGAGTACGACTATTCAATCTGCATTCATTTAACAAATCTGCCTAGGTTTTTTTTATATATGTTTATCGATATATTATACTCTGGCTATAAAAATATTGGGTATACGACCAGTTATGAGTTTTCCTTTTCAAAGGGCATTCAAGGGCAGCAGGAAAATATTTAATAAATAGGGAATACATTTTGTTACTTCTTATTTCCGAATTGACAAATATATAACTTTCAAGGTGTAAAATCATTTTAATATATTTAAAATAGTCTCTAATAGTCATGCTTCAGCATTTCCGCGTTGCCTTTATTAGCTAAGACACATATTCGTGTGGGGAAATAATTAATTATTTATTAGCAAAGACACATATTCGTATGGGGAAGTAGGTAATCATGTATCAGCAAAGACACATTTTCGTACGGGAAAATAGTTAATGATTAAGTCACCCGACGTCGTTAGTTATTCCAAAGGAAACGTTTGGTATCTGAGGGATTGCATAATAATTATAGTAAACGCCAATCCAAACTAGCTCGACTGCCCTTTGAAAGACCTATTCTATGCATACCCTGGCATTCTGACTATAAACTCCGCAAGCAAATATGACTAATCGTTTGATTTCGTGTGTGAGCGTCATGACAACAAAAATGAAAACTGTCATAAAAATGTTATGGCCCAAGCTGGAAAAGTGTGCCAAAGGACAAACAATGTGGAAACGACTAAATTGACTTTATTTTTAGCCTAACATATTGACTATGCCTCCATTGTAACTGCGTTGACCCTGCAAGTCTTTCATTGTTTTATTGGCAGTCCTTAAAAACCTAGCCATTAGATAATAGGGCTCTCAATGGAGAAATCTTTTGTGGCTGTTGCTTATCTAAAAAATAAATAATAAATTGTGTAAGATTTTAAAAATACTGAAGATAAATTGTTTTCCTGAAGTACAGTTTATACTCCTAAAAGACGCTTTTCAATTTAACAACATCTTTTGAATTATTCCGAGGCCGAGCTTTGGGGACAAAATGAATAAAATAAAATAACAGAAATTAGACTAGGCATTTTAAAAATCATTCTGCGTGCAGATAATTGATGAGATAATTTATGTTTACTTTTAACTCTTATTATCAAGAGTAAGAAATCGATAAATATGAATGTAACTACAGTTTTAATAATGGTAATTATTGTAGGAGTCTTTTTATTTATCGATTAGGCCCCCGGTTTGCATATACTTTCTTCTGCATGTGTCCGCCATAAATTTCCTATAGCCCCTTCAAACTGAAGGAAAGTAAGGCCTGCCCTATCAGTCATTGGACGAAACTGAAAGACTGAGCAAAAATCAATTTTAACCTCAATCCAAGCAAGCCCTACACAGTGCCTGCAACAAGACTAGTAACAGCGACTGAAACAGCAACGGCACCAGCAACAACAACAACAGCAAGAAGTGCCTCCCACAGCTTAACGATAAAAGAAGACGTGGACGCAACATTTGTACATGGCTTCAAAACAGATTTAGACTTGTTTCTTTATTTCTGCTGCTGCTCTTGTTGTAGTTTCTGTTCGCTTGTTGAGTTTGTACTCTTGATGTTGCCCTCGCCGTGCACTATCTTTGTGTCTAACCCACTTGGTTGCATGCCTTGTTGCTCTCATCGTGCAACACTTGACAAGTGCTCCACCACGAACTCTTCCTCTCACTACTTCAACATGCAGGGGAAGGTATTTATTTACGGACACACGCATAGAATAAAGACTACCCCAGTTTTAGCTACATTCGTCCAAACACATCCATCAAAGAATTTAACATTATTGAAAAATATTCCTGAATTTTCCACTTATGAAAAAATCTGTAACTTAAGAATTATTAAAAAAATTCAACTCTAAATTCCAAGATCCAAACCAAAAGACTGTGTCACAAATAGTAGAGTGGTGGGTAAAACAGAGTGGTAGAGGTGAACAAAAATGAGCATTGATCAGAAGGCAGAAAATTTTTCCTTAAGATTGATAAATAAGATAAGATTGATAGTAATAAAGTTGTCAATCATTCAGTATACAGCATAAACAGCAGCAGAACGGTGTTATTGAGCTCTTGATATATATACAAATTTTAGATTTCTATTTTGTAAAGAAAACTTAGCTAATTTCATTGAGCAAACTGAGTTTGTATACATGTAACAGTTGTATGGTGAACATAAACAGTTATTTCATCTATGGAATACAAATCAAAGCCAATCACGGCGAATATATCAATTGTTTCACAGCAAAGCAATTTAATATGACAATCATTTGAGCTACACGCTTGTCATGCCATCAATAAGTTCAATTTGAGGCGATGGCAGACAAGATGTCAGTCGCTTTATTGGAGGCCCGCAATTTGCACTGACCCACTAAGTCGAGCCCAGCGCTAAACGATATGCCAAAACCTTGGAGACTCTCCTATGAACTAAGTTGGTGATGAGACGACACAGTGACCTCTATAGCAGGTGGATCTGTTAAATGTTTTGCACTGGAAAAAGATATATTCTAATCGACACCCCAATTAACATGTGACTGATGAGCCGATTATGCAATCAATCTGTTATCGGTTAATCGAATTTCGTGCTCATTTTCTTATTTTTAAAAAGCAAAGAGCCCTTATATAGGAAAAGAGCATTTAAAAGCTTTAACGAAATTTTTAGGTTTTTTTAATCAAAAAGCAATTAAATTTAACATCAAAAATACCCAAACGAGTTTTCTTTTCGTGCAGATACCCTGGATTAAGAAGTAGAAAGATATTACAAATAATATTTTATTTATATATAAGTTTTTAAATAATGTTAGCAATAATTATTATTCATGCCCCTATTTATACTCCAATGCAATCATTAAATTTTTCACATACTGCCTTAAAGTTCAATCTAGCGTCCACAAAACACTTCAAACATCTTAATGGAAATATTAAAAGGGGGTCATATGTGAGGTGGAAGCATTCGTGTGCGTGTATACAAAGTTGTGCTACGGCAAAAGTGCATATGTATTGCGCTGTGTACATATATATGGCTGCGCTGGTGTATGGCTCGGGGTGATTCGAAATCTGATGTTGACAGTTGCATTTTTGTTCCGTTTTAGTGGGTGTGTGTATGTGTTGCGTGTGTGTGCATGTATTTTAATATTTTACAATTTTTCTGCATGCAACTGTCACGATGTTTCGCGCTCAGTTCCTTAGCCGCTAAAAGTTAAAATTAAAACCGAAATTAAAAGAAACGGGGGACGTGTGCTTTCAATTCATTTACAGTGTGTAGGCCTGCAGTTGTAGCACCCATGCAGACAACGCACTAACACATATACAGCGCTCACATGTACACGTATGGTAACACTCTCCAATGTCCCCACAAATCGTTGTCGTACTGCGGCATATGTGCAAATGGCAAAGTTCATACGAGAGACCTACAAAGATAAAATAAAAAGAGAGTGTGAGAGAGAGCAGAGAAAATACCGTTACAGCCAGAGAGTCCGCGCATAAAGCTGCGTTTTATTAATGTTCCTTCCATTGAGACTTGACAGGTGCTCACCACCGCAAAGCAGCGTTCGCACACACATAAATAGATACACGCACACACACGTACACATACATATACACACATTCAGGCGTACAAGCGGTAGCCCAAATCAATCGGATTTTAAGGCAGACCTCACATACAAACACTATAAAAAAAAAGTATAAAAGTGTAAAACTCAACACGGATCCTCCGCCTGGCAACCAACTGAAGCCGGGCAAAGACTTACTGCCATTTTGTGGCCTTTGCACGCGACTCTTACATGACCTAAGCCAATAACTTGTACGTTATTATTTAATACTTTGAATTATTGTAAAAAAATGTTAGCTTCATTTGCACGACGATATATACATAGGCTTATTTTACATAATTATTATTTATCGATTAAAAAAAGAAAGTTAATTCAAATTAATATTTAAATAAAATAAAATAGGTTCTTTGAAATACATAAACTTCGTCTTCTTTAAATTAGCGCCCTAATAATTCAGTTATTATACATACGCAAAAAATGAGAATGCAAAGTCAAGAGAATTAAATTCTTGATTTATTATTCTCACATTATCACATCTAAAAATGAATTCGAATTAATTTTATTGTCAGACTTATGGAAGAATCCCAAGTACATAGTTTTTGCTGCTAAAACAGCTGTTTGCGAACAAGGCAGAAATGGAAGGGTGTGCCTAGAAGGATTGTCAAGCAACTGGAAACTTGTATCTTGCTGCTATCCAAATTCAAGTACCGAAAACAACTGCGAGCAAACGATATAACCAGAACAAGCCGAGCACTCAGGCCGTTAAGTGCAGAAAGGCACACTTAAGTGCATACACACACATTCACACAATCACACAATCACAGCCATCGGAATAACAATAAGAAAAGCACACATAAAAAGCACAGCCAGCAACTGCAAATGCCTGTGTTTCCCTTTTAATTTTACCCCGCACCCCCCTTCTTAACCTACTGCTCCTTCTCCTTCTTCTCCTCCTTCTTTTCCTTCTCGTTCTGCAGCCAAGTTAGAACCCTTGAAGTTTGTTGCTTTGAGTGTTGCTATGCAAACGTACGTCCTATTTGATTGTCTGCGTCACGTAAGTAAATTACGTAAAGCTTGCAGCGACGAACATTTCCGTTTTTTAATTGACCACATAAATTATCATGGGAAAAATAATCCTAATATTTATTTCGATTAAAAATTGAATGTATGTCATAAGCAGCTGTCTTCGTGGCTTCGATAGAACATAAAACGCTGTCAGAATGGATGTTATTTAAATATCGAATTTTAAACTATTTTAAACTCGTGCTGCCAACGGTCAAATAAAACGATAGCGGAGTATCTGATACAGATACATAAATACATTGATTTAAATATAAATATACCTACATATAAGCTTATAAATAGACCCATATATGTGTGTATACGGCCATGGGCCTCTCTTCTATGGAACGAAGTGTTTGTGCACGTCTAATAGCTTTTTGGCCAGAAATATGAGCGCGCATGCGCATTTTTCCACTAGCAGTTTTTTTCCTTCTAATAGTTGACCATGAGAAGAATTCCGAATATAACTCAAGAATAAAAAGAAAATTGAGTGCCATAGTCATAGAGAATTTGGTATTATTTATTGAACTAAGCTTTGTTCGATTTATGCTATTTAATACTTTCCAAATATTTAAAATCATATTTTTTAATGTCAAGTCTCTTAGGCTTTTGTTTAAAATTATTATATGTCCTATTGTGAGAGGACCGCTTAATTAATATTGTTTCCCACGATATTCGCAGATTCGCACAGTTTCAGATGTAGGATTAACGGTTTCATAATTGATTACAATGTCAATGGCAATTAAAGTGCACAATATTTATTTCTATGCTCACAACTTAAATCTGTGATCGCAAACATTACATATTTAACGCTGTCTTCTGAATATCCCCAAATGTATGCAATGAAAAACCAGCAACGACTCTGGAGAGCTTTAAAGCGCTTCAATTTCAATGCAATGATCCCCCGATCCGCCGAAACTCTCCAAACTACCACAGTCATTTATTGTAGAGATTTTCTTAGTCTGTTGAATATAACTTTGGTGTGTAAATACGTTTGATGGGAAAAGCTGCTTAAATGAACTACGCAGTTTATTGGGTAATTTAATAGATTCAGCTAACAATTAAAAATTAAAATATACTTCTGTTAAATTTAACGAAATAAATGCATTAAACATTCGTTAACAGTAATAAGATAGGACCGATCCTGTGTGATTATTTGATACTCCAAATAAAATCTAATTTAGAAATAGAAAGAATCCATGCAGACTTGGCTTCACTTATAAAGATCGAATCTATGGCAATGCTCGGTTTTTAGCCTATGTTTTTGAACCTAAATAATAATAAATTAATATTAATTTTTCTATTTTCATTTTCAGCAAAAATTTTACTTTTCTATATTATATTCTACGCGGCGTTAACCGGATTCTTTGCTGCCATTTTTACGGTGTTTTACCAAACACTGGAAGTTGATAAGCCCAAATGGATGCTTGACAACGGGTTGATTGGAAACAATCCAGGTAAGTGACGCGGGACACTCAAGTACATAATTAGCCTACGCTAAAGGATGACCAACTACAGAACAGTTATGCGGTTATGTTATATAATATTCTAAAAGCTCCTTCCGATTGCTCCGCCTTACAGGTCTTGGTTTCCGACCAATGCCCCCAGAGGCAAATGTTGAGAGCACTTTGGTTTGGTACGAGTCATCGAAGCAGGACAACTACAAGTATTGGGTTGATGAAACTGAACGATTTCTGAAATGTAAGTTTAAGGGAGGGACCAGTCCTTAAAACGGACACAAGTCTTTATTGATGCGGGATGAAGGATCCGATATATACATAAAAATAAGTGTATATATATTTTTTTATTTTTATACTTTTATTAATAATATTTTTCCTTTATGTTTGTTTGATGACATTTGATTTTTGTCAATAAACAATAACAAAGATCACAGTAAGTGATGAGACATTTTTGTAAGCCTTGAAAAAGAGTTATTGCTAGAAGTAAGTGTATTAACTGCTAGTGAGATGACGTAAGGATATGATGTAGTCCGCCGCTTAAATAATTAGACTTAACCCGTACATAGCTGAATAACATCATATAGTAACTGATCTTCGCAGCTTACGATAATCTTCCCAAGAAGAACCAAGTGAATTGTTCCTTCGAGAATCCGCCAAAGGATGGCAAGGTCTGCGGTGTTGATATGCAAGGCTTTGCGCCCTGCACCGTCGATAACAACTTTGGTTATCACGTGGCCAGACCCTGTATATTCCTTAAATTGAATAAGGTAAGAATCCCGATAGCGATCACTTGAAGAGACGGACTCTGATCGATGTCAATGTGTTTTCTATATATATATATAGATTTATAATTGGATACCACAAATTTACAACGACTCAAAGGCTTTGCCCAACGACATGCCCGAGGAGCTGAAGCAGCACATAAAGGAAAAGCAGAGCCTCCGACCAATTGAGGTACCTAGAACAAGTCCCGTAACCCCCCCTCTCTTATAGTATAACTCGTATAATCCTTTATATAGACTGGCGTCGTCTGGGTCTCGTGCGAGGGTGAGAATCCTGCCGATGTGGAGAACATCAAGGCACGTGATTACTATCCCCGCATGGGTTTCCCCCATTACTACTTCCCCTTCCAAAACATCGAGGGCTACATTCCGCCAATTGTTGCTGTTCAGTTCACCGTTGAAAGTAAGTAACTTCCTTCAACAGCTGCAATTAAAATATTAAAAAAAAAATTAAAATTATAAATACTGCAACTATTATTATTTAAGTTATGCGTGCTGCCCTTTTGTACAGGCTTGTGATTTGTTATTTGCTTGTTTTCCCTCGCAAGGACTTCTTTGTTTTTGCATATAATGAATGTGGGTCAGTAGGGAATAGGAAACATAACGGTACAGCTAATTGGTACTGGATGAAAAGTAAAAAGTGGGCGGGGTCGCTGTGTCAAAGAAGGCTGCGCCAAAGATAATCGTCTCCGCGAGCTCCCGCCATAAAATTATGTCAGCGTCCCAGATGCTATAAAAAGGACAAAAAAGAAAATGGATTAAGTCTGCTGGGAGCTAATTTCATGATAGATTAAACATAAATAAAGAAGAATTTTTAGACAGTTTTAAAACAATAAAACTCTGAATACTTGCAGTAAATATAAATTTAAATAAAAAAAAATAAAAAAAAATATTGCTGCAATTAAATATTGAAAACCATAATAATTTATGGATACAAAGAGGTAAAGCATTAATTTAATTTTATTTTTTAATTTAAAAGCTGGAGTGTTGATCAACATTGAGTGCAAAGCCTGGGCCCACAACATCATCCACGATCGTTCGGATAGGAGAGGATCCGTCCACTTTGAGTTAATGGTTGACTAAGAGAATCGCGTGGAGGGAGCAACAATAATGGCTTAAAGCTAACGAGCAGCAGGACACAGAGGATGGAAGGAGAGCGATACAAAAGGATAGAGGAGGATGGGGAAGAGGAAGAGGAAGAGGAAAGGAGGAGGTTTATATAGCAAAGTCACGCAAGCAGAGAAAACTGTGACAAGACACACACAAACACACACACACACACATACACACACACACACAGAAACACACAAATGTAGCAGCAAGCAAAAGTATAAAAAAGAAAATCCGAAATATTAAGAAGCTAATTAAAAATGCAAAATAAATACAGCAACAACCAAAGAAAACCTAAAACAAAGAGCTACAAGAATAAAACTAAACAATTAAAAAATAAATAAAATCAATAAAAACCCAAATATATTAAATGACTCAAAATAGCGCTAAAAGCTAAAACTACCCAACGCTATCAAAGAACGCCCCACACACAAGAGTAAAAAATAAAAAATAAAATAAAAATTAAAAATTAAAAAATAAAAATTAAAAAATAACAATTAAAATTAAATTGAATTAAAAGTGAGGAGACGACACACACACACACAAACATAATTTGTTAGGAGAATTTTATTTAGTTACAAATTTAGACGAAAATAGAAAAATGTTTGAAATTGGCAAGCCACATAATTTAGCGCAAGAATAAAATATATTTAAATAAAATAAAAAATAAAAATAATTCAACTTGTTGTTAACAAATTTGACCCTGTTTTTGGTGCAATTAAAAACTAAATCAAACTCTTTTAACGACAAACAGCGCAGCGAACATAAAAACAAAACTTAATATAATCATAAATAAATAAATAAATAAATTAACAGCAACTGTTCTTAATATAAAAAATGAGAATTGTTTTAAGAAAAGTACATAAAAGGCATTATTTGTATTTATAATAACTTAATGAATAAACTACAAGCAAGTAAAACACATACACCACACACCCACACACCCACACACATCCACACACACACACACATGTATACAAATACATACACACACATAACCCGAAAGAATTCATTTAATTTGTTTAGTTTTATTAAAAGTGTAAAACAACCAGCGAAGCATGAAAAATAAATCCAAATGTATTTAAATTCTCTAAAGAACAAAAAACACATTATTAAAAAAAAAAAGCCACAAAAAATAAAAAAAAAACACCCAACTGTAGTTTTTAAAAAAATATATAGAAGAGATCAAAATTTAGAGGGAAAGGTAAAGCAGAGAGCGCAGAATATTTGATAAACACTCACTAAAGAGAAACAAAAGTAAAAGTAAAATAAAAAAATAAAAATAAAATTAAAATTAAAAAAATAAAATATAAAAAGAAACCACAACAAATTTAAAAGGATACCCTTCACTTATTATTAAAAACAAAAATCATTATTGTGAAAATTGCATAAAAAATAATAAAAAGAAAAAATTACAAAAAAAAAAAAAATCAAACCAAAAAAACCAATATAATTATAAACTTAAAAATAAAATAATAACTGAGGCAAACATTAATTATAGCTGAAAGTAAAGTACAGAGTAACTGGTTACAATAAAAACAAAATGAAAGCAGATTATAAAACAACAGAAATCAAGTACATAAAATTTAAATATATTATGTATACAATGAATCCCAAAGAGAATTAATTATAATAAAAACAAAACTTAATTCAACTAAATAAGAACCCAAACGTTTCGATATAAAAGCATTTCCATCAGCCTAGCCTCCCCAGTCCTCAGGCATTCATAGGTCTCAGACCCGACACCCTTCAGGATACCTTCTGTAGCGGATGGCACTTCCCAGTGGTTCCAACTACGAAACGCTCCCGACCAGAGTTCCCTCAAATTAAATTAAATTTCAAAATTAAGCAGCTTCATTTTTATTTTAGAATTTATTCTAAGATATTTTCCATCCTTTGGCTGCCTCAAAACTTATCAGCTTGCCCCTTCTCTTACTCGCCCCACAAAATGACACACAGAACAAGATATAAGAGATATGCCTCCCAGATGGCACTCAGCTTTATAACTTTTACCCCTCTGCCATTTACTTATTTAGTGCTAGTCCCAAGAAACCGAACAGAATATGAGAAATGAAAATTATTGAATTATAAACCAGAGATGTTACAGAATTTTGCGAAGAGGAAGCATAGTTTAATAATTATTATAATAAATATGTAACTGTATATATAAATATTATATATATAATATATATAAATATATATATATATATATGTATGTATATATATATATATATATATGTTTGTATGTATACATATAATACATTAAAAATTGAACTTCAAAGTAAAGCGAACTGTACGAGAGTTCAGATCGATATGAGTTCCTCCATCGTGGGGAGGAGCTGGAACTTTTGGATGATCTGGCGGCTAGAAAATGATGTTTTCCAAAATGTTTCAATTTTAAAATGTGTGAACTTTCCATTTTCAAATATCAAGGTATTCCATGTATCTGCGATTTTCCCCACACAACCAAAAGTTCCGGCGGAGTGAGAGTGGCTCAGTTTTCAGTTGGAAAGGGAGGGGAAATAGATATTTTAGCTACAAATAGAGAACCGACAACAAAATTGTTTACGTAATAGTTTTCTAACAAGATTTTCTAGTGCATGTTTTCCTATAAATCGAATCGAACATAAATGAATAATAATAATAATAAAATAAATAAAAGACAAATGCAATTAGTTAAGTAGTGGAAAAAAATAAAATAATAATTAAATAAGTGCTGCAATTTGCAAAGAGAGCAAAAAATATATATAAAAAACACGCGTTGTGAGAATTCTCAATATTTTGAAGTTTGAAGTTTCGGGCAGCAGTTAAACTACATAATATCGAAAAGCCACACTTAGAATCGAATCAGTTTTTCCCAAATGGAAAATTTGAATTTTCTTTGAATTATTACGCACAAAATTGAGTTGAAAAATTTGTTGTTAATTCTCCTTTTGACCGGGCAAAATGTGCTCCCAAAACCGCCGATAAATGTTAGTAGTTTAAATAGGGTAACAAAAGCTAAAATATGATATAATAATTGAGAGAAATTTAAATAATATAAATATTAATATATACATATATTTATATATATATAAATATAAAAACTGCCAAGTAAATGTTTGACCCTTTAGCGCGTGTAATCAAATTGTGAACAAACAAACAAAAATTGGCTATAAATAATTACAATTTTTTATTCAATTCAATTCAATTCAATTCAATTCACTTAATCAGTTACTCAATTTATCGATCCCTCGATTATCGATAACAAACGTCGGCTAATTGTTTTAGGTAATCATTTATTTTCTTATTTAAATTTGCACATTCTGCCTGCAGATCCAATGCTTTGCATACTTAATACTTCAATAATCATGCAGCGACTACTAGAACACACCTAAAGAGTATATTTAACAAGTATATGAATATTTATAAACTGCCATTTTTTACACCAAGTGTAAACGAAAAGAAAAACAAAATAAATAAAGAACTTACTTATTTGTGTGGGAGAACGGACAATTTAATTAATCAGCACAAGGCAACTACAAGAAATGTTCAATTTAATTCTCACATCTTTCAAAAACCACAACGAGTTTCAAGCCAAACTTCTCCAAGGGAGCTTTTCACACCTTTAAACAGTTCGAGCCTCTGCCTCTGTAGGAGCTTAAATATTTAAAAATTTCAATTTTGCATCACTCGTGGCAGTTGTTTATTGGCAGCTTTTAAACCGTTTCCGTTATTCTTAGAGTACAGTTAAATAGGGAATACTTTTCGCAGTACATTTCAAATTGTTTGGACTTGTATTCGCATTATTACCGAAAGCACTGCCACGCCCATTGATTTGGATTACATGCAGATTTCCATTGAAGGAGGTGCAAAGTATGCGTCTATTGGATCGTCATATGCCCGAGACCTCACTCACAGCAAGTGTATATCGCAGCGGCTAAAACTAGAAGAAGATAATATTAAAGAGAAACAGTAAAAGAAAAACAAAAACAAAAACAAAAACAATAAAAGAGTTACGGAACAAATAAAAGGAATAAATAGCTTAAACAAATTTGTTGACTTTATTTGCGATCCCATATTTGGTTTTAGCAACTAAAGAGCAAGCAAGAAAACAAAAAAAAAAAAAAAACAAAAAAACATAAATAAAAATAAAAATAAAAACATAATTTGAACATAATATTATTTACAACTATGATACATAGATGTAAGGCATGTAACATTACGGTGTACAAACACGTATACTTATAAATGTTATATAAATGGAAAAATAAATACAAAAGTAAAAACCAAAAATAAATAAAAATAAAAAAAAAACAAAACAAGTTATAGAAGCATGTAAACTATATTTAAGTACAATTACCACACGTATTTTAATTTAGAAAAATAAAGCAATTCCAATTCCATCGTTAAGCCTTGGTTGAGTTCGAGCAGCAATACTTGTATTAAGTTTGCAGGTAAAAAATTATTCAGTTTTCAATTAATCTAACAGTAATAGCTGAAAGAGACTTCATTTGCTTTAGTTTGGCATTTACTTCAAGTTGCAAAACAAAAAAAAATGGAAAAAATAACAGAAACTTTAAACACATTGCTTTAATTTAGATTTAAATAAAAAACCAATGGAAAATAATAATTTAAATTATAAATGAAAACTTTAAAGAAAAAACCAAAAAAATCATCGTAAAATTAAAAATATATTTCTGTGTAACAAAATGATGAACAACAAATACTGCTTTTGTATTGTTTAAGTTTAACTAAACATCAATGAAAAAGTTTAAATATTAAAAGAAGAAAACAAAACGAAAAATAAAGAAAACAAAACAAAATATAAGATGTAATGGTAAAACAAACTTACAACCAAAAATGTAACTGAACATCAACAAGAACAACAGAAAGCTTCATAAACATTGATAATGTCATGTATGAGTAACAAAAACGAGAAACTGTTTGAAAAATTTTACTGAATTCAATAAAAATATTATGTTGATATGGAATTAAATAATTCCAAATAAACAAAAAAGCATAAGGTTTTCCTTGACACAGGACAAATTTTACTTATATCAATTAAAGTGTATCCGAAGTTCTCCCCATGAAGTGCCTCGTGGTCAAAGAGCATTGATACAACATTTTGTTTTTGCTTTTGATTTGTCTTTTCGTTTTGACTTTGCTCTACCGAGCTTGTGGCGGCTCGCCGTTTTCAATTTTATTTCCATCGTTCCACCCCTTAATTCATCTCTATTTCTATCATTGCTCTTTGCTCTTTGGGTAGTTTGTGCTCTGTGTCTTTGGGTAAGTTGTCGCTGTCTCTGTCATCATCATTAACAGCGCTGTTAAACAGCCCGCTCGATTGGCATGCAAAGCAAGTTGCTCCTCCAAAATAGGAACACATAACTTATCGACTTAATACCGAATAGTACCGCAAACAAGAATCGATAACAAAAAGCATCATATAATTTAATTTAGAGGTTAATTGAAAATACAAAGAAATATAGATATGTTCTATATACTTAAATTAAATTTTAATTGTATAGTCGACATCAAGTATATATAATATTGTTGTATTTGTTTCTTTTCCTTAAACTTATGAAATCAATTTTAGCACGCTATTGGCATGGCGTTCACTCTAATCACACAAATTAATACAGTTTTCAAGAGTTCATTTTTAAATTGAAAATAAAATTTAATTTTCATAATATTTAAAGATTTTTTGTGTGCATTAGTTATAATTTCAAAAAAAATTTTTTGATAACTGATACTCCAACCGATTAATAAAATTCGATAACATTAGGAATTGGTGAACTAATTGAACTAAAGCCAATTTTGTAAGCGCGTCACTTCTTTCTTTTTAAAATATTTTCAATCATAAATTGCCAAGAAATATAAGTTATATTGTGTCAAAAAACATATTTTTAATTATATATTAGTACAAAAGTAATAATACCACATATCAAACAAATAGAATTATTAGTGAAAAATATCTTCGTGCTAAAAAGGACGCCAACCTAAACAGACATTAATTTTTGCAATTTAGCAAATTGTCCTTGATTAAGTGAATCCCAACAAAGCATATATTAAAATGAGCAAGGACATTTACTATTCAGATAAATATTACGATGAGAAATTCGAATACAGGTGAGTGTTTTTCATAATTTATAAAATTGACCAATGAACTTAAAATAAATTCTGTTTTGTAGACATGTGGTTTTGCCAAAAGAACTTGTCAAAATGGTACCCAAAACCCATCTAATGACAGAAACGGAGTGGAGATCGATTGGTGTACAGCAATCGCGTGGATGGATACATTACATGATTCACAAACCCGAACCTCATATTTTGCTATTTCGACGACCCAAAACGGAGGAGTAGACATTCAATGTACTATTCGTTCATACACTTTACCTTCGCCTATGCTTATATATAACGCACACACGCACAATCGCTTAAGAAAAAAAAACAACAGCTGCTGATGCTACTGCTTCTGCGCAAATGGTGGTAACTGCACAACAGTTGCAGCGTCGGCGGTTCTTTGCCAACAAAAACAACAACAAAACATACAAGTGCATACACACACACACACACACACACACGTGCCATTACACTTGTTTATACACTCACTTTCACATTTATATCTGCGTCTTGAACCTTTTTATTTCTAAAATCTTTTAAATTGTTGCGGCTATAGTCATGATGCCATATGCTTGTAAGGATATCATCTTAATTAAGGAACACCATCGGAAGCGATCTTTAGAATATTGAATGCCTTTAAAATTTGAATTTTACTCAGTTCCACTATTTTATCTGCTTTTTAATCCTTTTGTTTTTAAAATTTTTAAATTGTTGCGGCTACGATTATATTGCCATATGCTTATAAGGAAACCATATTAATTAGGGAACACCACCAGAAACTATAATTAGAATATTCAATGCCTTTGAAATTTGCATTTGAAACTTGCTCGCTAGTTTGTATATCGAAGTATGAAAAACTTGCGGTACACGAAAATGTTAAATAAAATATGATTTGTGATCTTGAAGTTTTTAATCAATACTTAATGCATACGATTAAACCTAATGATATAAACTTATAAAAAAAAAATACAAAATAAAGTATATTATATATAGAAAAATTTCGGCGTTGATTGCTTGAAATCTTTTCAAATCCAAACCACTCTGTTTTTTTGCCCAATTAAAAGTGATATATCCCCAACCATCCGCGAGATATCTTTTAATTATTCAATTACTCTCTCAGATCGATAAAACACATTCAGGACGGAAAGTAAGGATACTTAATTTGATACAGAAGAACGAATTACTTAGCTAAGTTGTGTGCAGAACTAATAATCAATCCACCCCAAGTACTTATTTAGTAGAAGGTTTAATTCGATTTGTATTTTAATTATGTTGTAACTCTGTATGTAGTTGACATTTAGTCATTTGTTGTTTCTCCTGGCGACAATTGCATTTATAATAAGTAATAATTTTTAGTTTCAACACAAAAGTATTGAGTATAAATAGACATACGATATTAATGCTCCTAGAGAGAAGAACCTTATTCAGCCTATGGGGAGACATACATTCGTATGACAATCATAAATTTGGCATAATGTTTATAAACAAATATTTACGAGGTATCCAAGTGTGTGTTTAGCTCACTGCATACCAACGTAAAGTGCTTGAGTGTGTGTGTGCGTGTTTTCCACTTTCAAAAATGAAGATCGACAGTTCCGGTAGAAATGTTTACACGCTTTTTTGTACAACACCGTTTTACCCATATATTAAACACACATCAACGGCGCTGGGTGCTGGGTGCTGGGTGCGAGAAAGGGTAGCTGAAAGGCTGATTATGAACTCACCACTCAAGGGAAGGTACGAAGTACGACAAGCGCTTAGTTGGGCACTGGCACTTATCCATAGTTATAAAATAGCAGCAGAGCCCCGTTACAGTTATTTTGTTGTTGCTTTCCCACCAGCATGTGTTGGTCTCGCCTACGTTAACCACGTACAGAACTAGCCCCCAAGGCAAATCGAATTGAAGCAGATCAAAGCCATCTGTGGCACTGCATTTAGCAATGCTGATTTTTATTGCCGTCTATTATATAAATATTCCAGGGAAGACAGGAAGTTCCTCATCAAATGAAGATCTGTCCAACTTCGTGCGAGTTTCTAACCTTTCTTGCCGTCTCAATGAGACCCAAGATCAAAAAAGCTACTGCTTTTATTGCAATGATTTAATATATTTCATAAATCAGCATAATAAATTATTATTAATAATTCCAAGTAAGATTTATATGTAGATTATTTGTTTATACATCATATAAATTTAATTAAATAAAACAAACAACATTTTATTGAAAAGAATAAGAATATAAAAAATGTAATACCAGCAGGATGAATAATTAATATAAACAATAAATGAACAACAAGCAAAAGGCTAAGGAACAATTTATAAATCGAAAATATATTTATATTTAACGGTATATTTCTAAGATATTCTATGATGTATTAGTTTAATTAATTACCATATCATTTATACAGTTAACTTTCTCAAAAGGAAACACGCATTCTGCTAATTAGAGAGCTCTGAGGTGCAGAATCTCACATTTAACCCTACAAAGCTTGTCAAAAATTGCCATTTTTTTTTTTTTTAAATCTAACTTAGATTCTTATTTAAAAAATATCTCAATAAACTTTGTTCTTAATCCAACTTGAGTTCTGTACTGGGTTTGCGTCTGGGCCATACTGGAAACAATAGTAGCTTGATCAAAGGAGAACCTGGACAATGTCGCTTCTAATGAAAAGAGTGCGAACGGAAGGACGCGACAAACGACGACCCCGAAACACTGAACTATTTTTGTAAGGATATGCAGGGAATGTGGGAGAGGAACAACAAAATGAGAAACAATTGCAGTACAATACACACATACAGAGGTAAATTGAGGTGATAATGAATTCTCTTCAAGTCTATCCGGCAAAGCGAAAAGAAAGCGAATCTGGGCAAATGTCGAATCGTTCTGAGAACAAGGCAGCTAATTAAACGACGGTAGCATCAACGACAGCGCCACCATCGGCGTTAACGAAGCCGTGAGCAAAGTGTCGACGTCGGCTTCGGCGTCGGCGTCAGCATCAGCGTCGCAGTAAGCGGCAACACTTTGTGCTGATGAGATGCAGTTACATGCAATTGATGGGCATTAAGCGGTGACAAGAACAAAAACAGAGCCATTGACGGTGGCTGAATCTGCGACTGCGACTGCGACTGTGACTGCGACTGCGACTGCGGCTGCGGCTACGACAGAACGACAAATGCGGACACTTGCTGTGAGCGCATTTGATGAATGAAAATAATCCTACACCCACAAACACGCACACAATAATTATTTTCGCTGCCGACGCCGACAGAGCAGCCGCGAGGCGATTTTCTCGCTCGTTGGGTACATTTGAATTTGATTTTTATGTAGTATTCAGTACTATTTTATAATCAGTCTGGTAAAGTTGAGCGTTGTTCCTCCCTCCTTCTTCACTCTTCACTCTTTCACTCACCTCGTCTTTCTTTTTACGAACCTGCAGCCAGTGGTTTTTGTTTGGGCCTGTGTTCAGTGATCTGCCTATGAGTCGGATCAGTAGTGCCAACGTCGCGTGCTCGACAAGACAAGCATAAACCGCGCTCTGTCCGCTTGCCTGCCGTGCAATAAATACACTTAACTTAATAACTTGATAACAAATTAAGCCAAAGAGTTTTTAATTTACGCAAATTTGAAGAAGGCCGCCAAAGTTACATGCTATAATTTGTAAGTGTGATACACGTCCACCGAGCGAATGTCCATGCAAAAATTAACAACAATTAATTAGCATTTATCACGATTCGAATCACAACTGTGAAATAAGTGAATGAAAAAGGTTTACAACTATTTCCCACCTAGCCTTAGGCTAATAACGGTTTTGTGTTTATCTTTAGAGGTGAAAAGGAGGTAAGTTTTCTATCTACACGAATGAAAGTGATCCAAGTGGAGTTCCCAACAAGGATCCCCTGAGGATTAACCGCCTCAGGTGGCACATAAATAAACAGTGATCTACCATCAGATATTCCCTGTCCCGAGAACAACCTGCATTATTATTAGAAATCCATTATATAAAGAGATATTGCTTGGTTCTCATGACTCTTCGCCAAAGGTTCCCTCCGTTCAGCCGTGAATCTCTGTGGGCCAATATCCTTCGCGGTAATAGGGATTCAGGCAATAAATTTGAAGGATTAAAGTATTGGAGTATTCGAGTTACGACCTTCCAATTGTTATTCTGTTAGTTAGCCAAGAACTCATGCCCACAGGATGGAGGATGACTCCTCTGTTGAAACGCTTGCCTTTAAAGTGCCAGCTCCGGGGTATGTCACAATCTTAGTCGCTGTGATTATTTTCTAATTAGTTAATGCATCGATTTTTGCCCACTGATTGAAGAGAGAGAGAGAGAGAGAGAGAGAGAGAGGGAGAGAATTTCCGATTGGCGATGCTGATAAGCGCTCGTCGCAGTACAGACCTCCTCCCACGTCTGCTCGTGGCTGGGAAGAGGAGGAATAGGAGGTGGCGGACAGGGAGCGAGTGTTGGGGGGTCGAGCGGCCAAGGCCCTTGTCCCTTCCTTTTGGGGGTAGACCGCGACGTACCTCAGGGGCTTGTTTTTGTTTTTGTTATTGTTTTGGTTTGTTTATTGTTGCGTTTTCTTCGCTTTTGCTTTGTTCTCCTTCTTGTTCTCAGTTTCTTTTTGTGTTCTAAGCTGTTTTATATTTAGTAGCTCTAACTATTTTTATTTGGTTCTCCTCGTGTGTATAAATATGCAGGACCGTAAATGCAAGCAGTGTTCGAAGGAAGGACAAGTTCGCCCCTCAATAATTCCACCAAAAATTTAATTAAATTTTAATTTAAA
The DNA here is from genome assembly GCA_035044505.1 of Zaprionus lineosus. NCBI lineage: Eukaryota > Metazoa > Arthropoda > Insecta > Diptera > Drosophilidae > Zaprionus > Zaprionus lineosus. Next base: position 814,443 of record JAWNNX010000025.1, read on the forward strand.
GTCAAATCTTAAATTAAAAATACTCTAAATTATTTATTATTATTTCCGTAAAGTTGGGACAGACAAGTGCCGTGAGTACTTGGCATTTCAATCGATTAAATCTTGTAATCACTCGCATCCGAGTTGCAATGTTCCTTGGGTCAAAAATGAATCATTTATTTACATAAAATAAATTAAAAATACGTTAATTTTATTACATGTAGAATTGACCCTCCAATAAAATAATAAACTAGATTAGCTGCCATAAAAATGCATTATTGGAAACGTGTTTCTAGGAGCATTAAGTTTGATCATCGATTAAAGTTCATGATTCGCAGCGGATCGGTGGATCAGCGGATCGCCGGATCGGCGGATCAGCGGATCGGCGGGTCGTGTTGATCTTGTTAGTGGTTGTCATTCACACGATGCCTGTAAAAGGTATTCATGGTATTTCTGGAATATTAATCAATTCAAACCCTGTCCCTGTCCCTGCCCTTGCCCCTCTCCCTCTCCCTCTCCCCGGCCACTGCTCTCAACTTGTTTTCTCCAAATACGCAACAGAATTCTAATTAACTTCTCCGTCCACTGGAGAACAAATTAAATAGATAAATGGGCTTGTCTGCCTCCGAGTAGCCGTCGCTGTTGTTGTTGTTGTTGTTGCTGTTGTAATGCAAATCAATTTGCGGATCACCAACAATTAATTAACAACAAAAATTGCATCCAACCCAACGACTCAATGCAGCTCCGACTATGTTTGATTTATGCACAGTTTGTGCAGTGCCTTGAGACTGTCCTTTGTGCCTAGAGTCTCTTTCAGGAACTGAAACTCAGTTCCGGTTCCGGACACAGTTATTTTCATTGTTTGCCCTGAATTAGCTCATGGTGAATTATGCTCCGGCAGGAAAGCAAATGCAGAGTAGAAAGTCTCCCCCTCTTGACATCCTTAGGTTATCTCAATCCTTGGAGTGGCTCCTGGAATACCACTTACCTTCGGCCTACCTTAAATGAGAGTCTGTTTATGGGAGGAACTTTTATAGCTCAGAGTGAGGTGAGCACAATTGACCCACTTCATTCACTTGCCAGGCGTCTTCTTCCAGGGTATCGTCGGCACCTGCTGATGCCATCCCATCGGCTTGACCAGTCTGCTCTCTGAGAGTGGGTGGACACCAGTGGAAAAGTAGTTTCCCATGCGACATTGAAAATGGCTCCTACGTAGGTCCTAAAAATAGATGGATAGTTGGCAGCACGGCATGGGCCATATATGCCATATAAGAAAGAACAAGATTTAAATATATATACACAATATATATGACAGATACACTATATATATATGATCTAGTGAGTGCAGCGGACCGAAAACATATTGCACTTGGTCTTAATAAAAATATAATAATTGTGATAATTTAGGTTCGGTTTTAATTGATGACATTTGAATAGTTTCCGTACACCGATCATGGGATGGGCCCCATTCCGGCTATCCAAGGAAAAGTGACACGCGTTTATTAATCAATTTGAATACCGCTTTCCACTGCATTTCGATATTCATGAATGTGTGAGTATGTGGCACATGGGATACGGCAAAGCCGTCTGGATGTCCAATTAAGACCCAGTGCGATCCCAAAGCCGACAATGTGGATCAGTTTCGCATTGATTGCGATCATCATCTGGTGCCACATTTTCCATTAGGTGGTCATCCGCCTATGTAAATTTGTTTATGCACTTTTTCGCTTTAATTCCTCAATTACAACAACAACCCCCAAGTAAAATTAATTGAACGGGTAAAGCTCGCATTTTCGCCCATTTCCTCACAAATATTGAGTGTCAAATCTTAATTGATTCCCAAGCGACATTGGAACTTCAATTTTAATATGTGCCATGTGCCATGTGCCATGTGCCTTGTGCCTTGTGCCTTGTGCCTTGTGCCTTGTGCCTTGTGCCTTGTGGCTTGTGGCTTGTGCCTTCGCCCAGACCCAAGCAAAATAATTTGCATTCTCAGGTTTAATTTTCGTGGGGGGTGTATGAAAAGCCTTTCAATGAGGATGTAGGAGAAGCCTTCTATAAATTTGATTTAATTTCAGTATTGATTTATTTTTTATAGTTGTATTTAAGTGACTTTTTTTGGAAATAAACAACAGCTTAGTCGTAAGGATTCTTGCCATAATAAAGTTAGCCTAAATATTAAAAATGGCAAATAAATAATAAATTAAAATAAATAAATAAACCAAATAAAAAAACAAGTCCAAACCGAATAACTTTAAATCATTCGAATAATAATTTAATTTATATAAAAAACATTGAACGGAAAAACTTAACTTTTCCTTTCAATGTTTTATGTATCCCTTTCAAAGGAGAATCTAGAAGTAAGAACTAAACGTAATTAACGTATTGAATAGAATTCGGGGGGATGAATTTATTCAAATTATTCACCAAGAACTAAGGGTCGTCACTTGAGACACTAGAAACGTTTGAATAATTCTTGAATTATTACATGAATAAAGGAACTTTAATATTTAAATAAATATTCCATAAAATATTTTATAATAAATAAAAATATCTTTAAACTCATAAATAAATGAATATTCAAAGCATTCAATTCATTCATTCAATTTCTAAATGTAGTTCATAATTTGGAGGCAATTGCATTGGAGCGATTCTAGGACTTGAAGTGACTGGCAAAAGGTTTGACCGAACTCGAGATCTGGCACCGCACCCGCCTTGGGGTGCCCAGGATATTTTTAAATAAAGAGTCACAATGACGCGACCCAAGCAGGATGCAAACAAGTTCAAAAGCTTCATGCAGGAAAATGTCCTCACCATGGCCACCGTCATCGGGGTCTTTGTGGGTGGACTTGTGGGCTTCATAATCAAAAACAGTACCGGAGAGTGGACGAAGCGGGAGATCATGTATATATCGTTTCCGGGAGAGATATTCTTAAGGTGCGTAAAAGTCTTCGAATGCCCAAACTCTTATACTAACCCGTATACCTTTAGAATGCTTAAATGTCTCATAGTCCCACTGCTGGTCTCCTCCATAACAAGTGCCATCGGAGGACTTGACCTGAGCATGTCCAGCAAGATAGCCACTAGGTGAGTAGCTAAGGACCAAGACTTGCGTATTTAACCAATCTAACCAATTATTCCCGACCCTCCCAGAGCCATAACCTATTACTTTGTAACGACAATATCGGCAGTTATTTTGGGTATTTGTCTAGTCACTACAATACGTCCTGGCCAGGGCGCCAAAATTGTGGAAACACGTACCGAGACCATCGACAAGGCGTCCAAGGTGCTGACGCCCGACACCCTGATGGATCTAGTAAGGTGCGTGCCGGACTAAATATAGAGCTAGCCCTGAACTAAGAGTGATATTAATTTGATCCAATTTCCAGAAACATGTTCACCGACAACATCATCCAGTCGACAATGTTCCAGGTATGTTATGGCTACAGCTGAAGCTCCAGCTCCGGCTTCGGCTTCAGCTCCAGTTTCAGCTACATGACTCTTTGCCCATCCTCCGATTTGCTGGCCGGGCACGCACTTACTCATTCGTGGTTGCGACTACGTCAATTATTCAATTGCTTTGCTGTTTACATAATTTGATTAAATCGTATAATCATAACTGACATGATAGGATACTCCAAAGCAAAGTTCTTTCCGTTCCAATTGAAACCGAAATCTATGGGGGGACCGGACTACGAGTGTGTCTGTGGCTTAGTCGTTCATTTAGAGGCTCTGCCCGTCTAAATTTCAATTGTCACCACCAAACAACTGTGTGTACACTTACACATACACATACGTACATTTATATTATGCAAATTGAATCAAAGTCTCGGGTATTCCATTGATGCTAACCCAAGTCCAGCTGAATATTCATCTAGGTAATGAATTCGCAGGCTTTGATCGACTTTTCGTACATTGGACACAAAGAGATCTCCAGACTGATATGTAATCCATATGTACACCACAATAGCTTTGACTTTATTACGCATATTTATACAGATTTTTATAGCACGTTGATCTCCTACTGTTCGTCCTTCTAGGTAGTCGGAGATGTGCTCAAATGTAGCTGTCAATTTCTTCCGTTTTTGCTTTAAGTAATTCTCTGGGCAATTAGTTTCAGATTTCACCATATGTTTAAGTTGTGTAATTGTTGGGTGTGGTGTGATGTGATGTGTGTGGTGTGCACAGAGCACAGAGCACAGTAGTTTGTGCTCTGTGGTGGTGTGTGTATCATTGTATGTGTGAGTGCTTCTGAAGAGTTGAGTACGCTTTTAAAATCAGAAGTGAAAAGTCACCACAGTTGAAAATCCAATTAGACTTATTGAAAAAGACAAGGAGACAATTAAAATTCCCAAATATAGAGAAAAACAAACAAAAATAGACAAAGTAATACAAAAAGACAGACCCAATTAAATTTGCAAAAATACAAAATTATATTGAATATTATATAGTATATATAAATAAATATTTGTATATATAAATATAATTATAAAATAAAAAATATAATTTAAAAAAATACAATGAGAAACAACACGCAAATTACGATCGGCCGGAAATTAATTAATATATTAAAGTATTTAATTTAATAAGATAGAAAAGAGGTATCCACAGGCACAGTTAATTTTGAAATATATTATTATATAAATAAACGAAAATATTGACTTTAATATAAATAAAATAAGGCAGATTATTAATTGAAGTTAATCTCATCAAATTAGTTTTTGCAGAAAAATGGAATAAAAAAAAAATAAAATAAAAAAATAATGTAAAATAATAATTAACCAATATACAGAAAACTGAAAAAAGGAATAAATAGTAATATTATAAGGGCCCCTTCAATAAGAAATGCTTTAACCAGGACTAAGAGGTCGATTTTTGAACATACTTCCTTTGAAAATCCACTTCTAATCCTTGTCCCTTTACCAAATGGGAGGTTTGCATCAATTGTAAAATATAAAAACAAAAATCAATTAATTCTTGCAGCACCGCACGGAGATCTTTGAGAACATGACAATTTCGCCAGCACGTGAGTAATGGTGTCCGGGAAGTCAATCGACTCTATATCTTTGTAATCCATAGAGCCAATGGAGAACTGGGAATTTAAGGCGGCTCAGCGGGAAGGATCCAATGTCCTGGGCTTGGTCATGTTCAGTGTTATCTTGGGCACGACCATCGGCCGCATGCGGGAGAAGGGACAGCTGCTGCAGGATTTCTTCACAACGTTGAGCGAGGCAATGATGACCATAACATCTTGGGTTATATGGTACGGTCTGAAGGATAGAGTTATATATATGCCGCAAGATAATCGAACGTTCTGGTTTCCGTAGGATATCCCCACTGGGTGTTGGCTTCTTGATAGCAGCAAAGATTATCGAGATGGAGTCGATAGCAGCTACGATACAGTCCTTGGGATGGTACTTTATAACAGTTATGATAGGACTCTTCTTGCACGGGTTCGGTAAGCTGCTGATTGGCTGAGATAATATCCTGTCCATCACTAAGTGCCTTTCTTCCCCTATGATTGCACCCTTAGGAACCATTGCCATCATATTCTTCTTGGGTACACATCGTCTGCCGTACCGCTTCATAGCGAAGCTCAGCCAAGTACTGGCAACTGCCTTTGGAACAGGGTCCAGTTCGGCCACCATGCCACTGACCATAAAGTGTCTGGATAACATGGGCATCGATCCGCGCGTGACCCGCTTCGTGATTCCAGTCGGCGCAACAATCAATATGGACGGCACAGCACTGTACGAGGCAGTGGCCGCGCTCTTCATAGCCCAGTACCGAGAAATGAGCTACTCCTTTGGGACCATCGTTGCGGTCAGCATAACAGCGACGGCGGCTTCTATTGGAGCAGCGGGAATACCTCAGGCAGGCCTAGTAACCATGGTAATGGTCTTGGACACTGTGGGCCTCGAGCCCAAGGATGTATCGCTGATCATTGCCGTGGATTGGTTGCTGTAGGTACCACCCAAATGACAAACAACAACATTGCTCAATGATTCACATTTTTTAGAGATCGATTCCGGACCACCATCAATGTCATGTGCGACGCCCTGGGCACCATTCTTGTCAATCATCTATCGAAGAATGATCTAGCAAGTGTTGATCGGGTAACTATAAACCATGCGATGCAATGCAATCATCAACTTACCAACATGTCCTTACGTTAATTAGCTAAACGCTGAGCCCCATGAGCTCCTCGAACTGGGCGCTAATGGACATGAAATGAAAGAATGAAGGCAGTCAATGCTTGGTGCCTATAACCGCAAACGATGAGTGATGGAGGCAACGCATAACGACAACGAACAGGACCAAATGGTTTAGGATCCTGTCATCCTCGTTGTTGTTAGATGCCTCCATCGAGTTTGCGGCTAGGGCAGCCAAGACGTTTTCAATTTTTAAGACATTTGAAGAAGCGGACGGGACTCAAGAAGAAAGTTTTCGAATTAAAGGTAAAGGAATTGTTGAGGAGTAAAGACCGAATTGGAAATTTGACAGACAGTAAAATTTATAGAGATAAGCCAAGGCTTAAGATGAAGTGAGAGCTTTGGAAAGTGGATGGAATTCTCTTGAACGTATTAATTAGCATATTTCAAGATGTAAATAATTTTGAGTGTAATTAAATTAATTAAACTAAATTCAATTGAGTTCAAATTTTGAGACACATTTCCTACTTTACTTAGCCTTTAAAGTAATTAACTATTCCAAATACAACAATTTCGTATCATAGAGCGTATTCAAAGTACCGTTATACCAATACCAAACTCACCACGATTCCACCCAGTGGAACGAACGCAGCCAATAGAATAATTAAAATGCAGAATAAAATGAAATATTATAAAAGTATGTAAAAACAGAATTATTCGAATGCCAAGTTTATGTCAAAATAATTAGATAAAGACGATAAAATAAACAAAATTAATTTAATTGCTCATATTTTACAAGTTTTACACCGAAATCAAATTTGTTAGGAGTTCTTGTTCGAAGTTGAGCATTGTATATACTTAATAGTTTAAGTATAATTTAAATTATGTAACAACTACCAAAAAAAAAACAAAAATCAAAAATCATAAATGGAAAACAAAATCAAAGACAAACACAAATACAAGTTACCAAATGTACACGTATATTAATTAAAACACAATTTTCAATTACCGATCGATCGACGAATATTTAATGAATGACAATAAACAAGCGTTTAGGGCGCTCATAGAAATGTCACTAGGAGCTAGACGATGCAGTTATATGAAATACTAATTATAATTATAGTATTACTGAATAATAATTATGTTATTGATTAAATTTTATAAAACCACATAGCAAACTCTATGTTTAAGACGCACAAGCGTATACCAAACTCTATTAACTGTGCGCATTGAAGATCATCTCTGCCCAACGAAGACATTTGAATCCATACCTATGTATGACTACTTATTGAGCTTATGTAGATTTGTGTAGCCTAAATGTTTACAAATAAAATTTTTGAATCTGTAAAGTATCGAATAAATAATTTCACACTGTCGGACAGTAGCTTCAACAGACTCTTGATTGCTTCCGAAGCCACGAAGCCGGATTAAAGGACGCGGCCAGTAAAGGCTACAACTGCATCTAACCTTCCTTGAGGACCTTTCAGAGTCATCTTCCTCCATTTCATTATTTGTTATATCCTTATAATCTTGCTAAAGGAACAGCTATCATGTCTCTGTCCATACCCCAACTGGTAAGCTTGCCGCTGGGTGAAATACACGAAGATGTGGAGCCATGCGAATAGTCTATAGCTCAAATTAACTACTGCCTATTGACTATCAAATTGGAGCACTTTTGAACTTAAAGATTCAAAAAAATCATCTTAACATCTTGACTGTGAAAATGTTTTCATTAATGTTGACGTTCGAATTTTAACAATAGCTCAAAATTTTGGTTTCATCAAAATAAAATCTTTCACGTTGGGAGTACCATCTGCACCAATCATTTAGGATTCAATTCATTCGGTATGTCAAACTCAATAGTTCTACTGCAGCAACTGACCGATGATCAGCTCATCGAACTGTGCCGCAAGTATGATGTAGAGCGAAAGCGTATAGATCAAATGAATCGAAGACAACTAGAGTGTAGAGTCCGCGTGATTTTAATCAGTGAACATGCGAAGAAACAGGCCTACAATTATTTTAACGGTATATTTTTGGATGACTGTCCGTCAGGGGAGAGACAAGGCGCCCGTAATAAGCCCAAATCGAAAAGTTGTCGGCGGTATGATGGCGGCCTCGATCATATAAAGCTAATGGAGCACCTCTGTCAGAAAACTGAACCCGACACTGTTCTTACAATATACGAAAACAAACTGCACCAGAAGGACTTCAAAGTGGTCGAAGTCGCACAGAGGACGTCTAAAACGTTTGAGAGAATTGATCGAGGGTTCTTCGAAATTGAAGATAACTATGATTTACTAAGCCAGGAAAGTCGAGCAGGAGCTAGTAGCTATCACTCATTGATCGATAGTGAGGAAGACTTTGATATCAGCATGAATTCGTGTTCTCATATAAAGCAAGAATCTGGGGAGTTTTCCTATGTAGCAACAAAAGAAGATATTGTAGTCGAAAGCCCAACGATTACAAGTGAACTGCAGGATTTAGTTATGCACACAGAAGGTACACCCATTATGAAGCAGCTTCCATCCCTTCGTCACGCTCTGATAAGGACTGCATTTTACAATGACCAGGGAACCCTTGATGGCAAAAAGTTATGGAATTGGTTTTTTTGTTGTACGTTTGTCATTTGCATTTATATAAGCACTTAAATGTATAATTTAAATAAAGTGCTTTCAATGTTGTTCACTAAGTGTAGAAGCTTTTGTTTTTCTAAATCAGTTTCTCTAATAAGTTGCAAAAAATAATTTTCTACTTAATATTTTCTACTTAATATATATATATTTTTTTTAATAATATACAATTACATCCCAATTTGTGTATAATATAATAATATATATTGAATACGGTATTATTTTGATCATTAAATTGAATTTAACAAATGGTTTTACTAAGGACATTTTTCGCACATAGACAACCTTCTTCGCCCATAATATAAGTCTCTCTTTTCTTTTGGTTGCTTATTTGTTTTCCAATCAAAGAAAAATTGTTACTAAACTAAAAAACCTGACAAAAAATAGCATATATATACTAATATAATGGGATAACTACAAAAAAGAGTATTTTTTAATTTTTAAAATTAAAAGAATATATTCGAATGACGTCACATGTTTATTTGATTTTTAAATTAAATTTACCCGCCTACTTGTACATATTGTGTGTATAAACTTTGAAAATCTATCGATAGTAAATATAAAAAAGAAAGCATACCCTAAATATTCATCAGATAATCGATATTAAAATCACCTGTTTTGTTATCGAGGCACAGAAAAACATCAACAAATCTAATTGTCAACTTAAAATTTTTATGAAGTCAAGATGACACTTGACTTGGATACTCAAAAGAAAGATGAAAAGCTTTTACTTGCTACAATTGAGCAGGAATACAAAATACTGGCGGAGTAGTAAGTCAAAGCAACAATTTAAATTCGCAGAGATTCATACATTTCCCATACTTCCAGCAAGATGATCGAATCGGAGAAGCTTTCAGGCATTTACGTTATACCAAGCTACGCCAATTCGCTACGTTAGTATATATTATGTATTTTTGCAGTCATATTCCGAATTAATATGTATTCCATTTAAATATTTAGAATGGTTTGGAGTATTCTTTGGACGATTAGGTTTTTATAAAAACAGTGTATTTCGCTTCTCAATATTGTTACCCGATCGTTTCCCAGATGACAAAAGTGTTCCTGTAAGTTATACATACTAACATACTATGTATATATATTTTTTTATTAATATTTGTTTTATTAGTCCATTATTTTCCAACACAAAGTCGTGCATCCACTTATTTGTCCGGAAACTTATCACCTAGATATAAGTCAAGGTTTTCCAGAATGGCGCTCGGGAGAAGATCATCTGTGGCAAGTCCTTAAGTACATGCAAGCTGTATTTGCAGATCCATTAGAAAGTATTCGCAATGTGGCTTCCAATCACGAATTGAACAACGGAGATGTGGCTCACATTTTAGCCAATAACCGAGATGATTATGCTGCTCTTGTAGAGGAATGTATACAAGAGAACAAAGCACATATCTATGACACACCACCGACAGAAGATCCACATTATGTTATATTTGAAAAATTTCAGGAAGATCTGCACAGACCAGTTTTAAATCAAATATTCAATGGTAACGATTCAGTAGGAGTAAATGAAATGACTAGTAATGGTTCTGCCACTGGACTGTCATGGGTTAAAGTAAAGGAAGGCGAGTTCAAGACACTGAGCATTGAATGAAAGTAGTTTATATGTACATATATTTGTAAATTGTTGTATTTTTAAGATTTCTTATATCAATTTAAAAACGATCAATAAAAAGAGTAAAAAATCGACTAATTTTTGAAGGTTTCTTCATTCGGTACTCATGCCAAACCGCTGGCAGCCATTTAACCAGTCGTGTTCCAACTTTAGATGAGTTCCGTTCCAATTAAAATGTGTTGGTGATTCGCTGCCGTCTGTAAAAACAAAATTTTGGCTAAGCGCAATAGCCAGCTTGGAGCGAACTAGACCAATGCCACCCACTTTTGGCCAGGCTGGATGGTAAACTCTTCCGTTAATCGGATCCATATACAGTTTATTCGGCTGAAAGGGCTTTGATAGGGGCAATCCGCCATGTGAATAAATGAGAGTGCCATATTGGTCGTCCTGTATCTGGTGATCGGTAAAAACAATAGGCGTGTCATCGCACCGCACAAAGTTACGCTCTCTTCCGCAAGGGGACAAAAAAGGAAACATTTCGTAGCGCTGTGTTTCGTTTACGCGTATCTGATTGAAGAAAAACTTAAGAAACTTTTGTTCCTTAAAACACGATGTGAAGTTTTTCATTTTTGCGTCATCTAAAAACAACTAAAAAAGAAAATATATAAATTATATACTAGAAATCAAGGGAATTCAAAAGTTCTACTTACCATGCCCTCATGGTCGACGTAATAAAAATATTCACGTATCTTCGGCTCCGGAGACTGGCCCTGTATGTACAGCGCTGCATTGCGTCTTAATATCACATTAAAATTAAGATTTAATAAGCGTTTCGATTGCAGCACAGCCATTTGAGCAAATCACAAATCAAATAGATTCGAACAGCTGATTATTATTATTATTTGTTGCAGGCACTACGTACGCTACATGTGTGTGCATCTGTGTGTGAGTGTTGTGTGTTGGTATTGATTTACATCTATTTATGTGCATTTGTTCCGATTGCATATATTTAAATAAATATGTTCGTTTATTATTGACTTAATTTTAATTTGGTGAAATTCTTTAAACTTTAAATGTACAGATGCGCCAGGTTAATTTTTCTTCTTTGTACTGCTGCCAGCCCCAGTTTTTTGCATGCGGCTCACCTGCATATTTTTAAGCTTTTCGGTGAGTTTCTTTTTGGCTTGTTTCAGATCTTCTTCTTGTCGTATCGTCTTAATTGGCTTGGGCTTTAAGAACTCTTTACGCGCTTCTCGTTTCTTCTCTTCGCCGCATCCGTGCACCTCCGGCAGACCGTGCTTAAAGCAGAAACGCTTGCTGCAGATGCCACAGTCTTGACCCATCAGACTAGTTTTAGTTTTACAACGTGGAAAGTCACACAGATTATCCACTGCCTTTACTGCAGTAAGAACTTCATCTAGCTTTTCCTCCACTGTTTGACTTGGTATCGGCTCCAGAAGCTCCAATGTGTTATTTGTGCCATAATTCACGGGTTTACCAGGCTTGGCAGTTGGAAAAATAGTGTTTTTACTTTCACTAGACGATTTTGATGAGTTGCACTTTGAGGAAGTGCTCGGGTTTTCCTTTTCTAAATTAAATTAAATTAATATTGCATTTGGTCACATTTTAAAGCCCAGAGCACTAACTAACTAGTTAGTGCTCTGTGATTTCAAGTGTATTACCTGCCATTGCGTTCAGATGTTAAATATGTTCGTACCTTAATTTTAACGTTATTAAGCACTGTATTAAGTGAGACCGTGTGTATTTTGAAATAATGTACTTTTAAATCTTTTCCTTCCTATTCAAATTCAGAGAGAACAACATATTTCATGCTCTCTGAGGTCAATAGTTGTGTGTCCCAAAAGTATACTTCACATTTATTTCAAAATTAGCGGGCATTGACATTTTAAAAAAGATAAAACGCAATACTAAAATATCTCAAAATTTAATACGGGTGTGAGTGGTATGTGAGAAATACTACCCTGCATAAAGACCTGAAACTCACTACGATCTTCGAAGAGATCAACAGGCATTCCAGTCGATATCAGGACAAACTCCTAAAACACAAAAGTCGCCTGGCTTATGAAAAGGAGACAACCGAATGATCTCATACATCGAACTCCAAGAAAAAAGACCAGCAGAAGATGATATACATTTCTTCTTCTCTATTTGGTTATTGTTAATTCTTAATTAGTATTTAAAATTTGTGAAAGCTAACCTCGGGTAGCCGGCGCCTCATTCTGGGCAGAATGAATACAAACAAAGGTAACAAAGAGGTTTTTAGATACCCCGTATGCTTCAAAACAAAATTTAAAAAACAAAAAATAAAAAATTAGCAAACGACGGACTGCATTATCTAAGGCATAAGAAAAGAGATACAAATATTCGAGAACATTATTTTAATCAATTATAAAATCATATTTAATTTTATATTATTAGTTAGTTTATCGGAATAGTGACTTAAATAATTGCAGTCAATTAAACCCGATGCAGCAGGGAGATGTTCCAACAAATGTTTGTGCTTTTTATTAGTTGAGTTGATATTGAAAGCTGAACAACAACGCAATTTTATTTACTTAAAAAGTAAGTTCAAAGTATTTAAATGTAGTATGCCCAATCTTTCCTTGTTGATACTGAACTCTTTTTTTTTTATTTATTTATATATATATGAATCGAAAATTTGGAAATGTTTTCATAACGTACATAAGAGAAGTCGCTGACCTTATAATAAGTTGAATCATATTTAAATAATGCAAATAAAGTTATTGATATAAATAAATCATTTCTTGTTCCTCCGAAGTCCGATAAGACTCTGGTAAGAATTCACAGTGTATTGCAATGTTTTTTTGCTTGAGCACGAGCACATGGGGCAAGAATTTACAAGGATACGAGTCAGTCTGTTTTGAGTGCTTTCAGACACTCATTATAACGACTTGTGTGCTTGCTTATTTGTTCTCCCACCGTATCCAGGTGAAGGGGTCTAGTACTGCATCCTGAACAGTTGCTTTAGGCTTTTCTCCCACAAAATTGAAATATTTATTTAAGTTGAAGGTGAGGCTTTCTTTTTTTAACTAAGCTACAATCATCATCACTTAAAGTAGTTGTTCGGCCCTCGGACTTTACTAGTGTTAGTTTTATGATAATTTGCTACTTTTTTGTTTGTATTATTTCTTAATTCAAACACGATGATTGTGGGTAAACATCCCAATTGATGGTACCTTTTGTGATGCGAAAGTGATAATTATTTATAAACAAAATTCGCCAACGATCACAGTCTAAGAGTGGGGGCTCCATAACCGTAACTTATGGTGAGTCCGTGAGGAAGCTTGAATGAAGCTTTAGCTGGTGTATGGTACAGATCAGATCTAGATATGCTATGGAGTCGGGAACTTGTTGATCATTTACATAAATAATAAGAGGAAAAGCAGATATTTTATATAATTATATTTATTGTTCTCTGTGTCTATAAATGCGAAGATTTAATGCTCTGTTGGTCTACTTGAAGTATAATTTGCTAAGTAAATCGTTGTTGTTCGTTAAGGATATAAGAAAATATTGTCTAGCACTTCTTATAGTTTATTTTCGCCGGTAACCGGGTTTGATGTCACAGCATCATTGATTGCCTTGGCTACATATTCAATATTGTTTGTGTTGAGACCAGCCATGTTGATACGTCCAGTCCTCAATAAGTAAATGTGGTATTCCTTGATGAGAACTGTAACTTGCTTCTCACTGAGGCCGGTGTAGGAGAACATGCCGATCTGGTTGACAATGTGATCCCAGTTGCCAGGGGTTCCTAGTGCAACGAGCTTGTCGCGCAAGAGCTTACGCATTTCACGAATGCGACCCGACATGTTCTTGATACTGTCCAGCCACTCCTGACGAAGCTCAGGAGTATTTAATACTTTGGAAACAATGCGAGCTCCGAAGGTTGGTGGGTTAGAGTAGTTGCCGCGAATAATCAACGTTAACTGTGAGTGTATCATGTCTTTGGTGCTTCCACTTTTCTGTACAATTGTTAAGTTACCAACTCGTTCACCGTAGAGGCCAAAATTCTTAGCAAATGATTGGCAGACGAATAGCTCAAAACCGCGCTCTACAAAGTATCGGATCGCCCAGGCGTCATGGTCAGGGTCTCCGCTAGCGTATCCCTGATAGGCTGAGTCGAAAAGCGGAAACAGATTTTTGCGTTCCATAAGATCGGCAATTTGTTTCCATTGCTCCTTTGTAGGATCGATGCCGGTCGGATTGTGTGCACACGAATGCAAGATTATGACAGCTCCCTCCGGCGCCTGTTCCAAATCAGCGAGCATTCCCTTGAAATCAAGCTGACGGTTCTTTTGGTCCCAATAGCGGTATGCATGCAGCTTTGTGAATCCAGTGTCGAAAAATATCTTGTGATGGTTCTCCCACGTTGGGTTGGAGTAGTACACAGTGTCTCGCTTCAGCTGTTGATTGAGGAACTCAGAGCAGATACGCAGTGCACCTGTGCCAGACAAGGTTTGTACTCCAAATGCCTGAAATGAATGAAAATATATAGAGATATGTATTTATATATTTATAGCGTGTTCTATATATGGGACATACTGATTAGCTAAATTTATGTACTATCCCCTTTTTTTTATTTGGTACTTACGCGGTTTTCCTTCAATGCAGCTGAATCACTGCCCAGCACCAACTCTGTAGCTGCGCGTGTGAATGTATCCAGGCCTATTGGGAATGGTCAGATATATAATATCCATTGGTGTGAAGTGTTGCTTTGCTTACCTGTCACTGGCAGATATTCATGATTAAGCGAATCGTCGCTCGCGATTTGTACTTCCGTTTTACGTACAACCGGCAAAACCCAAGGCTGTCCATCATTTGATCGATAGGCTTTACGTAAGAATAATTAGTTATTCAAATTAATAAAATTATTCCTAATATTTAAAAAATAAAATAAATAAAATATATACATTTTTGTGATTGTAATGTACCGCAGATTACATGTTAATTTATTTAATAATCGTTCAATTAAGCATATAAATTATTCAATTTTTTAAATAGGTAAATTTATTTCGTAAGAGTCTGATAACCCAAAGGTCGTTTCGCTCCCGAATTTTGCAAATACCACGCGTGAATTCCTTTCTTTTTTATATTTTTTATTATTTTTTTTTTTTTATTGCCTTCCTCTATAAGCTGATAATTTATTTAATGTTTATACAATGATTATGATAAGAACCGTCTAATAAGCAAGAATTAACTGATATCGGGCAAGCAATTGAAAAAAATCTAATCAGCTGGTAACTGAAATTACACACGGGTACGTATCCACTTATTCGGATAAATATAGTATTTATATAATACCAGTGAAAGGTTCGAGTATTGGGGAACTTTATGAGTTTAATTGCTTCAAGACTTTGTAGCTTTTTTATTCAACTTTCGATTGCAGGAAACTGACAAATAGATGCTATAAATGATTCGTTTATAGTAATTTCGAAAATCAATAAAAACGAAACAATAACAGAAAAACATTATTTTTCAATATCACTAATAACTCGGTTCATAAATATATTTACGTGAATTGTAACACAATATTTGTTGTTTTCTTGTTGTTGCTTTTTCAATTATCGTGTGTTAGACACCAATCAACAATAGGAAAGTTGTAGTGCATATTGATAATAGGGTTCACAGTTGACAAGCACAAGTAAAAAATATTTGTTGTTTACCAACGAAGAATATATATTACTTTATTAAGCGATTTGACATCCAAACGACCTCTACGCGCTGCAAAGGCTTACAACGTTCTTGCGTTCACACTAGAAATGCAATATCCAAATACCATCCAATATAAAAAATTATAGTTCCAACAAATATTAATTAACATGTAATACAAGATAAATTACTTTCTACTTGACATCGAGTAGTTTTTGTTGTTGATAACTTAGACAACAAATTGCGCGTTACATAAATATGAAATCATATATCTTAAATATATATATATCTAATATGTTAAATATCAATTATATTTGTATGACAAGCTACTTACCACCAACTGATAAATTTACTTTCTTGGGATTAGGATCTTCTCTAAAGGCTTGTGTTAACGCAAATACTTCGATTGCCGGTCCCTTTGGTACATTGGCGAAAATTGACGAAGACATCGTTACTGTTTGCGCGATACCACAATAATAAATAAACTTCGGACGTCCGTTCAGAAAGTGAGAAACAAGTGCAATATCGATATTTATTTCGTACGATTGTCAGATACAATATATCGATATAATTTAAAAAAGCGGGGTGGTCTTTCATTTTGCCTTAAAATAAAATTAAATTCGTTGTCATAAACACGATTACATTTTTTAATGGGATATAGAGATATAATAATGTTAAACAATTAATTTTTTGTTTTCAGTTTTATTAAATCTATAATTTTATTTATTATTTATTTTATTTCAATTAACACAATCATAAGGAGAAACAATTTAACAAATTGTATTAAATATTCGGGAAGAAATTATTAAATTTTTAATTAAATACATTTTTTAATTAACTTTTTATTTTAAAAAGGTGTAATAACTGAGTGATGAAGATGTAAATCTAATAAATAATCTTAAGTATGTGCAAAGTTCAAATGGATAATGAAATATAAATGTTTTGCCAGAATAACTATAAAGGTACATATATTAATGATTATCATATAAAAATATTAATTCTCATTCGACGGCAATGATAGGTCCTTTAGCTCTTTATTAGCGCTCTTTAATAATGTCCAAACTTTTAAAGCACCTAATTATGCAAATACACTTTCAAGCAATATATTATTTGCATTGCAAAAACTGAAATTATGAACATGTTCAAAGTAAAAAAATTAATTAACATAAACTTTAATCGCAACACCCTGTATTCGAAAATATAAAAAGATATGCCGAATGTCTTGTAGCGGCCTACAGAATCGGTTCTTCTTTTAGCACCACGGGCTCTCCGTCAAGTTTTCGTATCGTCGGAAGGCGTCTAATGCACTCTGCCCGCCATGTGGGCTCATCTAATCCCTCCGATAGCGGATTTCCAACCACTACTAAATCTTCCAGAGATTCAATTTCAGCAAGACGATTTAACTCTGACCAATCTTTTATTAAGTTGTTACTGATGTACAACACCTTGAGACACTTCAGCGAACTCAGGCCTTTAAGTTTTTCTATCAAATTGTAGCTAAGCCAGAGCTCCTCTAAGGTCTCAGCCACAGCTTCCTGTTCATACGAGAATTTAACTATAAAATTACAATATTAAATAATATAAACTCCTTACCAGTCCAGATATTTGTTTAATATAATTACGTGACAGGGAGAGAACTTTCAGGCATTTCATGCCCGAAAGTCCGAATATTTTCTCAATCATATTTGTGGACAAACTTATTTTTCTAAAATATATAAGCAAAGTGAAATTAAATACCAAATAAACATTTATTTTTTTAATGTTTATTACTCGCAGTTTACTAGGGTGCCAAGTGTATTGTCCATTTTCTCTATTGGCGGCCATTGAAACTGCAAGTCAATGTACTTTGCGTTCAAGGAATTTTGCTGAACACGATCTTCCCAGCGCTTGAGGGCTTCCTTAATAGTTGTTGCTTTGGACATGTCCTTAAATCGACTAAACTCGAATTTCTCATATATTGATATATATTATAAATAAATAAAATATTTGTTGTTGCCAACAGCAACTGAATTTTGTTGTAGTAACAAGAAGTCTTGTTAAGGAATTAAGAATATTTACTGTTTGTGTTTTGTTATCGACAACAGCCATAAAAAGATTACAAATCAATTTAAAAATGATTTAACAATATAAATATATCCTCAACTTCCGGTGGACTTTATTCCCAGAAAGTACTTAGTACTTTTTCTCCCTGGAAACCAACACGTACGCGTTCCGACGAAGTTCAAGTCTGCATTCTTGAACTTCCATTGGTTTGGTTGTTTTGTCCTGAAAATATATATTTTATATTCTGTTTGGAATGTGTTTTTTTAATTGAAGATTTCTATATTTTGATTTAAAGTTGCGAAATTTCATATACCTTTGGCATCAGTATCAATGTGGCATTAAATTTTGAATTCTATGCATCGATACTGCCACTGATGGTATAAATGATCATTAAATATCATGAACAAGTGTTAAGAAATCCTTGAAGGACACTTCAAGCACTTAAATAAAATAAGTAAAAGTTTAATTTTATTTAAATGAAAACTTTTATCGGAAAGTCTATATTATTATCTAATAAATTGAATATGACAAATTCCAAAATTTTTTTTAAATTTAAAAAAAGTGTACTCAATATTAAAAATATATTTAAATCTCATTCAGGTTCCATAAAATATCTTTGTTAAGCTTTAAACTATCAGGAAAAAGATAAGTTTAAATGAAAATAGATAACAGTTTAAATATCTCAGTGCTTTAAATTTAGTAAACCCATACCTCCAGGCACCTGATAAGTAAAAAGTCTCATTTAATTAAACTCTGATATTTCCACTGAATTTTACAAAAATAATGAATAATTAAAGGCTACAGTAATAAATGGCCAGGTCGTGATCATTAACACTCTCACATTTCTGGCCAGAATTGATTATAAAAGTCTATAAAAACTGACGTATTGGATGTTAATTTGATGATTTTAATATTTTGTAGCTTAAGTACAATTCAATTCAAAGTATAAACAACGCTCCTCTGAAAATCCCCTGAATACTCAATAAACAGCAAACTTAAACAAAGTCAAAAATTCTGCCATTTGGCAATCGGAACTTGTTAAGGTATAATTGATGCTCATATATAGGGAATTTTTCCGATACTGAAATCAGTTTTGTCACCTCGCTGAAAGCCATTTAATATATAAGCTTTATTGGCCAATGAAGGTAGTAAACATCGCGACTTCAAGTTAAAGTTTAATACTTTTTCACACCTAATAATATTTAAATAACTCTTTTAAAAGTATTGAAACAATTGCTTAAATTTTTGATCTACTGTTATATTTTGCATTGGTTTATTTGACTGAAACATAAAATTATATATTATAACCTTGTGCAAGGATATATTAGCATTTGTTTAAACCGTCGGCTGTTGCCCCTGTTTGGCTGTGTTTGGACAGCTGTTGCCGTTTACCGCTATCTTCTCTTTTGAAATCAGTTAGAAGTTGATAGCGCACTGGCCGGCCGGCCATCCCATAACAGATATGACACAAATTTTTGCCTTTAGGACAAAGTACAGATTTAGATTCGATTTTGACTTTGCCGTTGTGCCGTCTGTTAGCAGCACACACACACATGTTAAGAGTGCGCAAGCTTCACGAATAGCAGAGAGAAGATTGAGAGATAGTCCAAGTTGCGAGACTGCGAAACTGCGAGACTGTGCGATTGTGAGAGGCCAACAGCAGCAGCAGCAGCACCGGCAATATTTTCAAGTTTTTTAGACGGACACCGTCAGTTGGATGTTTACCTTTGGTGCTAGTCATACGCAGCGCTAGAGCTCCCGACAAAAGCAGTTGTGAAGTGAAATCAACGTAACCGTTCCGAGGTGTTCTACCTACCCAAATCAGAACTTCAACAAACATATGTATGTAAAGGCAATTAATTTAGTGGCATATACATACGTAAATACAGAAACAAGTTCCTAATTTTACACAGAATTAATTTTGAAGTATTACTTAAAATTCAAATCGATTTGTAAAGTACCAAGTTTTTTGCAATTGTTCAGAGTAAATGATTGAGTGTGTACATAACGGTCTAACGAAGTTCAACTGCTTTTAGTGTTGCCGTTTGTCTATTTACCGTTCAGTTGGGAGTGGATTTAGGATTTTACCAAAGGCAGCAGCTGATTTGTGACTTTAAAGGGTATGTAAATAGTTGCCAGTAAGCATATACAAAATATACATAGGCGTGTGCGTGTGCATTTGCGTTTGTGTGTGCGTGCACACACATGAGTACAAACTGAGCATATGTACATATTCACGTGAGATAAAACACCGGCACACGACGAATTCATATACATTGCTTATGTAAAGAAAGTGAATGTTGGATTCATCATGTATGAGACTTCATATATACATTGTATGAATGTTACAGATAGGCGAAACAGATGGGATATACTTCGGGTCACTTTAATTATGCCCGATATTTGTGACCTTCTTATGGTTTCGCTGTCATCGAAAACGTGCTTGACAACATCAAGGCACTTGCCAATTTTTATATGCATACATATGTACATATATACACACATGTGTAAATACATATGCACATGTATGTATATACTTAACAAAAAATATAACAAAAAACAACAAATGTAAGGCAGACGAAAATGTGCCAATGTATACACCCATACACACAGACACACACACACACACATGAGCATACAAAATTAAATCGAATCTTGTCGCTCTGTTATGAATTTTGTAGTCTCAAAGTCACTTAATAATAGAATCTACGTTTAATTATTTGATTTGGGTGCTGCGATTTCAATCACTTTCCAGATTGTTCCCGTGCCAATCAATCATTAACCTTTAAGACGGACATTTCTATATTTTAATATGTATGTACATATGTACGCAGTAGTTGGTACAGACTTACATTGGACAAACAGAAATATGTACAAACAGATTCTAGAGTGTTTTTAAGTCGCCCGTACTAAAGTCCATTTCACCCTGGAAACATGCAAGCACGCAACATTCACATATGTACATATAAATATGTATGTAAATACACACACGCATATTTGAGATGTATGCATGTACTTTCTCATGCAAGCACGTTTATATGTATTGTCACATGTATGCATGTATTTACCAATCATTGAAACTCTATTTGCCCGCTTATTCATTTCTTTCTTTATCATGTTCGCGGATAACTATCATGCTACGGATCAGAGCTATGCGCCTTGAAGATCATACGAGTGACTGTACATACATACAGACATACAGCCAGACTTGTACAACAAAAGTGAGCGGCACTCAATGAACTGCGTAATCACCAAATCACTCGAACGACTGTTTTGCACATTCTAAACCGTCTCGTCTCATTATTGCAGCGATGTTTGTTGTCTTTCATTACATAATCGTTCATCGCGGCCAGCACACAAATAGTTGCATACAGTCGAATAATGTGCTTGTGTGTGTGTGCATATCCGCAGGGCACAAGAACTCATACTTACATACTAATATACGATCAAATAATTATTTGATGATGTACATGATGATTACAAAACTGTGAACATCCGTATCAACGTATTGGCGATTGATAACAACATGTAAATGCAAACACATGCATATACACATATGTATATATATATATATATATATATATAAATATATACAATATACATGTATATGTATATGAATGTAAGTCCCGTGTCATAGTTTGACCCTGTATGGCAACAATAACAAAAAGAGCCTGATACATAACTGTAAGCTTCTCTATGGGTACCTAAAACTTCGTACGCAAAATTTACATTCCAATAAAAAGGTTCGCATGCGAAATCAATTATAAATCGAACGTTTCTTTAACAGCCCATAAAAAGTTTGAGTTTTTTCTTTTCGCCGACTGACTGTTCCGGCGTCTGGCTTATCTTTTAGAAACGAAGTCAAGTTGGTTTATATAAAAGTTTACTTTATTAAACAACTGAACGGGGCCATGTCTACGCCGGCTTATCAGCGGCAAATCTCTGAAGGGGTCGCGAATACTTTTATACGTATTTTCAAAATCCGATTATTCGTATATTTTCATAAATTTTTCATATATTTTTTAAAATATATACGGGCAGGATTATAATTAAAAATCAAATGCGAATGAAGAGTGTGCAAACAGGTATGTGTGCCTATGACTATATTAAAACAATCACACACACACACACACATGGCATACGCAAAAGAAGGCCCGAGAAAGCGGTTGAGCGTTCGAGAATTTGAAATGCACACACACCAATGCAAGCATATCTTTGAACGATAATCCGTTCATTTAAATTCTGCGTATATTGACCAAATTAAATTACAATCTAAGTGTTAAAATTATAAATAATCCAAAGTTCATTTAAAGCTTTTCACTCAAGTTTCTATTCCTGTGCGAATTTTTAAATCGAATTAAACCGCCCAACAAACCCATTGAAGTCACTTTATTTATATTTAGTCAAGTGCTGAGTGAGGGGAGTATCAGTATTGCCGCCTAGCTGTGGTGTATATACATGCACGTACGTTTGTGTGCGTGTGTGTGTGTGTGTGCACTTGCGTATGCTCGTAAGGTTACAGCGATTAGTGTATTAGAGCATTGAAGGAGAACGGCCAAAAATTTTGAAAGCTTCAACTTGAATGGGATTGAAGCTAAAGCAAATGTTTAATAAAACGAATCAAAGGTTCATTAAACGCTGAACAATAAAACAGCCAGTTCTGAATTTGGGATGCCAACAACAACATAAAAAACATTAATTGGTCGTTGTCGCTTGAAGTAACTTTACTTATGAATCCCCCAGCCCCCGCCATTGCGTTATTTCAGTAAAAAACTGGTTTCTGTAGAACGTATGGGAATGTCAACGCGCAGGGGCGGGCGCAGGAGCAGGGATGTCCAATCGACGATAAATATTTGGAGACAATATTTTGAGATGTATTTTTAAATGGCTCAATGGCATCATACTGGAAACATTATTTAAGGTTTACTCTGCGTAGACATAGACAATGTCATGGGGGAGAACAGCGCTTAACACTGACACGATAATTGCGGTGCATTTGTGTTGGTGACAGTCATAATCAAAAAGCAAATGTTTGTGCGTAATTATATATTATCTTTAACATGTTTATCACATTGAATGTTAATAACACCTCAGACCCGTGTAGCCAGCGACATACGGGTGAGCCATATAAACAATACAAGGATAATCTAGTTTTTCAAATTATTATAAAAGCACGAACTTTTTTCCTCCCCCACTGCGACTGCCCTGGGTTAAATATAATATGGAATTTGTTTATGATTTATGTTTATGATGTTTATGGATCATTGATTAAATTATTGTTTCCTCCCGCAGAGAGCCCCTTGACTGAAAATTTCCAACATGTTGCTGACGGAGTCCCAAGCCGCTTTCAGGTTACTCAGCAAAGCTGCGCCGCGTGTGAGGCTCTTCTTCATCAATAAAAATGCCTACTCTACGCAGGTAAGTTAGAAGATTGGGAAGATATTGCAACGAATTTTATGGGGTTTATGGTCACAGGTGGAATACAAGCCTATTCGATCGGTGCTGGTCGCCAATCGCGGTGAAATAGCCATTCGTGTGTTTCGGGCGTGCACTGAGCTGGGCATTAAGTCCGTGGGCGTGTACTCGGAGCAGGACAAAATGCACATGCATCGTCAGAAGGCTGACGAGTCGTACATGGTTGGCAAGGGCCTTCCACCAGTGGAGGCGTACCTAAACATTCCAGAAATAATTCGTGTCTGCAAGGAGAACGACGTGGACGCAGTTCATCCCGGCTATGGTTTTCTTTCGGAGCGCAGCGACTTCGCCCAGGCCGTCATCGATGCTGGTCTTCGGTTCATTGGTCCATCGCCAAAAGTCGTGCAGAACATGGGAGATAAGGTCGCAGCCCGAGTTGCAGCTATCGAAGCCGGAGTACCGATTGTTCCAGGCACGGATGGTCCAGTGACCACGAAAGAAGAAGCTCTGTCCTTCTGTCAGAAGCACGGCCTACCTGTAATTTTCAAAGCCGCGTACGGAGGTGGCGGCCGAGGCATGCGTGTGGTGCGTAAAATGGAGGAGGTTGAGGAGAACTTCCAACGTGCCAGCTCCGAGGCTAAGGCAGCCTTCGGCAATGGTGCAATGTTCATTGAGAAGTTCATCGAGCGCCCACGACACATTGAGGTTCAATTGTTGGGTGACAAGGCAGGAAATGTAGTGCATTTATATGAACGCGATTGCTCTGTCCAACGGCGTCATCAGAAGGTGGTTGAGATTGCCCCCGCCCCTCGTCTACCTATCGAAATAAGAAACAAGATGACCGACGCGGCGGTTCGGTTGGCCAAGCACGTGGGCTACGAGAACGCAGGTACCGTGGAGTTCCTTTGTGACGAGTCAGGAAACTTCTACTTCATAGAAGTGAACGCCAGATTGCAAGTTGAGCACACAGTAACCGAGGAGATAACCGGAATCGACTTGGTTCAGTCTCAGATTCGCATTGCCGAAGGCATGACGCTCCAGGAACTTGGACTCACGCAGGAAAAAATAAATCCCCGCGGCTATGCTATCCAGTGCCGTGTAACAACTGAGGATCCCGCCAACGACTTCCAGCCCAACACTGGCCGCCTGGAGGTCTTTAGATCTGGCGAAGGTATGGGCATTCGATTGGACAGTGCCTCAACATACGCAGGTGCCATCATTTCGCCTTACTACGACTCACTATTGGTCAAGGTGATCTCCCATGCCAGTGACCTGCAAAGCTCGGCTTCAAAAATGAACCGTGCGTTGCGTGAATTCCGCATCCGTGGCGTCAAGACGAATATTCCATTCCTGCTCAATGTTCTGGAGAACCAAAAATTCCTGCACGGCGTCCTCGACACTTACTTTATTGATGAGCATCCCCAGCTTTTCAAGTTCTCCACCACCCAGAACCGAGCCCAGAAACTGCTCAACTATCTTGGCGAGGTGCTGGTCAATGGACCTCAGACCCCATTAGCCACAAAACTAAAGCCCTCCGAGGTCTCTCCTCATGTACCCACAATCCCGCTAGGTAAGTTTAATATTTCTTAACCTCGGTCTATGGCATGTGCTTTTTTAAATGATCTTTCGAACGCTTGCAAATGTGTCTACCAACTGGTTGTTGCTTAACTGTCTACTTTTCAGCTTTGCCCCATGGCACGGCCTATGCGACACTTTATTTTCTACAGTCCTGCTTTAAAGTCTTGTCCTCGATTAATTTTTATTGTCCTTTAAATGTCCTATGTTGTGAAACACTAAGATATGAATGTGATTGCCAGAGAGTTATCGCACAAGGCGCATTTAACAGTAGATGAATAACTTTTCATTTAAATTAAATTAAATTATTTCTTAATATAAATTAAAAACCAGCTCTACTTAGCTAGAACTCTCTGTGTGAACGCATATCTTAGGGCTTCTCATTATGTGTTTAATTAATATTCAAAATTATTAACAGTATACAAATCGGCAACTGTTGTTCAGTTAATTAAAAATTCAATAGTTTAAATTTACGGATAAGTAAACCCGTAAATTTCTTAAAGCTTCAAGGGACAACATTTCCAGTTTCAATCAGAAAAAAACTAAAACGGAAATGTGTTTATTTAATTGAAGATGACGTCTACTGATAGATGAACTTACATTTGTAAGTGTAACTATTGTAGTATGAAGTCTTCACTTGCGTCCGTCTACCTGTATTAAAACACAATATATGTTCAAACAATTCTAATTTCTAATTTGTTTGGAGATCGTGGACTTCGGTCTACCGAAGTGAAAAAATCATTATTTTTCAACCTTTTATTAAAACGTATAATATGGTTTAATTTCTTTTCACATTATTGTTTTTAACATTTGCTATTGAAACAAACAAATGCGATTGCTTTAAATACTGCAATGCACAATTACATACACACTCCTAATTATGTTCGCCAACAAAAACAACGACACAAAATCTTTAAATCCTCACCATGTTCATAAACGATATGTTATCATGATTATCATACCTCCCGATGAAGATCTATCACCAGCGGCGATCGAACGTGAAAAGAGCGGCGAAGCAAAAGGTACGTTTAGTTGCAGTCCCGTTAAGTTGTTATATGTGAAATGAAACTCTTATTATCGTGCACGTATGTAGAAACTAAACTACGTATAAACTATTGAAAGTATTGATATCTTCTACCTTATTTTTATCTTTTATTGTCATTTACGTTACTATCAATTTCTTAACCCATTAGTTTACATGATTAAGTTCCGGGCGGTACATCTTTTATGTTAAAGCCTTGTTTTTAAATAAGATTTAAAGTCCCATTTAGTGTTGTTTAAATGTTAATTAAATTAAATTACATATTTTGTTTTTATTATGTACGTATTCGTCAATGTTGTTCAAATTGTGATGTACAAGTTCCAGAGCTGTTATACTACCGTTTGATCGAGCAGTTCTATCGAACTACCAAGTACATTCGATAAGCGGGTATATCGATACTTGTTAAATTCAAATCTTAATTATCCAAGCATACAACATGTTTATAGCTGATTGGTTTATTCACATATATTTTCATTAAAACCAATTGTTTTTGTCCTTATTGGAAATTTGTACATTTAAAACTCATAGTCCTTCAGTAAATTTCACCGTTTCCAAATTGACAACAACATTGCAAAGTCCGGATTATTAATATTCCCTAGAATAACCCAACCGCAAACTAGACGATGATCTTACAGCCGTTTAGAGCCAAGACGGGTTTGCTTTTTTACAAATACTTTATTTTAACTGTTTTTGTTTAATTAGTGTTTAATTAATGTTTCGTTTCAAATATTAAAATTTGTATTAATTATTGTTGTATTTTCTTAAATTCACTTAATTGTATACATATTTACAAAACAGTCGCTTAAAAGCAAATTATACAGCCATTCCGCTCTCTCTATATAATGTATATATGTATATCATGTATGTCCACATGTACGTAAGTAAACGATTCTGTTTATATAAATATGATTTTCTGTGAATTTTTTATGTCATTCTGAACTGTCGTCGCGGTGTCGGATTATCCCATTAAATACATTTAAGATTTCAAACATACAAACATATGCAGGCACATCTTATGAACTACAAGAATTTAATTAAAACATTTGGCTCACAGTTACGGAGCCACCACAAGGACTGAGGGACATTATTGTGCGTCAGGGACCTGAAGCCTTTGCTAAGGAGGTTCGCTCTCGAAAGAATCTCATGCTTATGGACACTACCTTCCGTGACGCACATCAGTCACTGATGGCAACGCGCGTCCGCACCCACGACCTACTAAAAATATCGCCATATGTTTCCCACAAGTTCCACAATCTTTACTCGCTGGAGAACTGGGGCGGTGCCACGTTTGACGTAGCTCTGCGATTCCTGCACGAATGTCCATGGGAGCGATTGGAGGAAATGCGCAAACAAATTCCGAATATTCCATTCCAAATGTTATTGCGTGGTGCCAATGCCGTTGGCTATACAAGCTATCCCGACAACGTAGTCTACAAGTTCTGCGAGCTGGCAGTAAGTAAAAATAATGTATTTCTTAATGAATCACACTAATACTCATCACGTATTAGGTACAAACTGGCATGGATATCTTCCGAGTATTCGATTCTCTTAACTACTTGCCCAACTTAATCCTCGGTATGGAGGCGGCAGGCAAGGCTGGCGGTGTAGTAGAGGCGGCCATTTCATACACAGGTGATGTGGGCGATCCTAAACGAACCAAGTACGATCTGAAATACTACGTCAACTTGGCGGATGAGCTAGTCAAGGCCGGTACTCATGTCCTTTGCATTAAGGACATGGCTGGTTTGCTTAAACCCGAGTCAGCAAGGTATAAATTTTTATTGAACTATGACCGTGGCTTTATTTGAATGATTAATTAATTTTAAAATTTTTTTTTTTTGGCAGACTCCTTATTACTGCTATCCGGGACAAGCATCCCCACGTTCCAATTCACGTTCATACACATGACACGTCTGGCGCTGGAGTTGCCTCAATGTTGGCCTGTGCCCAGGCCGGAGCTGATGTAGTTGACGTAGCAGTGGACTCCATGTCCGGAATGACTTCGCAGCCCAGCATGGGAGCTGTAGTTGCATCCCTGCAAGGTACGCCATTGGACACACAAATGAACTTGAACGACATTTCTGAGTACTCGGCATACTGGGAACAAACACGCACGCTATACGCACCATTTGAATGTACTACCACGATGCGGTCAGGCAATGCTGATGTGTATCTGAACGAAATACCCGGCGGTCAATACACCAACTTGCAGTTCCAAGCCTTTTCGTTGGGCTTGGGTGACCAGTTTGAGGAAGTGAAGAAAGCTTACCGGGAGGCCAATATGGTGCTGGGAGATATAATCAAGGTCACACCCTCATCAAAGGTTGTCGGTGACTTGGCACAGTTTATGGTACAGAACAAGCTGAATGGAGACCAGGTTCTGGAGAAAGCTGAGAATCTGTCTCTTCCCAAATCGGTGATTGAATATCTACAGGGACACATCGGCATTCCGTTCGGTGGATTCCCCGAACCACTGCGGTCCCGCGTTTTGAAAGATATGCCACGCATTGAAGGTCGTCCGGGTTCTAAGTTGGCACCATTTGACTTTGATAAACTGAAGAAGGAACTGAACGAGACTCACACAAACGTCAGCGATCGTGATGTTGTTTCAGCCGCACTCTACCCACAAGTAACCGACGACTTCTTGCACTACCGTGAACAGTTTGGTCCCGTTGATAAGCTTGATACTCGCATATTCCTGACTGGCCCCAAGGTTGGTGAGGAGTTCGAAGTTACCCTGGAACGCGGCAAGACATTAAGCATGAAGGCCCTAGCCATGGCAGCTGATCTCAAGACAAACGGAAAACGTGAAGTGTTCTTTGAACTAAACGGACAACTGCGTTCCGTCCACATTCCCGATAAGGAGGCTATGAAGGTAACAAAAATGAGATTTGTATTTTAAAAGCATAATCCAGCTTTTGGTCTTTCATTTCGCAGGAAATTCGTATCCACCCTAAGGCCAATAAGTCTGTGAAGGGTGAAGTAGGAGCTCCAATGCCTGGCGATGTTATTGATATTCGAGTTACAGTCGGTGATAAGGTCGAGCAGGGTCAACCCCTTGTTGTCCTTTCAGCTATGAAGATGGAAATGGTTGTTCAAGCCCCACAATCTGGCATTATCAAGAAGATGGAAATCACCAAAGGCATGAAGTTGGAGGGCGAAGATCTGCTGCTTGTTATTGAATAAACTTCACCCGTTCAACGGAATATATCTAAATGTGTATATAACTGCGTGTGTGTGTGTGTGTATAAACGTCCACATACCACATACCGTATACCATCTCTACCCTTAGTCGAACGATGATAATTGTTTATATGTATATGTATATACGTGTGTATATTTGTTGTAGTACTTTTTGAAAAAGTTTACAATTGCCTTAGCGATAATAGGAACACGCACAATGCGCCTGGAATCCATTCAAAATTTATACTTTTAAAGCCTTTGCCTTTTTATAAATGTTAATATCCTTTTATATACGGAATGTAAGCGATTGTTTAAATAAATGTTACAAAAAATATATGTTTAATTCAAAAACTTTTACATTCATAAATTCTAATTTGTAGCACCCAAGAGGAGGCAGGGCTTGATTGAAACATATATATATATATATATATATATATACATATATACATATATATATAAATATGTCTGATGACTTTTCTATCGAAGCCATAGATTATATAATTGATTTCTTATTTGTATAGCTATATGTCCTGTTTAACAGAATAACAGGAAATACACTTAATTATAATTAAATATGTTACATATATTTTTAATTATTATTAAATATTAATTATATCAGTAATGTCCACGTCGTAAACAGAGAGCAAAGCGCTACATGTGGAGGAAATTCCTTCCGCCAGGACTAATTTAAAAATCAATAGTTAGCAATCCTCTACAGTTCATTACGAAGATTGACTTCTGTCCGGAAGCAGTGGCTGGTCAAACTGGCTGAAGTTGCGGCCTGGAATGGAGTTCAAGCAGATATAGTCACAGATGCAGCCGTCGTTCCTGGCTCTGATGAACCGATTACAACAGTTGATAAAAATGGCTCACTATGACTTCGCTGACGAGAAGAAATCTGGATATATCCTGGAGCATGAATAAGAAGAGCTGAAAACATAGCAACGGCTGTGGAACTAATGCCCCATACTGGTACAGAGAGTAATGAGGGGATCTGCTCTCCCCATTGTTGAACAAGTTTAATCTTCAGAATTTCGGATCTTTCAAAGATTAGGTATTTAAAAATTATTGCAACTTATTTTGCCTTACCCAAGGAGTGGAAAAAATGATAATCCATAAAAATAAATATTTGTATTCCAAGAAAATATCGTGATCCTTTATTTGGTTAGATATATACAGGAATAAATTTAATTATTTTCGGCTTACATGCAATTAACAATGAACTCTAGGAAAGTTAAGTCCCTGCTCAGCTCGGTAACGCGCTTGAAATGTCGCTGCACATAAGGAGTAAGGACTTCAATTAGGTTGCCACTATAGAACTTTTGCGTGCTGTGGAGAAGGGCGTCACCCAGTAGCTGTTGCAGGATCAGGTTAGCGATATGGGCATGACGAGAGTTTGTTCCCCACGCTTTAACGTGCCCAAGCAGAACTAGTCGCTGGTCCAAATTAAGCTGATCCACTAATTGGTGAACCACGTCAGCGTCACGCTTGCGTACAAAATGGCACAGGATATCGTAGGTCGCTTTTGGCTTGTCCAAAGTTAGGGCAAGCACAAATGCTTTTTCAAGATGCTCCTGTGCGTGGAGTAGTGACTGTAGCGTCTGCTCCTGCTGTAACAGTTCCTGGCGTTTCTGCAACACTTCACTTTGCACTTCCTGGGTAACATCACAAAAGCGAATAAGCTTCGAATCGGCGGCTCCTGTATAAAAGACCCGATTGCTACTGCTGGACACTGCAACAGACCAAACGCGGTCGCTGTGTTCATCGATCGATTGTATACAGGTGTTGGTTTTCATGTTCCATAGCTTCAGCAACCCATCGGACGCAGCGGACAGTATGAGCTTCCCGTGATCTAGGAACTCAACGCGAAGCACGGTGCACTCCTGTTCCAAGCGCTTTAAACACGTAAAGTTGGCTATTGACCATACCCGTAAACTGCAGTCTGATGAAGAGGTCAACACAATTTGATCTGCTGGGGAGAAGCGGACGCACCAGACACCGCGTGTGTGACCACGCAACACTCCCAACAACGAGTTTGAATCAGCTGTCCACAGCTTGGCAGTTTTATCTTGCGATGCAGTAGCCACAATCTTGTTATTTGGTGAGTAAACCACACAGTTGACTTCTTTATCATGAGCCAGCGCTGCATAGTGCAAAGAGAACTCATAGGAGTTTCGATCAATCTTATCACGTGACAGCTTCCACACCTTCATGCTTCCGTCCTGACAAGCCGAGGCGAAGGCCGTAGCACCATTGTGTGTAAACGCTACACAGCCTATAGTAGCTGTATGGCAGTTGATCTGGCTTGTTAACGGTTGCAGTGAGCAATCGGTGGTGTGGGACAGCTTCCACAGGCGAATGCTGCAATCCTTGCCGACTGAGACGAGAATGTTGTTTGATGCTGCTAGTGACATAACAGTGTCAGTGTGTCCCACAATGAGACTACAGTTCATATTGTGTTCGGTATCATAGAGCTTAAAGTGTTTACTGTTCGTTGCCACAGCCAAGTACCGATCATTGTCTCCAAGCAAACACATATCCAAAATCTCATTATTGAATCCGACCAACTGCTTGACGAGCTTTGCTTCAATTGGTCCCTTGTCAGCGGCTACATCATAAATAAGTATATTTTGCTCTGTTGTGACGACTGACAACTGTTGCTTCACGCAACTGTAAAGAAGTCGACTTATCTCGAAGTCTGTTTCACTCAAAAGATTACCAATTTTCCACTGTTTCGTATCAACTTGTAGAAGTTTTCCATTTCCACAAGCGACGAGCACTTGTTTACCATCTGCTGTGTGAGTCACGCCCTCCAGTTCTTCAAATAATGGAATTACTTTTAATTGAGTCCAAGTTGCGACTTCTTTTGTGCTTTTGTCCAGCTGCCAGGCTATAAGCACCTTGTCTCGACTTACAGTTACCAGCTGGGAGCAATCAGATAGAGTATTTTGAAAACTGAGACCCGTTACTTGGGAAATATGACCACGCAATTTATCCAGCAAGGTTTTGCTCTTGTAGTCCCAGCAGTAGATAGTATGATCAGCGCCAACTGCGTAAATTTCACTTTTTAAAACACTGGGATGGAAGCGCAACATAAGTGCCGGTCCTGCAAAATCTTTTAGGGCGCATAGACAACTGTTATTAGCAAAGTCCCACAGACGTAACGAGGCGTCGGCACCACCACTTGTACATATAAGCTTTCCACATGGACTGAATTCAATTTTAACAACTGGTCCCCTATGCTGGGACTTCCATATTTTAACTAGCTTTTGCGTACACAATTCCCACAACCGGAGCAAACCACTTCCATGTGCGGTGACTAAATGTTCACTAGACACAGAAAAGCAGTATATATTGTCTTCGTCCACTTCCGTGTTCTCGATTTCATCGCTAACTCTAAGTTTTTCTTTATTTTTGCTAGGATCATTGTCTATGGAACAGTTAATTCCAAAACTGCATACTATTTGCGATGTCTGAATGTCCACCTTATTTACAACATCTTTGTTTAAACAGAAGAAATACTGACTATCTTCACTCCAAGCAATGTCACTTCCTGCGTAGAAGTTCGTAAAACGAGCTTCAGCTGCATAACTGTATTATGATAAATTAATTAGAAGTAAGTAATTTATTATGAATAAATAAAATATTTAAGCTCACCTTCTCTCCGACACGTTTCTCAACATATTCGCATTTGTTTACAATATGCTACCGCGTGTGCAACAGATCTATAAAAGTTCACAATAGAACCAGTTCATTGAGCATTTTAAGAGTTTGTGAGTTGAACTGATTTAGCAGTGACTGGTTTTACACTTAATTAGGAGAAATAAGAAACTGTTGGTTTTCATAGGGGCTCTTCATTATTACCCAAGATATTTCTTTTATAATATTTATATACCATCAACATGAGCAAATAGTAATATAATAAAACGATAATCATGAAATCATGAAATATACAAAACTCGATATCCTAACATCCTATCAACGCCATATATACTTTGTCATAACATTAAGATTTTTCATTAAAAATGGTATTTATTTTTAATTGAATTTTTCATTAATTTATTAAGATTTCTGCGTTACGTTTGCCTGTGAACTTCCATATGTTATTATTTATACCCACAATGTGAAGTGCTATTTTGAATCTTAGTCACGTCAGTGACTTGTAACTAAAGTCAAAGTAAAGTCCATCTCTATCGGGAACTGTCATACTAAAAGCCGTCAAATCATCGTCCCATCTAACAAGTTTAAAGTTGTATTTATTTCAAAATCACTCTTTAGAAATTTACTAACACAATGAGTACAATTGGCACTGGTGTATGTTTTAAAGTCTATAAAATAAATAAACAGACAGATTAATACATTACAATATCTTTGCAGTATGATTTGTCAGCCTCCCAATTTTCACCAGATGGACGCGTTTTCCAGATAGACTATGCTTCTAAAGCTGTGGAAAGAAGTGGAACTGTGATTGGGATTAGAGGCAAAGACTGCGTTGTACTCGCAGTGGAAAAAATTATAACTGATCAACTTTATGAGCCTGACGCCGCTAGTCGAATTTTCAGCATTGAAAAAAATATTGGAATGGCTATAGCTGGACTTATGGCCGATGGTAATTTTATTGCTGATATTGCCCGACAGGAAGCAGCTAATTTTCGGCATCAATTTGAGCGCACTATACCGTTGAAATATTTGTGTGATCGAGTTTCTGGATACATCCACGCCTACACACTTTACAGTGCAGTTCGTCCGTTCGGACTTTCTGTTTTATTGGCATCGTGGGATGAAGCAGATGGAGCTCAGCTTTACAAAATTGAACCGTCTGGTACATCGTTTGGTTATTATGCATGCGCTAGTGGCAAAGCCAAACAACAAGCAAAAACCGAAATGGAGAAATTTAAGTTTGCAGAAATGAGCACTGACGAATTGGTTCGAAGTGGTGGTAAAATGTATGAATCGATTATTTTTAAAATATTGTTGAGTTTATTAATTTGAAATTGTGTACAGAATTTATCAGGTGCATGACGAACTTAAAGACAAGGACTTTCGGTTTGAGATGGGCATTGTTGGCAAGGAAACGAATGGCGTACATTTGATTAACAACGAGTCGTGGACTCAATTGGCTGTTGAAGCTGGCGAGGCTGCTAAAAACGCAGATGATAGCGAAAACGAAATATAAGTTGTAAATTTATTTTAAACACCAGAAGCGAAAAAATAAAGTAGACTAACATTTTTACGGTTAAACAGTAAACCATTTTTTTATTTAAATATATCTTTTAAAATCAATATTGTCTACAATATACATATTTTAAAAAAAAATTAACGTTTTAAACGTTAAAAATGAAAAAACATTGTTTACATCGAGTAATGACAATAAAAAATAATGTTCACCAAGGCGCACATTTACTTGAAGACATGTGGCAACGCTATTTTTGCTAAACATCTGTTTACTTCGCGCCAAAACAGAAGCCTGCTTTAAAGTTGTAAGATGACCACATTAATTGAGCAAATAATTTCAAAAATAGGTTTTGACTGCGAAACAAAAGTTTTAGAGTAAGTAAACATTTTTAAATTTTCAAATTTCTGTGTAACAATCCTTGCATATAGAAAAACAACAGAGTTGCTGCGCCTTTTGGAGTTACGATCAGCAAACGTTCCACTACAAATAAATGATTATGGAAAGATTGTTTTGTGTGTTGATCTTGCAACCTCTGTTTTAAACATTTCGTTTGACAAAGAGGAAGCAATTAAGTTGTCTGGACTGCGCAAAAGCCACTACGAAAATAACAAACGCATGTTTAAGAAACTTCTTGATCTCAACAAGTTGCCCAGCATTAATGACATTTGCGTTCAGCTCAGTCTTAATGAAGTGAAGCGTAAAGCAGAGGAGCTTCTATCTTTATTTAAAGATGTTTCTGGTGATAATATTGACGTAGATCATCCTCAATACGCTTCTATGGCGGTATACTGTGCATGTAGCTTAATGAAGAAGAAAGTAATCAAAACGAAGCTTATGCCATTTAGCAATTTGCGTCCCACACAGTGGCAACAGCTGGAACTACAATGGAAGCGCATGATTTCAAAACATTACAAAGAGAGTAGCCTCAAAATTAAATTAAACGATAAACTTGAGTCTAATAATCGAAAAAATGGAGAAGGTGAAGGTAAAATAATTAATTCAAAGTCTGCAATTGAAGACTACGAAGAATGGAAAGGTCGAATGCTAGCCCAAGCTCACAGTAAGCTACAGGAGTTGGCAACCAAGGAAAGCTAGATTTAAATTAAATAATCTAATCATTTACTCAGTTGAAAATAAATTTAATTAGCTAACATTATTTTGTTTTATAATAATAATCAAGTTTTCGTAAAATATCTAAGAATTTATTAACCAAATGACTTAATTATTTTTTTCCAAAATCGATTTCATGCGTTCAAAAAGCATTTCTCCGACGTCTATACGTTCTTCATTTGAGTTGTGAGCTGATCAAAGGTAAAGAAAAAATTTAATTATTAAAATATATACGATGCGCACTTACAATTGTAAACTAAAAGTTCAGCTTCATTTTGTGTTTCTGGCCACTTCTTTAATAACTCATTTAAGTGTTTACAAAACTTAATCCAAATCTCACGTTTCATCATCCTCATTTGCCATGTGGTGGACAGCTGAAAATGCATTGCTTCAAAAAACGATAGCATCGGTGTTGCACCTTCAATGGCAAAGTAATAATATTTGCCATTTATTTGTCTTTTTAATCTGTAAACTGCGTGTTTGAACGGACGATTAACACCGGCTCGGTTAATATATTTAGTTTCTAAGGGCTAGCGTAAAATACAAAAATTTATTTCAATTAAATTGTAAATAAGTATAGATAGACTTACTCTTACCGTGACTTTTTCCAATATACTACTCTCTATTATGCCCTTTACAAACATTTCATCAGGTATTAATATAATTAGTCGATTTATTCCAAACGAGACTTGATGAGTGTCTTCATAATCCCGGATCCGTTTTTTCAGCCCATCATCTTTTTGGTCAGGTAAAGCGAGCTTTAAATATCCGTGAAAATAGTTAGACGCCAGACCAGCTCCGTAGTCCAATCCATGATTTTCTCGAATCCAATGAGCATAGTTTAACAAACTGTGATCAATTTGAGCAAAGCAAAATAGCCAGTACGCCGGCATAAAAGCAAAGTAAAAGCAGCTGGGTATTACATGTGTAACACGATTACAGATAACAGCTCTTGCAATTCCTATTAAAACTATTACAACTATCGTGATTTTTGTCTTGTTGTTATAAAAGTAACAATATTTGATAATTGCATGCAGCTGATTATCAGTCATATAGTACTGAATATGAAAAAAATATTCAAACACCACATAATAAAAGCGTTGGAGAATATCCGCACTGAAGATCACAATTGATATGCGGACAAAGTTGTCTGCATGAATAGATAAAAACAATGTATATTTAATAAATACGGAATATGTTTTGTGTTAAAGGAATAAATCTGAGTAAATTAATGAATTTTTCATTTATAAACTTACCAACATACTCTCCCAACATCTTAAAATATGACATGGATTTGGATTTTTTTCTTTGTTGATAAGAGTCTGGGGTATGTAGTACCGTCGTTGCAAAAACTATCCCATTTTGACTTTTCAGATTACACAAAAGCTACTATAATAATAACAAGAAACTAAAGTAGTTAAAATTAATTAATTAAAGAATTAAAGGATTGCAAAATTAATCGATTAATATTTTAAATTATAAAGTACGATCACAGAGTGAGTACGATCTCAAATATGTAATTTTAAGCTCTATGCTTACGTTTACGTCTTACGTTTTATATAGTAATAATTTCTGCTGAAGACCCTCTTTGAAATATATCGATGGTTGCTTTATAATGGTATCGATATTTGGTGAGCTTGTTTTCCCATCACTATATAAGTGCAAGTGCATAAAAACAAATTTGTTAGATTATTTGTCATGCACTGTTGCGGTTGCTTTAAGAAAAGGCAAAAATTATTACAATTGTAACTTCTTAAAAGTGTTCTTTTATTTGAAAAGGTCAAAAGTTTCTAAAGAAAAAAGATTTCTATCTATTTGAAATTGAATCATTTTTACCCATAGAATTACTTAAATTATTAAGTAAACAAAAATAAAATCAGGGAATCCATAGATATATATTTTCTTGAGGTTCGATTGACATTATTAGGTAAGTCAAAAATATTTTATAAGAATGAACGAATACTATTTATTATTTAAATCTTAAAAAATTACACATTAGATTGAACAGATAACGCAAACAAAGGCTGACGATTCAAAATTGCTACTGCTTTTTTGATAAACCTCTATAGGCGCAAATCCGTGAAGACGTGTTACTCACCACGCCTATGCTACAAGCAGAGCTTTAGTGTATAAATATCGCAAAAGCCCGTCATGCCGATATTGTATAGTGTTATAGCTCGAGGTACAACGGTTCTGGCAAAGTTTGCGGAATGCGTTGGAAACTTTGCTGAAGTAACTGAGCAAATAATAAGCAAAATTGGAGTTCATAACCAAAAAATGACCTACACCCACGGCGACTATTTGATACATTATACTTGTGAGAACAAAATAATTTATATGTGCATTACCGACAATGTAAGTTAAGCTAACTAATGTCAGCCACAAATTATTTCATATTAAACTTTTAACCTTTTATAGGAATTCGACCGATCCCGAGCATTTCTGTTTTTAGCGGACATCAAACAGAAATTTATACAAACATATGGCTTACAAGTAGCCACCGCAATTGCATATGCAATGAATGCAGAGTTTTCAAAGATACTTTCACAGCAAATGGTTTTTTTTAGTCAATCGCGCGATATGGATACCATATTTCGTGTTCATGGACAAATCGATGAACTAAAAGATGTTATGATAAAAAATATTGGTAATATTTATAGAAGCAACTGATAATCCGATATTTGTAATCATTCACTGTTTATTATATTTACAGATAGTCTCCGCGATCGTGGCGAAAAGCTTGAGCTGTTGGTAAACAAAACTGAAAATTTGAGCAATAATGTAAGTTGAACAAAGTGACGACCTTAAGATTGGAGCCTAAAGTTTTCTCTCCCATAGTCCGTTGCTTTTCGAAAGCGATCCCGAAACTTGGCACGTCAAATGTTTTGGAAAAACATTCGTATCTATGTTCTCGTTGGCTTTATTATTTTATTTATTATTTATGTTATAGTAAGCATGATATGTGGTGGGCTCGCCTGGCAGACGTGTGTTTAAAAGGACAACAGTATAAAGGTTTATTGTTATAGCTTGTAACCAAGTCTATACATATGTATATTCATTTTATCATAATCTCTGTTATATGTATTAAAGAAAACTCTATACATGTATGTTTCTATCAACATCAACGCAATCGCTCGTTTTAAGTTCAGTTCTCTCCAACATAGACGACATCATTGCCCTTTAAAGTTCCTGGATGTCGAAGACCTAAGTGCACTCCCAATGCTGGTGATGGGAGATCAAATAAACGATAGCTACAATAGACGAAAAGGATTTATTGAACACGTTGATAATTTAAAAAAAAAACGTAGGTGTTACTTGACCGACTTTTCATAGCTGTGACTTACCTGCGAAGTGTTTTTAATGGTTCTCCATCGACGTCACGTTCAGCCGTGCCTACATGGATATTTGGCAAAATACAGCGAGTGCATGGCGCCACGACGCGGAAAACTGCGCTTTCACCAATCCGTAGCCACTGCCAGCGATCCTCAGCATAGGGCTCGTTAACGTCCATTTTTAAATTAAAATTACCTCGGAATTGCAGAGGGTCAACCGGATTCTTAAGCCGCGTGTTAAGATCGTCGACTGAGGCCAAGTTAATAAGCATATAACTTGTTGCATCGTTGAAGGTTCCCTGTGTATGTGTGGAACAGATTAAAAATAATGCCATTTTGGTGTGGTAATATATAACATAGAAAACAAAAATAATAATAAATAATGTGAAATGTAAAGAAAATGACTTACTCTCAACTTAATTTATTGTTTAATTGATTTTTCTGATCTTGAAGCATTTGAGTATTAACTGGTTGAACTACTTATACCTACCGAGTCCTCCTGTTTCAAAAACGGCATATGCTTTAGTCGAGGATTTGTTGCACGCACTGGTGAAGACCAAGGGTAATACACAAGCTTTACGCCGGAACTCTTTTTGAGTATAAACTCTGAGAACCACGAGTCGAATTGAGTACCGCATAACATTGCATCCAAGCCGACTCCCCAAACCGATGTACGTACATCCTTAGCCGGGGTTCCCAAATTTTCAAAATTCAGTTCTATGTCAGGCATTCCAGGTGCGCTAAAGATCAAGCCATTTGATGTCGCTCTTGGCTTTATTTTTAGCATATGTGGATAACCTCTGGCCGTCAACATTTCGTTGTTATCATTTATTATCATAAATTTTCGATCACGCACGTTTCCTATTCCAACACCAAGCAAATCGCAGTCATATACGGCATCATGGTTACTTGGTAAAGGCGCGCAAGACTTAATTGGAAATAAATTTATATGCTGCAGTGTACCAACTCGACGCCATTTTTTTGGCATAACATCGCGATGCAGGTATCGGTACACCAAATAACCAGTACCACCTACGACAGCCAATCCTACGCCCACTCCTAGCAATGTTTTGTTGTTCACTCCCAAGCTGCTGCTGGCTGTGTTAATAAACATTGTTTTATTTTCATAAAATTAAACAAATATTCTATATTTTCTTACATAAAATATTTGAAGCCATTGTTTGTATTGTCCACTTATCAAATCTGCAAACTTTTTGCTTCAAATGATCAAAAAGCTCTGAACGAAGCTGAATGAGAAGATAAGGAAAAGAAAGGGAGAGAGAGAGTGAGAGCTGTCGACTTGCTTATTCGCAGTTTATTAAACTTTATTTACTTTAAGCCAAACCTATTTAAGATTACAATCACACAGTCGTATATGAAATAATTAGAAAGGTTTACCTAATTATCCTAAATCAATATTTAATATTAAAGAGACAGAGTAGAATAATAAAACAACAAATATTATTACAATATTT
Source organism: Zaprionus lineosus (assembly GCA_035044505.1). Classification (NCBI taxonomy): domain Eukaryota; kingdom Metazoa; phylum Arthropoda; class Insecta; order Diptera; family Drosophilidae; genus Zaprionus; species Zaprionus lineosus. The sequence continues at coordinate 854,822 of JAWNNX010000025.1, forward strand.
ATTTTAATAGATGTGCAATTTATATTAGGTATGTATTTATTAAGGTTTTTTTTTTTTTGTCAAATGAAAGAAAATTTGTAATTTTTTAGGCTAATTCAAAATAAGTTTGTTAAGTCAGGAATACATTTACATTGTCTACTTTTGAAAATTCCTGTGGTTTCACTTTTCACCGATACTAATTAGCTATCGATAAAACACATACAAGCAAATACGTATTGATCTTTAACGCATTTTTCGATAGTATACCGCGAATAATATATCGATTTATAAGAAGATATAATGCTAAATCAGTACAAATATGAGCGAAAGAAGTATAGAAGAGGAACTAGATGTCGGAAGTGAACGTTTCAATCCATTGCGTGCATTACATGCCGCCGCCTATAAAGTTACAGACAAACTGCCAAAAGTACTCTATCAAAATTTGGCAGCTTTTGAAAGTGCATTTACTAAAGTTGGTGTTTGGCAACTAAACAAACGACAAAAGACAGCATGTGAAGCGGATAATTTAAAAAACAAAGAATCTTCAAGCTCATCAAATGTTGATGTTACACATACTCGTCGTTTCGAACCGCACCAAATGCCTGTGAAAGCTGCTGTAAAGTTAAAGCGAAATCTCTTTTCACATATGGCGAGTGCGGAAGGTCCGTTGGCCGCTCTACAAAAATATTTGCCGTTCTCAAATTTGAGCCACACGCGTCTACGGGTTTATTTACGTAAACAAAACGGCATTGGCGGAATTGTTGAGGGAGATCTTGTAGCGTACGATAGGCAATGGAATCTATTACTTAAAAATGCTGTGGAAATTTGGGTGCGCCGGAAATACAAATATGGACAGCAAAACATTGTTAGCACCCCTGCCCCGGAGATATGCACGGAACGCCTTAGACAGTTAGGTATCGAAATACCAACTGTTCAGGTTAAAAGTCTAAACCGCAAGAATGTACAATTGCGAAGAGAAATTCCACAACTATTGGTGCGTGGTGAAAATGTTGTTCTTATTAATTCAATGCAAAATACAACAGATTAAAAAAGAATAGCTCTATGTATAAGTTAATTAGTGTATACCATGTCCACACATTCCTCCGCTGCTACGTGTGAAGGCGAATCATCTTCCATTAAATGTTGTAAGCTTTCGTTTGGATATCTAAAACAATAAACATACTTTTAGTAATTTAAATAGGATTACAACTATAGCGCATACATTTTGGAAGGACTTTCATCACTAAGCATAGTAGCTGGCACTGTGGCAGAGGCACACTCTGGGCTCATAAGCTCAATGGGAGTCGGTCTACGTTCTTGTAACTGACGCGTTATTTCGGCCGTGCTTAATGATGCAGTTGTTTCCTTTGCAACATGTTGGTGTTGTTGCTGAAGTGAAGGTGGTGTGGTGTTAAGTTGTTTCTTAGGAGGCAGTTGTTGAACTACACCTCCAGTTAAAATTTTGCGTTTTCGTCCCCGTGTAGCTCCTGTTACAATTCCAGTATGTGTTGTAGGGGCGACTAATTTGGTTTCTTCCTTTTCCTTATATTTTCTTTTCTGAAGTGCTGTTTGCTTTACAGGTTCGAGGGTAGAGTTCGTTGGCACCCCAGGCAGAGCTGAAGGCTCTGTATCTGAGTTTGAGCTATCAGTAGCATCACTGTCACTGTTATCTTTGGCTGGTTTCTCATATAGTAACAACCGATCAATCAGGAATGACCTATCCCTTGAGACTTTCAGTAAACGTCGTTGATTTGTATGTAGCAGATCTTGAAAGTACTCATTTTCCTGTAAAATATTATATAAAACAATTTTGTATTTTTCTTATTTTATGTGTTAAACACATGTGTTCTCTAGTTCGAAAAGCGAAAAAACCTAACAAATTATGCCATAATTCAAACATGTTACTTACATAGATAAGAAATTTTAATTTTTTCTTTAAGTTTTTGTACCGCTCTCTGTAATCTACGTTTTGATTATCTGTTCCAGTCGAATTTGAGCTGGACGCTGCTAGCCCCGCTTCTGAAACTGTTTTTGAAGGCTTGGGTTGTGATGGTTCTTCATCACTTCCCAGTTGCTCTTGATCACGTTTATTTGTCTTTTCGCTGGCCAAGGACCGACAATACCAACCGTCAAGCATGTTTTATGTATTTACTTTATTGAGCAGGGGTTTTTAAGTATTCTTCACCAAAATTTCTTTCCTATACAATTTTTATGAAGATGGTTCGAGCTCATTCCAAAATGTTTACTTCAGAGATTTACTTAGCGGAACTTGTCGTTCAAATAGTTCATTTATCGACTAGTCGACAAAATTTGATAAATCGATTTTGTTATGTTATATTTACAGCTGATCTTTGATAAAGGTAGTAAAGAAAAAGATTTATAATTTTATTACAAATATTTTGTTTTTATTTATATTTGTTTTTTTTTTTCTTATTATAGATTTCAGAAATCGATGCCCATCAGCTGGAACAACTATTATTTCAGTATATAAAGAATTGTTTTGATTTTTATCTTGAACCTCACGTGTTGCATTTGTTTACGTTTATCCATTGTAACGTTTGCAATGAGTAAAAAAGTAGTTATTAATAAACGCTTGAAGGGATTGTCTCGTGAATCGTTGGAGCAGTTGAGTAAGTCAGAGTTAATTGACAAGATTGTGCAACTGGAAGCATACAATTTTCAGCTAAAAAATCTTCTTCAAAAGAAGTTGACGGAGGGAAACAAACACAATAATGAGTACAATGAATTAATGCGCTGTGACAGTGATGTAAACATTGTACCTCCAGCAAACGATGTAAGTCAAGAGCACAATGAAGTCCTTTTGAATAAGAAACACAACAAACATCGTAAGTTTGACTGGACGAGGTAAGCAGAAATATCAAAAATATAAATTTATTATATCGAAACTAATTTTATTTTTCTAAGCGCACATAAGCGACATGCGTTGATTAAGATTCTGTATTTTGGCTGGGATTACCAAGGCTTTGCTTGTCAGGAAGATTCAAACGACACGATCGGTAAGATTTAATCATACTTTAGGAAAAAATATATATACGTCACTCACATTTCTGTAAAGAAATGATTCTTTATGTTTTAAATTTAAATTGAATTAAATGATCGTTTTGAAATATTTTAAAAACGCTTTTTCAGAGGCACATTTGTTTAATGCCTTATTACGAACCTGTTTAATTGAATCACGCGCAACCTCGAACTATCATCGGTGTGGTCGAACCGACAAGGGTGTAAGTGCTTTCTGTCAAGTGATTTCAATTTCTTTGCGAAGTAAATATGCTCCAGATCATCAAATGAATTCAAACTCCCTGCTATGTGAAATTGACTATTGCGGTCTCCTGAACCGTGTTTTACCTCGAAATATTCAATGTGTTTCTTGGATGCCCTTGCGTAATCCATTGTACAGTGCCCGATTCGATTGTATTGCACGAACCTACAGATACTACTTTCCCAAGGGTAATCTGGATATCGAGGCTATGCGTTCCGCTTGTCAATTGCTTAAACAACATGCGGACTTTAGAAACTTTTGTAAAATGGATGTGCACAATGGGGTAACCAATTACATGCGAAATCTTCAGGAGGCACAAATATTGTCTTGTAATAATCAAGAAAATAATGATGACTCTGGTAAGAACGATGCAATCTTAAGTATAACTTGATTTAATTAAGAGTTATTTTAGGCTACTCGATGTTCTTCTTGGAGATAAAAGCCAATGCCTTCTTATGGCATCAGATACGTTGCATTGTTGCTGTACTGTTGTTAGTTGGTCAGAAGCATGAAGAACCCTCAATCATAACAGAGCTACTTGATGTCCTCAAAAATCCTTGCAAGCCACAGTACACACCTGCAATTGGATTACCCTTGAATTTATTCCATTGTGAATTTCGTTCACACACATGCCGCGATGAAAGCTCAGCATTATCTGGCGGGTCCAATGATGTCAGTGAAACAGTTGACTCCACCGAATTGAAAAGCCAGAACTTGGACTTATCGGCCAGGGAGCCCGATTTTACTAGTTGGAATTATACAAAGGAAAATCTGGAAAAGATAATAGAAAATGTACAGGGCGAATGGACACAGTACAGTGTAAAATGTTCCATGATATACAACGTACTGGCGCAGCTGGAATGCATCCTTGAACAGCAGTTTAGCTCAACGCAAATACAAAGTCAGGCGTGTGTTTTGCAAGATGCGGCGAGACCACGTCAGTACCAGCCCCTTCTGCAGCGTAAACGTTGTGGCAAGTATTTCTTCCTTACTCCAATTTTAATGCTGAGTGTTAATTAACAACTTTTTTCAGAGAGCCTTGAGGATCGAATAGAACACTTTGTAAAAAAGCAAAGACTAATTGTTAAACAGCCGGCAGGGAGTACAATGGAATGAAGATAAACAGATATGTAACTGTTGAATGTCTGAATCGAATGGTTTTAAGTTATTTTAAAGCCTTGACAAGTTATTTGAAAAATAAATATTTGACTTCCTCTCAGGGAAATTAATTGTTGCTTAAGCCACTCGGCGGTGGTTTATAGTTTTCCAGTAAAATAAAATATATGTTTTTTAAATGAGTTATATACGCATACAACAGCTTCTTTACGCTGTAATTCCTTTCCATTTATTTAAATCAAATCATCCTTGCAGAAACACAGAGCAGCCTCAGACAGCCGATTCTGCAGTCCTTGATAACATTATGTATATTAATAATATTAATATTATCTATTAATAAATTAATAAACGTTAGAAGCCTTATAACCAATATGCCTTCTGCGTCAGGTGCGTTGGTATTTATTAAATGTCATCTTCAGGCCGAGGAGTTGATGTCTGAAATGGACTCGCTTCAGGAATCCAAAATAAGGAGGATGAATATTAAGCTCCTTGTTAGAAATATATATGGCTATAGAAAGAAATTTGTAATTATCTCCCTGATCTGTTTGTGGAGCCACCCAAATAAAAAGTCATCTTCTGGTACACATTTTAATTAAACCATTTATTCATTCGGGTGATTGTACTTCGGTACGTAGCTTAACATAGATAAAGTAATTAGATTAAAACTGCATATATATTTAATAAATAATTAAACAGAGCGGTACATCTCTAAGGACATGTTGGTACATACGTATATGTAGGCTGATTCTCGTAGGGACTTTGTACGTTTACAATTGCTTAACCACTGAAAATTAACTAAATTCAACGTTCACCTTAGTTAAACTCGTTTTGATCGATTATTAGTTAGTTATTTATGACATACTTGTATTATTTTAATTAATACCCTCGTTCAGATTTATGTGCTCATTGACTTTGCCTTTTGTAACCTACAACAAAAAGTTTTCCAGTTATATTTATACAATGTATAAAAGTGATCATAGTTCATACTTTCTCCTTAAGATTTTGAGAGCAACTGTTCCCTCACGGACGCTCTTGAAGAGTCCAATGGTCTCCGCATGGCTCATACCCTGCACGCAGTGTCCATTGATTTCCACAATTTCGTCGCCTAGTGGAGACTTGATATGAGAATTTCATTTCAGTAGACGTAATTCGGCCACTTACCCGCCTGCAGAGAGCCATCATCGGCTGCTTGGCCCGAGGGAAACACTGTCTTTACAAAGATGCCCATGTTGCCCTTTGGCGAGTCCCGTCCACCGACTATGCTGAAACCCAAAGACTTCATGCCAGGTCCCTTGAAGTAGGTAATTGTTTTGGGTGTGCTGCGTCCAGTGCCTAAGTGTAAAAAAGCGAAATTTCGATTAATTAGTTAATTCTTGGGATCTTAACCGATCTTTAGCCTCATGTTAAGCTCACCCTCGCTTATGGAGGCGCGAATAACTTCGGCCATTTCTTCATCTTGGATTGTTAGCTTGGAGACTGGAAGCGATGGGCGATGGTGCATTAAAGAGGCGGCGGGAGGAGCCAATGAGGAGCCCGTTTCTGCAGAAGAGGACGATGCAGTGGAACAGGAGTTAAGAAACGGATTAGGTGTGAACAATGAAACGTTTTTCTGTGTTTGTTTTATGTATAATGATTGGTGTTGTTGTTGTTGTTGTTGTTGTTGTTGCTGTTGTTGCTTTTGGAGTAAGTGTTGCTGCTGTGGCGACAACTTGTTAGTGAGATCAGTTGTTATTGCTGTGCTTGTTTGGGAGTCAGCTGATGTTGTTGTTGTTGTGGTTGTAGCTGCTGCTGCCGATGTTGCAGATGCTGTAGTGTTATCATTGGTTATTTTGTTAGTTCCCGCTACGGCTGGTGGTGGCGTCTGCATGAACAAGCTGAGTCGCGACGAGCTAAGGCGCGAGTGAGCGAATCTTAGGGAGCGATAATGGGAGTTTGTTAGATTAATGGAATTGCGGGCGTAGTGGGTGCGCTGGCTGAACTGCTGAGCCGAAGACAAGCTTTCACCTGTGCCCGCATCAATGGGCACAGCTGCTCCCTCGGAGCAACGCTTCTGTGCCAACAGCTGCCACTTCTCGTCATCTGCCAGCGGAGAGGCTACGCAGACACTGGCCGCACGATTCGCATACACAGGGGTGTAGGTTTCATTATTGGTGTTAGCGGTGAAGGTGCAGGAGTTGTCGTTTTCTAATCTCTGGTTATATTGCGCTGTCGCTGTTAGACCCGAGGTGCGCTGACCTAATGCACTGCAAGCTCTGCGTCGCAGCAGCTCCTGCTCCGGCGCACTAACGTCCAATGAATGCCGTGGGGTGGAACTGCGACGATGATGCATGAGTGGCATGGGTGTGGGTATTGTACTGCCACTGGCTAAGGAGTGTCTATCGCTCTGATCCTCGTCCTTGTCCGTTCCGTTTGCGTCTTGCTCACGGCCCTGTTCCTGTTCTATCTGCAATTGAAGGCTTTGCAAGCTATTCAAGCTGTCCGTGCGCTGCGTATAGCTGAGGCGATGCCTTTGCGTGCTCATGCCATCAATCCGAATTTTGGTAAAGAAATCCGTAACGGTAGCGACTTCGTCGTGGGCTATGACCAGCTCAATGCAGTTTTCAACAAAGCTGCTAAGAAGTCGTTGAACCTCGGAAAAGGATTGTATCCCGCGTAAATGCTTTCCATTCACATTTACAATTTCGTCGCCTAGACGCAGGCGGCCATCCCTTAAAAATGAAGAAAGAGAAGTCAGATTCCGCCTGCGGGATTCTAAAGTATCCTTCCGTACTCACCTTTGAGCCATGCCGTATGGCTCCAGCTCAACGATCAGGTATCTGTATTGCTGCTCGTTGTTATTGGTGACGACCATTTTGGGTGATAAGACAAGTCCAATGTAATCCTCCTGGCATTTTCTTTCCAGTTTCAACTGCCTGAAGCGGCGTCTGATGGTCTCCGTCTCGTAGTCGTAGTTGTAGTCACCTAGCGAAACAGGTGCACTGCAGATGCTATTGCGGACAGAGGATGGCATACCTAGTCCTATGCTCATACCGACACCTTCCGACGAACTCAGAGAAATGAGCGAGTTCCGCTTGAGTGTGCCCGAGGCAATAGATTCTGTATCTCCACCAGAGATGCTTAGATTATTGCCTAGGCGTACACCGGCTGAAGCTCCACCGCCGCCGCCGTCGCTGTCGTACCCCGACTCATTTGAACTCAGACAACTACTTAATCTTTGGTAAAGTGGTTCCCAGTCCTTGGACGAGATACTGTCATGACGCGTAACATTAGCCAGTTGCTGTTCCGAAAATCGGCGTTGTGCAAGCGGGGAGTGGGCTTGCATAGCCTCTGTCGCGGCTTGAGCTGCAGCCACTTCTCGCTGCAGTTGTTCGCGCTGCTGCTGCTGTTTGAGCAACACGGATCCACCATTTTCCTCAGGTAACACCGAAAGCCGTGAGCGCAGGAATGCATACGGGAAAGCGCCACGTCGGGAGGCATCCTGCTGACCACTGTTAATCGCCAAATTACCGACTCCAGAGCCCTCACTAGGTACGGGGATTACGTTACTTACGTTACTATCATCAGCTCTCCCACTATTGCTGCTGGGCGGCAGAGAGTTGCTCACTTTGGTAATGTCATTGCAACTGCTTGATTTCAGACTGGAAATTCGATGCAAATTCTTGTGCTGCTGTAGGCTCTGTCGCTGTTGCTGGTTTTGTAGGTTCAGGCCCTCGGTAGGATCGTCGCATTTAATGTATGAGCTACTGGAAAGCTGACTTGTAGAGCTGCTCCGGTACAGTGTTTGAGCTGTTGGTGTTGCCTGCTGGGATGCCTCCGATGCCTTCAACAGGTTGTGTGAGCGATGATTGAGCATACTTGTAGAGCCTATGCGATGAAAGAAATTTCTTAGAGCCTTTTGTGGTCGTGCCACCGGCTGGTACTGGTGCGAAGGCGTTGATTGTGCACTTTGGCTGCCTTTGCCTTCCACAGATTGTTGCTTGATTTGCTGCTGATTTTCCTGCTGTTGACGTTGTTTAATAATTTCAATGGATCCCGACTTGCACTTTTTGAGGGTACTACTCTGAAATGCTTCCGTAGAAAGAGTTGATGCCTTCGAATCTTTAGACTTGTGGTGCGTAGGCGAGTGAAAGAGACTACGAAGATCCGTGTGTGACTTGTGAGTGTTGGCGGAGCACTCGTTCCGCTTTAATAGATCCAATTTGCGACTCATACGCTTGCCCCAAGTAAAAACTGTAATGCAAAAAGAATAAGATTGTAATTAGATAATATTTTAAATATAATATAATTAGGAATTTATTTCGGTTTTCTCTTTACAGATTTATTGAATTATATGATGATTTTATAATCATTCTAATCCAAAGTAATGGAACAAGTTTATGCATCATCAATAAAAAGAAGCAAACAAGTCCTGACTTCGGGCACTTCTCTGTCATTGCTTATTGGGCCTATGTCAACTTGTGGTTTGTGGTCTGACACGTGTTCACAAACGGCATTGAATTACCGTCATGTATGCAGGAGACCACAACAAAGAGCGGCCCTTTGAAAGCAGTCTTGAAATAAACAAGTTTCTAGACGAATAACACACAAAGTTGTCAAATATGCGATAAAAGTTATTAAAAAAACCCAAGCTATAGGTTAATGTGTATAATAAATACAAATGTTTTTCAAATAGGGTTTTTATAAAATTAGAAAAGTGAGTTATTTTATTTTAAAAGATTATCTACTTTAATCATTCATTTCCATTTGTATTTTAATTTAAATTTAAATTTTAAATAACTTGAAAAAAAATTGTGTATTTGAAATCGATTTCATTAAAAAAAACCCCGTTTGAACAACAGGCAACATCGTTAACATTTTATCGATGCATCGATATATCGATATAAGCAGAGAGAAGGAGCAACACTGCGTATTGTTTGTAATCAATATTTTCACAGTTTTGGTCTACATCCACATTGTGCACATAAAGAGTGATTGATTTTTCGCAAGTTAAAATGTCCGTGGCTGCAAAAAAAATCGCTGAGGCCGAGGAGCTTGTGCGCACAGCAGAAAAAAGCTTAAAAGTATCATTGTTAAAGTGGACGCCAGACTATGACAGCGCCGCCGATGAGTATTCAAAGGCTGCCACTGCTTTTCGAATAGCGAAGTCGTTTGGTAAAAGCAAGGATTGTTTTCTTAAGGCCATAGAATGCTACAAAAATAATAAGTCCTGGTTCCATGCTGCCAAGTGCTACGAACAAATAATACTATTGTCCAAGGATGCTGATAAACTGCACGAAATCGAAGAGTATGCAAACAAAGCCTGCAACTTGTACCAGCAACATGGATCGCCAGAAGCAGCAGCGACTGCCTTGGACAAAGCAGCCAAACTGACGGAGCAAAAACATCCGGACGTTGCTCTTAAGTTTTACCAACATGCGGTGGAAGTTATTCTGATCGAGGATTCTACGAGACAAGCAGTCGAGTACTGCTCAAAAGTATCCAGAATATTAGTTAAGCTAAAACGTTACGAAGAAGCAACCAAGGCGATTAAAAAGGAAATTGGATTACATCAGCAAACAGAGTCGTATGGCCAAATTGGTCGATTGACTGTGGCGCTTGTGATGGTGCAGCTTGCTCTAGGTGACTCGGTGGAGGCGGAAAAGACTTTCAAGGAATGGGGCGCATGTTGCGAAGCTGAAGAAGTGTCTACGCTGCAAACGCTTTTACAAGCTTTCGACGATGAGGATCCTGAGCTAGCTGCACGAATGTTAGCTGCGCCATTCATCCGACACATGGACGTAGAATATGCAATTTTATCTAAAAACATTCCATTACCCAAAGGACTAGAGGTGGAAAAGAAAACTGCTGATACGAGCAACATAGACAATGAGGAAGAGGCCGAAGGCGAGGGCTTATGTTGAGAACGCCAATTTTGTTATTTTGTTGATAGACGAAAAGTTAATTATCCAATGCAATATAAATTAAAATTGTTAATCTATAAATAGCTTTAAAAGTTATACTTTAAGTTTTTCCCTGTATTGTACGCATATAAATATCAACTACACCTTTAAAAGCTACAAAAAACTAATGAATTTTAAATTAATAAAACACTTAATCTGACTCAATACTTAGGCTTTTAAATATTAAAACCGAAAATCAATTTATGAAAAAATAGACAAATTATTCCAACGCCTCGTGAACGAAACATCTGAAATGCATTTCATCTGGCAATTGGACGCCTTTATGCAACGACACACCTTAAAAGCGGCCAATCGGAAATCCTTTTTAGCGACTGAAGCATTAAAAACGGAATCCAAGTAAAGCTTAAGTTCCAATTTGATTTGTCGCTTTTTAATGAATGAATTTATAAGCGTGTCTCATACGTAAAGGAGGAATAGAAGCCACACCAAGATGGCAAATGTTGTAAAGAGAAGCATTTACATTAAACGCCCATAAAAATATATAGTGTGTATGAGGTACTTATTTTGAATAGATAAATAAAAAGAGTCCATAAAATCAGATTTATATAGAATTGGAAATAGCGCTAATCCAGGTACTCGGGGAATCAATAAAATGTTAAAACGATTTCTTCTCCCGACATTAAGTGTGATTGGTTCGGTGAACTACCTACCAAATATCATTGGACTTGGTCCTCGACTGCATCTGCGTCGTTGCTCTTCGCTCGTGCCGAAGATGCCCGCTGGCCACAACTGTAACCACATTTGCAGCTTCACTCAGGCTGCGGGCGCACTGCAGCCGATGTGTGGGTGAACTGTGGCGGCTATTGTACATTTAAGTTGACAGAGAAAGCAATTGCAGCTAGAGCTCCAGACCAACCTGGCCGACTTTGTTCCGCCAATTGACTCAACTGCATGGCTTACCCTCTTTACTGCTTCCTCGCTGCCTATTTGGCATTTATTAAAGTTGCCATAAGTGCAATCAGTTGGAGATTGGGGGATAGGCCAGTTACTGACTATGTTCTCATTGACGAGTGTTGGACAACAACAGCAATGGAGCATATATCAATTATGGATATGACAGCTTGCGGCACAGGACAGATGACGTTACTCGGCCATGTGCCACAAGTTTACACCCACTTAACTTTCCAGCTGCTATTGAATGTCCACCAAACCGGGACAGGTTTTTCCCACCAGACTTTGGTCTACTTTGCCCCTGAATTTATTTCGAGCTGAGTTTGCCAGGAAAGTAGAATAAATCTTCATTCAAAGCATCCTTTGACAGAATGTAATGAGTTTTGAGATTCTAAGACGACTGAGACCTGAAGTGATGCGGAGTTCAATGTTGCCTCAAAAAGTGGCTCCTTCTTAACTTTTGTTTATTATTATTGGGCTTATTGAGTTTGAAACACCATAAAAGAAATTTTCAGGCGTAAAGCCCAGATACGTCCTAGAGTCTTGTGTGTGTTAATCCACCAGAGGGAGAACTCATTATACTTTATTGGCTACTTTTGCACCTTACGTGCTATTCAAATGCCAATCCTTAGTTGTGATTATAAATTCCGAAGTCAAAAAAAGGTTCGCCAATCACCCTAAGGTCAAGTTAGTCGAAGTCAAGAACCACAAATTGCTTTCATTAGCTCTGAAATTATGGCCATGATTAGCCGACGCCATCTGGACGGGCCTCGATTCAGATTGCGAACCGAAATTCAAATGAGCAGAATGCCATCGAGAAGCGACCATGAGAAATCTATAACCATCGACACCAAAACTTATCATTTCTCTTTTCCCCACAATCGTCAACAGTCGACAGTCATCAGTCGGTGATCAGTGATCAGCATCCGATACACAATCCCATCTTCATCCAATCTTGAGCGTCGACCATCCATCCATACGCAGAACGCATATGCATTTGCCCTGGATTATGGCTTACAACATATTTTTCCATTTGATTGATTTATTTCGCTGCTTTATTACCGATCTGTGCGTTACCAAGAATCTCCCTCCTTCTCCTCTGCCCGCACCAGTCCATCGAATTCCCCATTATTGGTCCATCTGAATTGGTCAATTCAGGAAATTTCAGTGCGTTCGTGCCATATTATGGCTTGTCGTGTGCCCTTTGTTTCCGTTTGCCTTATTTTATGGGAACATTTTTATAGCAAGCTTCATGTTCTGCACGCCACAAACAATTTAATTTTTAATCCTTCCCAACTTTGAATCGATTTTCAATAACGGCAAACTCCTCACAACAGTGTTTAAGTTATATTTATATAAAAGTTATCTTCTGATCTATTAAAATTGATTTAAATGTCAGACATTAATTAGGTTTATCCAGAATGTTGCCTTAAGAATATGGAAATAAATGAATATAATATATAATTTGAGTATTTAGAGCAAAATTTGTCGTTTCAGCATCGTCATCTTGTGGCCAGCAAATCACCACAGGCATTAGGAGTGACAGATGAGGTTTTTCCCTTCTATTTAAAACTCAAAATTATTTTGGATTTTAATTTAACGAATCTTTAATCTCCACGCCAAGTCAATCCTGATTGTATTAGCGCTGTGTTGGAATAAATTAGAAATTATATATAAATTCCCTCCCTTCTGGCAGAACCTTGCAGCTGCCGCTGGGTAATTGGTCCCACACTCGGCACTTATAATAAACTTGATTCACTCGAGCCCGAAACTGGTTTGATATGCAAATCCTCATGACCAATTATTATTATAACATATGATTTGGTCAATCAGATATAAATGACAACAAGAGCTCCTACTGTAAGATACGCTACATATTCTTCCAAGCTGAAAGCTCCTACTATAAAATACCCTTTTCTTACAAGCTCAAGTCTATAAGTCTTTATATAAATGATAAGTTATTTATTTACAGTTATCCCTCTTACTGTTAGAAATGTTCTTTCACTAAAGCGAAGACATTTACTTTTATTCCCGCTTCTTCTGGGGCTGTTGCACTCTTTAAAGCGTCTGTCTATGGTCGCCAGTATGAAATGTAATTCGCTTAAAACTTCAACCTCAGACAACAACCCGACGACGTGCAACGGTTCAGCGAGCGTCACATAACTCACAGTTCGCCAAACACATTGCAAATCATCGTTAAATGGCAGCAGTCAAATGGATCACATAATATGAGGCTTTGTCACACTTGGTCGCTTATGGGCTTGAGGCCGTAACCGAAACCGCAATCGTCCGTGCGCAGAGACGGGCCATATGAGAGACAAAAGCACTTTATGTTTCATCCCGATCTCAATACGAGTCAATTTTGCAACAGTTTCTCCCACATATCGCGTTTCAGTGATGGCAACGCAACAAATCAAAATTGGGTCAATACGGTATTTCAGGCTACGCCACATGCGCTAGACACCCATAATCTCCGCATAGTTGAACATGCGTTACATATTTACATACATTCATCATCATCACATATCGATAATGATCGTCATCGGGGTGAATTTGCGCTTGCCGCTTCTGCATTAGCCTAACAGTAACGCACGCTGTTAACTGTCTGTTTTGCAACAGAAAGAACAATAGCTTGGAAATTGTAGATGGAACGTTATATTTGGGGAAAATAAATAACGTCTAAGGCACAAAAGAACAAGAGCTTGGAAATTGTAGATGGAACGTTATATTTGGGGAATATAAATAACGTCTAAGGCACGAAAGAAATAGGATTACGCTTAATGCTCTGAGCACACCATTGGACTTAAAAATCAATTACACGGAATCTGCGGATTTGGGACTTTGTATCTATTTTGAGCCACTTTCAGGCTCGCTACTTACCGTTGCGTGTGGTGTTGGCCAAGGAAGCAGCGCTTCCTGTGCTAATGCTGCTTCCAGCGTCGCTGTTCGCCTCGCCAGCGGTTGCTACTGCTGAAATTTTCTGTTCGTCATCCAGAACGAGAACGGGCATGGCTGTAACCAGCTTATAGTCGGGCATGTGACCTTCAGAAGAAAACCGAAAACCAAAAACAGAAAAACAGAAATTAATTTTAATTCCGCCCAATTTTGGGAGAGTGCAATCGCCTCATCCAAAGAGCAACAACACTGTCCACTGATAACTTAAGAGCTTCATCGCCTGCGCAGAGATAAGTAAAATAATTAAAATTTCAAATACAAAATAAAATAATGTAAGTCAGCGTATTTCCTACAATTGATGTTTTCACGACTCTCATCGGGAATCCTTCATCGTGTGACTATAAAGTAGAAATTGAGCTAATTTCCCCATATATTTCAAGTTTTTAGTTCTTTTCTTGTAATATAAGAAATGTTTACATTTCCGATTACCAGATTAGATAACTAGGTATAAGAGGGGCAATCGAATCCCGAAACTCTTATACACTTTATCAGCTTATAAATATGGGAACATTTTGAAATTGGACACAGTTTTTGACAGAATTTCTACAAAGATGGTTTGGCAGCTCCTATCACTGATGTTCCTGGGATTCCTGGCCTTTGTCTGGTGTGAAACGGAGGCGAGTGTGCATTTTGATATGACCTCAGTGGTGCTACTGCACCTGAACGGATCCAGGGGCCAGTTCGATGAATGGACACTGGGCTTAAGTGAGATACTGAGTCAGAAAGAGCAGCAGCGCATTGCCTGGAACGTTCGTTTTCTGGAGACACCTAAGACGACCGTGGAGCTGAGGCAGATGTTAAGTCAACTAAGTCCCACGGATGATACCAACAAATCTCTTAAGTTTTGGCTTTGGATCAGTTTCTACTGGCAGCTGCGACGTGCCCATCAGTTGGATATAAAAACGTTGCTGCCACACTTTGCTCTAACGTTGCGCCAACTCCTGGCCAGTCATCACCCAGGCAATGATCAGCTTAAGAATATGCTTCAAAGGTTGCCCCGTCACCTGTCTGCCCTGGTCAGAAGTTCAGCTTTGTGCTTGAAACATAACAAGGATCAGTTGTACGTGCTGCCGCATCGAGACCTAAGCTTGGGTGCCAACAGTATCTGCAGTTTGTGGAAAATAAAGGAGTTCAGCCCGGAATCCCCGCAATTCTGGATGCGATTGGATAATGTATGTGAGTCCCAGTTTCACTGGTTCGTAAAGATGCAGCAGCCGGCGGAGTCGGGAACCTACATGTTGTTCAATGAACAAAGAGAGGATTCCAGTGCCTTCTGCGTGAAGAACGGAATGGGTTACTTTCTGGAGGTTTTCACTGGATTCGAAAACATGCACAAGGACATGCAGGGAAACTGTCTCTGGCAGCTCAACGATTGTTCACACTTGGCGAAGATTCTTGCCCACACATAAATTCATAATTAAAATTATTTAAATTAATAATATAAATATTAAATATTTAAATAAGTTGTATAATTGAAATCCGATGCTCTTCTATGGGCGAACTCCATGGGTTTCCCCTCACTTACCATTGGGAGCCAGAGGAATGTTATTGCTGTTTGCTTTGCCGCCTCCAGGTCCGCCGGAGCTGGACTTCTCGTGCAGGCAGGAGCTGGGAGATGATGGAGCCCCCGGGTGCAGGCGCTGGGCAACGTATTGCTGATAGTCATGTTGCTGATGGGACTGCTGGACTCCAGGGCCATTGCTGCTGCCAGTGTAACTAAGCAAAAATGTTGCCGTGTTGACATTGTTGCCGAGTTTATTGGGAACATAAATGGTTGGCTGTGATTGTTGTTGCTGTGGATGGGAGTGTGAGTGTGAGTGTGGATGTGAGTGTGTGTGTAAGTGTGCGTGTGAATGTGGATGCGAGTGCGAGTGTGAATGTGAATACGTCTGTGGATGGGAATGTTGCTGTTGTTGTTGTCTGTGCAACGTGTTGACTTCTTGCAGGGAGATCATCGATATCGCTGAAGGCGTCTGGCGTCCACTTAACAGACATGTAGGCGTGGCTGTGCGTAATGGCTGCTGTACATTATTGCTAATTGGCGCTGCTGACGTTGCCGAAGCCGCTGCCGCTGCCACTGCCGTCGCTGTTGCCGTTGCCGTTGCCGTCGCCGTCGCTGTAACCGATGTACCGCCATTGCTTGCGAGGGTGGTGCAGCTGAGGATCATGACGGGCGAGTTGTCGTGTAGATCAGGCAAGGACGAGGATATGGCTGTGCTGCTGACAATGCTTTTGTTGATCTTCTGGCTGCATTTTGCCAAGCTGTGTGACTTAGTGCTGATCTTGCTGGCTGGCTTGCTGTTGCTACTGTTACTCGAATTGTCACTGTTATTTATGCTATTGCTGGTCCCTAATTGCTGTTGCCCCTGGGAGGTGCTCAATGTGCTATATGTGTCTGTAGATTTGCGCGTTTTAAAGAGACGCATGCTACGATTTGGTTCTTCGCTCTTCCTTCCACAACAGCTTCTGCTGCTGCCACTGTTAATGCTGCCTTGGCTCTGTTAACGCTGTTGCTGCTGCTGTTAGTATCTGCAATGGAAAGAACGCCGCATTAATTTCTCAATTGAGTTCAAGCAATTTGCCAACTAAGTCTAGAAACTTTATTTAATTAGAACTTCTCATTTCGCTTTCCCGCTCCTCAATCAGCGGAGCGTATAATTAACATGTACAACACTTCGCCAGCGCGACTTTCCTCTATTATAAGTGGCCAGAGGTAAGTGCAAAAAAAAAAAAAAAGTAATATAAAGCGAAGGTTAAAGCTCAAAGTTTTGTCATCATTCGAACGCCTAAGAGACATAAAAGTTGTTTCTGAATACATTTTTTTTTTGTAGACTCCAGCCAGAGACAACTTATTACAATAATATGTAATAAGTTGTCTCTGCTGTTAAATAATTTCTAAGGTTTCTTGTGAACAATAAGACACCAAGGCAAAGGGATTAAAGGAACGGTAGCTCAGGATAGAAATGTGTAAATATTTGCGGCGCAATCTTTCCCTTGATGATGATCCGTGTTAAAGCACGATGGACTCTCGATTACTTTATTTGTATCTTCTTGCTTAATTAGTTAAGGGTAATTAAGTAAAATCTATAAACAATGTGCAAATCTTAGGTTGACAGATGGGCCATAACAGGTGTTTTCTTAATCATAAATTAGTCGGCAAGCAAAATATTAACTCAATGATGTTATCTGACAGCAAAAACAAACAAAGTTTTGAACTTTTTCTATTTATTATTTAAATATTGATTTTTCATAAATATTTGCTCTTTGCACCGACTGTCGCCTCAACTGTGCCCATAGAAAGGAAAGCTGGCCCCAAGGTCCCACAACAGATGTCTTTATATTCCGAAGTGTGAATGAACGCCCTGTGCAAAGATTATCTCATTGCGAGCCGATACGCAGTTTGATTGAAAAAACTAATGGTAGTTAAATTCTGCAGATAAATTTTAAATTTTACATCATTTTTGTTATATTTTTCCCCATTGGAATTAAATATCTAGCCACTTAAAAGCTTTTATTATTTTGCATTCTGATTGGAAGAGGAAATCTATCTGAAAGTCATGCCTTTAGTTATATTGAAATTAATAATCATTTAATTTAAATTTAATTTTAAATACTGATTTCAATTTCATGAGGAACTGCTTTTCTAATTAATAACTATGCTATTTTAGTAATAACACTAATATTATTAAGCTTCTACTTTTACTATCAACACTTTTAAGACTTTCAACTTTTTCCCATAGGCGCGTTCAGTGTTAAGGCCAAATCCCACAGTCTAACGACTTGGCTATACGATGGGGCGTCGTCTCCATTTTCATTGCGGCTGCAGTCATTCTCGTAAATTTCGAGTGTGCGCTTAGCTAATTAATCGGTTAATGGATTCAGGATTCAGCTTGGTCATAGGCACAGATGCAGCTGCAGCTGATGTCGCGGTAGTGACAGTCAAAGTGGCATTTCCAGCCGCAGCCGCAACGAGCCTCTTCTTTACGACCAGAACCAGTTTCAAGGACGCGTCGCTGAGGCACCACCATAACTTAGGCCCACTACGACGCTGGACGTGAGCGCAGGCGGGTTGAAGTAGAAATGACTACTTGGGGCTCGGGTCGACAGCCGGGCGCCAAATTACTTTTTTATGCCAATTTTTTCTCAATCATGTTTAGGCCTCATTTGGAGCTGTGTAACATTCGAAATCGCAGTGAATCGAGGTTGACCACTTAACCTATGCACCTTTCCTTGAGATTCTATCTCTGTAGTTCAAGAAGTTCGCCAAAGCTCAGAAAATGAAGAGATTTGGATTTCTCTTAATAGAACAAAAGATTTCTGATCCCCCATATGATTGATCTATATCCAAGGAATCTTACAAATCGTGATTAATCGTGATTTGTTAATTCTAAAAATTGTCAGAGTTTAAATTAAAATTTATTTACAAAGCGAACATAAATCCACATGTAATTCTCCCAATTCCAATCCAAATGAAGCAGCAAATTAAATCAAATAAAAAGCTGTTAATTTATCTGCTTTAATTAACAGTTTAATGTTAACTTCGAATTTCACGACTCATAAAATTGTAAGTAGCAGACGAACATGTAAATTATTGCACTTGAAACTATCTTTAAGCACAAGTATTATTATTAAAAATAAATAGCAATTAGCTTTGTGAAAATAATGAAAAAAATAAAACGACTTAAACATATCAGGAATAAAATATTTGTAAGTAATGTTTTTTTTTCTCTGTGCATTGCTGTATTTGCTTGGCGGTGTCTGTTTATGGAGCGCCTTCAAACACTCGAGTGTGCGTGCGTGCCTGTGTAGTGTGCCTATGTGTGCGTTTGTGTGGGTATTTGTGAGCTTGTGTTATTCGTTGTACTGCTGGAAAGTCCACATTCTTTCAAAGGTTGCCAACTTGGCCATTGTGGCTGGGTCAGCGGCTGTTCAAGCCGCAGCCTGTAGACCAGTTTTTTGTGGCCCGAAACATAAACCAAAACGAAAATTAAAAACAAAATAAGAAGAAAAAAAAAACATTTGCCTGGCGGCTTAAGCGGCTTAAATGTTTTGTTTTCATTTTCGTTTTGTCGTTGCAGTTGTTAATACCGTTGTTGTAGTTGTTCTCGTTGTTGTTGTTGTTGTTGTTGTTGTTGCTGTTGCTGTTGCTGTCGCAATTGTTGCTGCTTTTCTGCTCGTTGTCGGCGTGTTCTGGCTGACCAAAAATATTATTTTGGCTTTCATAAGACGTTTCATGGCATTTTCATTTAGCAACCAAAATGATCGATGAAATTACCTCAAAGTCAACAAACATATAGAAGTTGCAGTTGCAGTTGCAGCGATATTGGCGGCTACTCAAAACCTGCTGACCTTCAGGAATTCTCTACGAAATGTGGAGAACACAGCCCAGTTCCAGAAAAATAAAATAAAATGAAATAAGCAGCAGAGATTGAGGAATGCTAATTAAGCATATCAATATAATTATGTTGGCTCGCTGTGGATGACTCATTGAGCAGGTTGTTGCTGGCTGCTGCTGCCGGCTGTCGGCTGTCGGCTGTCGGCTGTCGACTGTTGTTGGCTGCTGTTGCTGTTGTGCCATAAAATTGTGGCTGGAATGCCGACAGTGGTGCATCGCATTCTATAAATAGTTAACTTAATCAAAATGCAGGCGTGTAAGTAAAGCATATGCAATTTGCATAGTTGTTGTTGTTGTTGTTGCTGCTGCTGTTACTAATATTCGTGTTGTGTGTAATGTTGTTACTCTTGATGATGTTGCTGTTGCTATTGTTGTTGCTGTTGTTGGTGTTGCTCTTGTGAGCTGTGCGCTGTTGTTACTGTTATAGTGGTTATTAGTGTATGCGACTGCGACTGGCAATTTTCTTCGGCATGCACAGACATTGGTCTAAATGTCAAGGTAAATTATGATGCATTCAGCTATTAAGTCTAATAATCAAAAACGCTCTTGCACGTGAATGCAACAACTATTTATAGTTGCTGCACTGACCAGCTGTTGCCATCGATGCACCTTCTCTCCGCGGAGCAATGCCTTCACGTACTTCTTACTTCTTACGTACGTACATGCATACAAACACACACACACACATATGAGCATGTGCATACCTGCATTTATATGTCTCCGACTGCACCCTTTTCAACGCTAATTAAGCGCACAGACATAGCAAGTGTGGCCAGGACTTGTGCACCAGTTAAACTGGGAACTGCCTGCAGCGCTTACAACATTTAATCTTCATATACCTGCAGAAATCATATCATTAGCGTTTCTATGATTACGCGCTTTATCATAGCAGCAGCATCTACGCTAGCAACATCAATGGCAGCGGCGGTAAAAGCTGTAAAGTTGCCTGCAGAACTGATTGCGCGGCTCGCAGAGTGAACATAGCAAGGAACCAGCGAGCCAGCGAACCAAGAAATGAACGAGCGATCGAACGAACGTATGAAATAGGCAAATACATAAACAAATTTTCAGTTCACCTATCGATTTATATAGAGTGAAGAAATATCGTATATTTAAAATACTGAAATACGTTTTGCACTTTATTTTGATTTGAAGGCAAATCTGCCAAATTACGGCTGCAATCAAAGCTCCAAGTAAATTCGCCAGTTACACCAAAACTGATTTTATTTATGCTGTTGTTGTTTAAGGTACGCAGACAGCTTAAAAGTTGATTTTGATGACACTGTTATTCTTGGCATTACTGTTACAGTCAGCGTTGCTTTGCCGGTGGGAGAGACAACAACAACGACGTCGTAGTTGCGCGCAAGCATGTAATTTTTTTAATTGCATACAAATATTTCGAAATTGGCGCAGCGATTGAGGAATTTTGCTTGCAGCAGCAATTGCATCGGCATTGGCAACGACAACGACAACGACAACGACAACGCCAACAGCGACAGAAACGACGGCAACCATACAGGTAAAGAGTCTACTTTATGGCTGCTTGCAGAACTCCTACAACTGGATTTTTTAGGGTTATATAAACTGTCCTAACTGTAAAGCGGAGCCAGTGAACAACTGTCGCCGGAGAGTGGATACTTTCACTGCTGTTCTTGCTGGGGCTATTGAGTATGTGTTGGCGCCAGTGCAGAACAGATGTCGCTAATGTGAGCATTGGCATTCAAGGATGTAACATCCTGAGTTCGTAACTCAACACCAACACCAACAACATGCAAGGTGAAGCATTTAAGACCGCGCAAGACACATCTGCTGTTATTGATGTTGATGCAACGCTGAATCAGGTGTTTTAATCGATCCGCCACGACAAGTACACACAAGTCTCAATAGTCGCTGTTTTTGTTAAAGCGTTTCTTGTAATTATGCCGTGAACTTGTTCTGACTGCAAAACTGCACAACTGCTCAACTGCTCAACTGCTCAACACTCAGAAGTGACAATTTTATTTCATGTTGTGAGTTGTTACGTCTGAGCGTCGGAGGTTGTTCAACTTCATTCTGAGCTGCGACGGCCATTTCAATGCCTACTGTACGCCCGGCCATAGTTTCATGACTTGTCATTAACTAATGCATAGCCGAGTTTTGAGTCAGTTGCTTCGACTCCGCGTTGGGTAATCAGATAGCCTAGGACCTCAATTATATTCACACAGGCTTAGATTTGCTCATCGTTGGCTGATGGATGCTGTTTGCTGATGGTCACTTCTAGTCTGGTTCAATTATAGTCTATGCTTTGCCATGATAACCAAGAGATGGAAGCAAGACTTCCATACCACCTCCTCCTCCGATGAAGACTCCGGTTATTCAAAAGTTTATTAAGGCCAAGCATATGTCTAGCTTGTAGCGTATACGTTTCGTGTACATGCGGTGGCTTGGCGTGTCATGTGATATTTGTGCCAAGATCAATCACAACAAATCATGAAATACATAAATAATTTGTAATTCCTATTGTCTCAGTTCTTAAGCATAAAATCTGCTCTCGATTAGTCTTGTTTCATAATTAGTTTACAAGTCATTTGTGGTAAGTCGAACGTTAAAGACCTTCGAGAACGTACCACTCCTTCTTTACACATTAGTGATTCCGTCTGACAGTCGCGCCAAATTCCTGAGACACTCAAACAATGAATGTAATGCAAATATTTATGCGGCACCCGCTGACTTAAGCTTGGCTTAAAGACTTAACACTTTGGCCTAACAAAACACACACGGCATCAATTTTGGGCTTGTTTTTGTCAGAGTCTCTAGTCACTAGTTAAGAAAATTGAAATAAGATCTGAGAATAAATATCTGGGAACGTGGGTCTTGGAATTGGAATTATGTAAGCTGACAATTATCTCCGGAACTGGAGATCATCATCTTGCTGAAATAAGAACCACTAGCTGTGAGCCGCAAGCTGGAGCTAGAACTAGTTCATCATTGGGGAATATTACTCATCACGCTTCAGCGAAGCATCGATACTTTCACTCAAAACATATGTGCAAAATTTACTGTTGAATTTTCTACTTTTCAAATAAATGGAAATTAATATAAGAGGATGCAGTGTTAGTTGTCGGCGATTGCTGATTGGCCAAGATCTGAGATGACCTCCCGTTGCTGTGGCCTGTATTAAATACCGAGTAGCAATTCATATTTGCACAAAAATCACCAGAGGCAGTCGCCGGCTTCAACGGCAACGGCAACGGCGAAGACAGTGACAACGACAAGTTTGAAAAGACAACAGACGTTTGCAACAACAAGATGAACGCACAAGTGCGTCATTATATGTTCATGGCTCTTTCATGTTTGACTCTCCAGGCGAAAGCAATTTCCTCGGAAAATTGCTGGCCGAGGGCAACGCTATCGTCGTCGTAGTTATTGCTGACGTCGCGGTTGCATTGTTGTTGCAGTTGCTGCTGGTGTTGCTGTTGCTGTTGCTGTTGCTGTTGCTGTTGCTGTTGCTGTTGCTGTTGCTGTCGTTGATATTGCGATCGTCATCGTAGTCATCTGAAAGTCACCCCAAGTTCTTTACAAGAGAAGCGCTTCATCAATTTTTATCGATGAAGACCCATTTGGTTGATAACTCCATTTGTGGCAAATGTTGAGCACGCGCGTTTTGTAGATGTTCTGTTCGTATTCTTATTATTTTTGTTGCTGCCGTTAGAGTAAATTTCGCGTGAAAAACACCAATGTTGTTGTTGTTGCTTCTGTTGTTGTTAATGCTGTTGCCTGCAGTTGCTGCGTTGCCGTTGTAAAAGGCAAACGCACGTGTTGCTATGTACGCTATGAGGATGTTGCTCGCTACTATCATTGCCCAGTTGACTGTCTTGGCTGACTTGGCTGACTTGGCTGACTTGGCTAACTTGGCTAACTTGGCTAAGTTGGCTGACTTCGCTGGCTTGGCTGCTTTGACCGTTTAGTCCAAACTTGGTAAATTGTTTTGTTGAGCGCGCTCGGTGGACTTCGTTGTCCGCCGTGGCCTTTCTTTTCTTACTGAATGTTGCTGCTGTTGTTTGCGCTGTTGCTTATGGAGTTTCGAGTGAGAGTTGCATACTAATGCGAGTGGCAATTGGTACCCTCAGAAGATGGGTAATCGGGTATGCCGACCGCTGCATGCTTATTTTAAATTTTATCTAAGCTACACACAACTAAACGAAAGATCACTGCCTTTTGGTCTAGACAAGGCACAGAAGGGTTTGCGCGCCTGCTAAGCTACATATGTAGGATGTCTCTGCTAAAGTAAAGAAAAATAATTTGAAAAAGGATGATCGCCGCTTCTGTTGGACTACCCAATCCAGAGAACTCAGTGGCTGGCGATTTTTGTTGGAATTAACTGAATATATTTTATTGGTTCCTTCTTGTCAGACTTAATTCTTTTTTAGCTTTAATTACTTTATATAAGGGCAGGCCCAAGCACGTTGAAAAATTAACATTGATTTGGCACAATTTACATATCAAAGCCGGCGGAGGCAGAGGCAGAGGCAGCACCAGGCGATGCAAACTTCCTGCCATATTAGTTGCTATCGCAGTACCAACAACATCGGCCTCAGCCTTAGCATCAGCATCAGCATCAGCAACAGCAACAGCATCAGTGGCACCAACAACAACTAATACTACAACAACTGCAGTATCAACAACAACAACAACAACAACAATATTAGTTGGACCAACAGTTGCTTCATCTTTCGCCGGCTGCCGTGCGCCGGCAGATGTTTCCATGGGTCAAGCACTGCCCGGGTGCAAGTCTCTGACCAACAAGCTGCCATTTACAGAGCGTTGTGCTCGTTGTGGTGAGCCACGGCGACTGGCGAGTCCATTGGCCCCATGCTGTTAGCTTGCACCAGTTTTTGTTGTGTTACTGCCGCATTACGTGTCGCTGTCATGTTGCTGTTGCAATTGTTGTTGTTGCTGTTGTTGTTGCTGTTGCTGTTGCTGTTGCTGTTGCAGTTACTGTTGTTGCTGCCGCTTCTGCTGTGCGAGTGCTCATTGCACTGGCAGCTCTTGCAGTGGGTATTAAAATTACTTGGCATGTAATTAGTTTGCTTTTTTTTGCTCTCATCCCAACCAAGATCACTCGCTGCGTGTGGCCCCAAAACATTCGGAAGCCCATAATGATGCATGGACGCGACATGCTGCTGTTGTCGTTGCTGCCCCTGCACACCGACAATTGTTGTTATTTCCCGGCTTCCTCTGGCCATAGGTGTTACTTTTATGGGTTTATAATGTGGCTCAGTTATTGCTGTTAATGATGTTGCAGCCTCGTTGCACGTCCTGCCTGCCACTTCCCCGCACGCCAATTGCCAAAGTTAACAACAAAATAAACTCAAAATCTTTTCACTGTCAAGTTCATTGCCGATGGGGCAGCAGAACGATAGACATAGCTAAGAACCAGTTGGAAGGGTGGGGAAGTGCGGGAGCGAGTGGATATCCTTCTTAGAAGAACTTCCTAGATCCCTTTGGGATTGCTATAAAAATGTATATCTAAAATGTTATCTAAAATGTTATCTAAAATCTTATAAAAGAAGAATTCAATTATTTATCTCATTCGCCATCTAATCAAGTCCTACGCCAAGCGCCACCATGACCAAAAATGCCCAAGACTAATGGAAAGTTTCTACCTGGAAGCCAGATCGTTACTGTCCGTCTGTCGGACTGTCTGGCTGTCTGGTCGTCTGGCTATCCCGATGTCTGGCTATGCCGATGTCTGGCTGTACCTTTGGAGCATTTTTAGGCCTTAATACGAGCCGAAAGATCAAATGGAAAACGCCCAAAACGGCAGCCCCGAAAGTAGCTTCCATTCCGGCAGCAGTGCAGGTCTCAGCTCTCCACGATTGCCAGGCAATCCATCAAAATTGTTGTTGCTTATGTTTTATTTGTCGTTGCCGTTGTCGTTGTTGCTGTTGCTGTTGCTGGTGCTGGTGCTGTTGCTTATGCTGTGGCCCAAGGGCAACATCAACATCAACAGTAGCAGCATTGAAGGCCAGGAGAAGCTGAAGAGGAATAATGCATACACGTAACAATATTTGCGGAAAGTGTTAAGGCAACAAAACAACAGCAGTTGGCGGCAGGAGCACAGTAGCAGCGGCAGGAACAACAGCATCGCCAACATCGACAGCATCGCCTGCATCGGCAGCACTGAGACAAAAAGCAGAACTGGAAAGGATCAGCAGTTAACCAGAGATTGCTTAGATGGCGGCTGCCATAGACGACAAAGTTTTGTTTTAATTTACTCGATGCCGCCGACGATATTGTTGTTGTTGTTGCTGTTGCAGAGTGGCGGCTCTTGTTGTTGTCGGGCTTCCTGTTTAAAAAGTTTTTGTGATTTTATGTGATACTCCTCCATGTCGGAGCAGTGGATCTGCTGGTATTCACTTTGAAGTACGAACACTTTGAAATGTTGTTGATGAGTACGCGAGATTTTAAAAGATTACAACAACAACAACAGCAGCAGCAGCAGCAGCAGCAGTAACCAAAGCCACATCTACAGCTACAGCTACGGCACTGGCAAAAGGAACACACGCTTCAGAGGCAACACTAGACACCAAGTCGGAGGGAGTGAGTGCGGGATCTGGATCGGTGGCGTTGCTGTTGGTGTTGGATAGAAGGCTGCACAGCTTCAGCTGCATGGAAAGTGGTTGCTTGGTTCAAGGAGGGGGAGGGGATGGCCGTAGATGTGACTGTCGCAGGGGCTATGACTTATATAATAAATTTAAATGCACGCCTGCCTGAACACTTGTGTGAGCGGACGGAGTTGAATGTGGACGAAGGCAACTTTGTGGTCAGATCACTATTTTTTTTTTTTTGACTTAGCGACCGATTTACTGGCTGCTGCACAGTGGAGCAAAGTGACAAATTGAAAAGCAATAATTTTAGGAAATTTTAGATTTAATTCTTTTTGAAATATAGAAAGGACCAAGCAAGGATACAGCTAGGACACTTTTCATATGGAAATCCTTGGCGGAGTGAACATGACGTTCATGGGATGAACTAGTTCCGAAAGTACTCACACTCAGATTATGAGTACCCACACTGGAGCTCTCACCCCAATGGGAGATCTTGCAGCTGTGCGGCTTGTGCTAACTGACACTTAGCCAGGGACTAAGAGCTGTTCATTAAAACTGCCAAGAGCAATTGCATAACTTAAGTTAACATAAGTGTAACAACAGCCGCGAGGAGGAGGTCCGTCCGGGTGAATGCCAAAGAGGAACGTGTCCAATGAATGAGCGGACTCAGCAGCTCAGTTTTAGATTTCAGTTAGAAGGCAACAACAACAATAAAATAAATATATTATTTTAATAAAGCGGAGCTTGGGACACTCACGCGCTTGGATCAATGGGACTGTGGGTTGGTTGTGGATGCGGATGGCAGTAGCCGGCCAGTCGGATTCTGTGTTGACGCCCAAAAGGCCATGTCACGGCCGCCAGTAGCAATTATGGAGCATATAACATCGATAATCCCAATAATTAACCATGACTGGGCAGAATTCCCAGCACACAGATGCGTCAAGGTTGACATCGGTGAGCGGCATCGATAGCCTCCGATTATGGATCTTAGGAGCGACGTGACTAGCACGCCGCACGGTCAACAATGATGCGTCAAATTGGCCCGAGATCCGACGATTCGGTAACTTTTCTCATTTTGCCACAGGTAAATTATAATTACCCAACTTAAAGCAAGAATAAGGAAGGGGGATAAGGGATGACGGATGAGAGATGAGGGAAGGTAGGGGGCACATCAATTGATAATTAAAGTCGTTTAATTCCAAGTCCAAGAAGAGAGAGTCGAAGAGAGAGGTTCCACAATGATTTCTGTGTATATATGAGTTCCTTTGTATGGGAACGATGTCAATGAATGTGTGACTATATTTCTATTACCGAGTCCAATTAAAAATGCTGAACTGATCCATCGACTATGAAGGGTCACCCCATGGACTGCCAGAGGTATGGGGAAATTCCTTAAAGAGGTGAAAAACTCTGAGAGCCCACCGAGCATTTGCTTCCGCCTCTGCAGGCGTTCTGAAAAAAGCCTTTACTTAGTTTACACAATTTCCTGCTATAATTTCCTACTATAATTTATATTTATAGCTACAAGTATTTTGTCTTTTATGGAAGAGTTTTGCATGCTGTTTGATAACTCTTTATCCATTTGTAAGGAGGCTATGACAATCTAAAATAACGGCAGGCAATAATTTATGAAGTTTTTGGTTTTTCTTGTTGCTCTTTGTTTTTTGCTTTATTGTTTATTTCGTCACCTTCATTTCGTAGTTTCGGCCATTGTTGACTTGGCGCCTAATCCTATGGCAAAACTACTGTTAACATTTTTTTGGCCATTGTGAAAATCAAATATAAAAGGTGCCCGAGACCGAAGACTGAAAACAATTGGCAATTTGGTTTAATTGTGTTGGAAACACACAAAAAATTGTGAAATCGTTTAAGAAGACGGACAGAAGACCGACAGAAGACGGACAGAAGAATCAAAGCCAAAGAAGAATCAAAGCCAAACAAAGCGAACGACAGAATCTTTTGTACCTTTGGAGAACTTCTACGATGACAATGACAAATTTGACAATTCGGAGCGTAGAATAAATTTAAAAGACTAAAAGTGAAAATTATAAATAATAGAATAAATGGTGACTGCGACAATTAGAAAATGCCGAAAGATTCTCTATTTGGGGCGATGTCTCACTGAAAGTTGCCTCAGTTCTCCAATTCAATGGAGAAGTGAAGAAAACAAGACAGACCAGAGGACGGAAGAAGAAGAAACATCGACTCCAACAGATCCATATACATATATGATATATACTTATATGTATATTTATATTTATTTATTGTTATATAAATATATAAATAAATAAATATATTTATTTATATATTTATATATTTATATATTTATATATTTATATATTTATATATTTATATATTTATATATTTATATATTTATATATTTATATATTTATATATTTATATATTTATATATTTATATATTTATATATTTATATATTTATATATTTATATATTTATATATTTATATATTTATATATTTATATATTTATATATTTATATATTTATATATTTATATATTTATATATTTATATATTTATATATTTATATATTTATATATTTATATATTTATATATTTATATATTTATATATTTATATATTTATATATTTATATATTTATATATTTATATATTTATATATTTATATATTTATATATTTATATATTTATATATTTATATATTTATATATTTATATATTTATATATTTATATATTTATATATTTATATATTTATATATTTATATATTTATATATTTATATATTTATATATTTATATATTTATATATTTATATATTTATATATTTATATATTTATATATTTATATATTTATATATTTATATTTTTGTTTATTATTTATATTTTTGGCAATCCCTGAATCTACATTTTCTGGCTATATTTTCTTGGCCACTCAAGACTTTTCACAGATTTTCTTAGTCGATTGCCCAAGCGTCGATTCGTGAAGCGTTTTCCCAACGATTTCACTTTACGCCCATTTCAGGCATGATTTGTTTAGGAAAATAGATCGAGATTCGAGCCACATTTTCATTACTTTTTCAATTTAATTTGCGAGCAATTTCACTTTTTTGTCTGCCCAAGAAATTTTCTTTGAAGTGAAAAGTAAATGTTTTTACTCTCGGCGATAATTTCCCATACCCCGTAACTCCATTTAGGTAAATCGATAAAGTTTTTTCCTGGGTGAAGAATTCTCAACTTTTGTTTGTCTTTTTATTTCCGCTGCTGTTTGTATTCCATCATCTACGGAGGGAAACGCTCATTATTTTTCAACTCATTATTTTCCGTCTCAGTTTCAGATTTCGGGTGAAGGGTATCTGAGCGTCGGGCTTTCCCATAAAGTGGACTTAATTTCCCATCTGTTGACTTTTCATAAACAACACGTTCAGTGCTCAATTTGCTTGTGCGTCAAAGCAAATCCCCAAGCAGCGGGGACCCAAAGGCAGAACAGAGACTAAAAAGAAAGAAAGCCCAATTCGAAGGGAGTAACGGAAGACGAACATGGATCTAGTTGTCAGGGCTTTCCATTCGATAGCCACGGCCAAAGTCAAGCTCTGACCATAGTATTTCGTAATATGAAAGAGAGAAATATTATAAAACATCGCCTGAGTTTACGACTGGAACGAATGTATCGTAAAAATAGATTCAGTCCGTGAGTTAATCCCCAGCAGATTCTTCGATCCGAGTGACCCTTTCACTCATATGAATACATCTGAATAGATGTGAATACAAATGAATGTGTGCATTGTATACGCTCGTATATTGTGTGGTTTATAATGGCTCAATATTTGGTTTATAGTTTCTGAATAGAAATTATGGCAAAATTATAAATCTGAATAATAATTAAATGTAAAAATAAATGTTATTCAGAAGGTGGCAAACTCTGCAGACGATGCATGGCACCCAATTCAGAGCACTTCCTGTAGTACCCTGCAACTGGACTCTCCTCTGACTTGGATATGACACAATGATGAATCTACAATTTCAGGTAGTCTGATTTCGTCCACATCCCCTCAATAAGAGCGTTTCATATTTTGAAAATGTCTCATTTGATTGCTTCCGCCTTATATCGAGCTGCTGGTAACTGTCAACAATTGCATTTCCTGGCGCGGGAAGCGGAAGCGCTTTTGAAGTCTATGGGAGATTAGCATTTGCCAAGAGGTAGTGGCTCCATCGCATTGTGGGACACAGATGCCACAACGGACTCCAATTGGGTGACACCAATATGTGCATTGTCATAGTTAATCGCTTTTTAACTGCCCGCTAAATACACCTTCTCGTAGCTAACGACGTCTTTAACTGTCTTACTCTCGATTTGTGACTGGGGAAGTGTCGAAGTGAGGAAGTGTGACGCGGATTCCGGGTGTGTCGGGACTTGCTGTGCTGTGCTCCAGATAAATTCCAGAGAATTCCAGATTCGTTATGACACGGAGAACTCATTCGTGCAACATTCTCTCTTCTATTGAAGGAGAACAATCATTCTGCTGTCTAAGGGTCAAACTGTGTGACATTTTTAGGTTTCCAAATCTATTGGTCTAGGGCATGTTTTGGGATTCACACAGTAAGGAGTTTCACTATTGGTTACACAGTTTTGGCAACTCCATTTCAGACTTCCCTCGGACACATTTTGGTAATTCAACCAATAAATAAACTATTCAAAGTTAATGGATGCGAGTTTATTGTGTGTGATAAAGCGATTTGGGTTGAAGGCACGGGGCAACTCACACACCTTTCAGCTACACAATGGACCTTCTTCAAAGGCACGTTTGGAGCTTAGTTCAAAGTGGGAGTCTCTTAACCCTTGGACTTATAAATATGTAGCCAGGCAACCGTTTCCAATTTTCGCATTCACTTAAAAATCAGATGAAATAAAGCCACGAGCAGAATACAGTTAAGACTTACAAAACTCTGTCAAAATGTGGGTGGGGGGTACTGTGCATTGACCCTGTGGAACACAATCAAATACGTTTAATATGCAAATAAAATATTTCAGAGATATGAGCGCAGAAAATGTGCCCGACTAGGGGATTCCGTGGATAAAGACCGAATCACAGATTCCGTGAGTTGTTTGGCTGAGGAGTAGCTCTGAGTGATGGGTAATTAGAGGAAATCAAGTTGTATTATTATTAGTAGTTTATGCTATAATTTAAACGATATTTTTATTGATCAGATGTGCTTCGATAATAGAATATAAGCTCTTGGTTTTTATATGGTACGTATAAAGTCATTTAATTCAATTTCAAAAAACATAAGAAGAATTCATAAAATATGTCGGCGGTCCAACCGGTTGTAGCTTTATAATATCCAATTGACGAGTCGAGAACCAGTTTCGGATTTCAGATATAAACATATTAAAGATATAATTCTTTTCTAAATTGGCATGCCATGCGTCTTGCGGAAACCAAACAAAGAACTAGTGAAGAGCCACAGAGCGAAAGAGAACTCAGCGGCGTCTGTGCTCAAGATGAACTAGATCTTAAAATGTTATCGAATTAATCGAAATGATACTAAGCCTTAAAATGATATCGGATTCATTATTATGATAAATTACATTAAATTAACAATCCCCAAAATGAAAATAATTTAATTTAAATTTAATGAATTAATTAAACTGTTGGATTGAACTATTAGTAACCGAAAATATGGGAAATACCTGTGACTCCCCTTTGCAGCTTTGCGGTTGACATGCGTTAAGTGAAATAGAAAAAAGGAAACGGTCAAGTGAGTTAAACGCTTTTGGCTAATAAGACGAAAAGTTGAGGCAACAAAACAGGAAAAACCTCTCGGAGCGGCACAAAAAATCGCCAAGTTTATTACCTGTCAGACAAAGTGACGGCTGCCCAATCTTGCGGTCCGCGTTGCCTTTTTAATTTTTTGCATGGCAAAGCTCATTGAAAAGTCTTCCGCTTTCGAAAATGACTCGTACTCGGGAGGTTCACAAGTCAGCAAAAGGAGTCCCGGCAGATAAGCAATCGGCCGGATTGGGTTGTTGATAATCACAAGGTGTCTGCCCGCTAGTCCATTGATTTATTGGCAAATTTCAAGTTAACACTTTTTCTAAATTGAGTTATTTATTTCGCCTGCTGCTGGTCAGCGAATGCCGTTTGCCGTCTACCGTCTGCCGTTTGCCGTTTGCCGTTTGCCATTTTCCGTTTGCCATTTTCCGTTTGCCGTTGCAACACTTTTGCTATAATTTTAGCACATAAGATCATCACGTAGCTGACTCTGCCTTGCCACGGGGAGCCGAAACCGATAACTCCAAGAAATAACGAATAACGAGGATTGAAGAACGTGGAGTGAGAAGTGAGGAATGAGGAGCCTGCAAGGAACAAGGAGCATGGAAGGTATTGTGGAACACTATATGTAACGGCTGTCTTCTGGCCAGACTCTATTTAGATTTGTATTTCCAGATTTTGGCAGTCGTTTTAATGAACTTGCCTGATTTATGGGCCGCCAATGCCGGAGGAAGTACCCAGCGCACTTAGAAATTCTCCTGCAATTTGATTTGCATGTAAAATTCGATCTGTGACTTTCGGACTGTCAAGTCCTTCACTGCTCGCAGAGTAGATGCTCGATTCTCAAGAAGGACTATTAAGGAAGAATTCGACTGCTGGGACTCGTGGTGATTAAATACTACACGACATTGCATATAGAAGCCATTGAAAAAGTAAACACAAAAAATTGAATTAATCATTTTTAAATAGTTTCCAGTAATTTATTTAATGACATTTATAATCAACATTTAATCTTTTAAACAAATTGCTGAATTTGCCCCTTGACTCCATGCGAAGTTGATTACAATGGGCTGGTATTTATTTCAATTGTTGCCGAAGTCTTTGGCAGCTATAAACAACTAAATATAAAAAATTAATTCATTTCCGCCAGACAATAAATCTTCTGTACACAAACACACACACACACACACACGCATGTGCAAATGTGTTGTGATTTTGAAGTTTTATTCACTGAAATTTTTCTCAAGGCCTTTCCCATATGCACTGCCAAATGCCGTTAAGCGTAAAGCAAAGCAGCAGCAAAAAAAAAGAAAATAATAAAAAAAAAAAACAACAACCAAATAAAACAAAAAAGTGCAAATAAATTAAAGATCCATTAAAAAAATGCAACTGTAAAAAATTGTTCACACTATGAGTCGCACAGAGAGACGCCGCCACAAGAAATCCAACAGTAAAATTGACAGCGATAATTATGCGCATTAAATGTTTTAATTAATGTTTTCTATCGATAGACAGGGACGGCAATAGAAGCGTTTTCGCAGTGAAAGTCACTCGCCAAATATGGCGGTCGCAATGCGAAAGAAATATTCGTAATGCTCCTGAATTAAGTCAATGTTAATTTGAGTCTCTGAGTGGATGAGCTGCCAACTTGCTGTGCGTGTATGCGTGCGTGTGTGGGCCTTTTTTTTTTTTTTGGAACGCAATATTGAAAGTCTCCAGATTCCCCTTCAAATCCCCTTGTGGCTGCGTGGGCTCAAATTGATGAACTTAATCATAAAAGTGCGAATAAGAAGGCTCTTCTTTCAAGGTTCGTGGGAAGATTCATCTCTTTCGGAAACTATATTTTATGTACATATATATTTATTCTCTAGGAACATTGAAGATTCACCTGTTTCAGGATTGAAGTCGCAGTGATGCCTATCTGAACAAAGGCTAATTGAGCACTTATCATTTGTCTATTATGGCATGTGCATCTAAGACCAGTATTTCAGATAATTATTCTATTTAAATACATACATAAAATGAATAACGAATGTAAAATGAATTTGAATTGGTAAAAGCTGAGTGAATAAAGTTGACTGAACTTGTTTCACGCGGCTTACATAATCCCGGAGCAGAGTGCAAATCTGTGTCCGCGGGTCTCCGCATTTTAATGACAACTCTCAATAGGCCACTAAACCTGCACTTGACTGGCGAGTTTTCGGTTTCGCTTTCCCAAACTAAGAGCTACAAACTGCAAACTAAAAATTTCAATTTTAAATTTGAGACTTTCGCTTCCAAGAGACCGGCCCAGACGACGCACTGGATCTTGGGGTTTCTCGGCGTATCCAAGACTTGCTATAATCTTTACAACACATTTTTCAATTGCACATTGCACATTGGCAGCCAATTAGTGGCCACTCCGCCAACACATACAAATCGAATTATAATAAAACTAATAAAATAATACGTATTTTTCTATATCTCTAATGGCAGCAATAAAACAACAACAACAAAAACAAAAACAACAACTGCAACAACATGAATGCAACACAGATACCGGCATGTTGCATGATCAGCTAATGTTGGAATCGTAACCGGTTGCAGCCCAGCCAAAAATCAACAAAATCGACAAAACTGCAAAGACGGTGTCTGCAATAGAAACAACAACAACAACAACAACAACAACAACAACAGTGGCAAACGCCACCAACAGCAGCATCAACGGTAACAACAACAAAACCAACAACAGCAACAACTTTCTATTTCCAAATGCTTTTTATTGCCTTCTTAGCCTTCAAGTGACGCGCTGTGCCGGTAACTGGCCACGACTGCAACACCGACAACAGCAACAGCAATCACAACAACAACAACAAAACCGCAAGAGCAACATCGACAACTTTTCATTTCGTTTTTCACGCGGCGCATGCCAAAAAAAAATATATATGTATGTGAATAAAAATAAACAAAAATAGAACCTAAATATCAAATTCAACATCGAATTTATTATACTCTTTTTATCCTTGCCATAAATTTTGAGCTCATATTTTTGTAAAACTCTAAATGGTAAGGTTATGGGGAAAAATTAGTTAGTTCTAAAAAAAATTGTGAATTTTGCAACCGTTTTGGTTTCTCACTTTGATATGAAAGGGTATAGAAGGTGCGGGTCTCAACTATTATTATGACTGACCATTTTGGAGACCTAAAACTCCAACTGCAGTGCAATGTCTACGCGCTGTCTGCACAATTGAAGTCCTCATTTTTGTCGCCGTCGCCGTCGCTGTAGCGTCTTTTGCCTCTTCGCTTCTCCACTTATTCGCAGTCGCTTTCCTGCGAAACATAAATCAAATGGCTTGCAGTTTTTGATTCCCAAACATGAATCTTGAAATCATCATCGAATGAAGCCACCATTTGACGAGTAACTGTTCTTTATGGCGACAAATCCAAGGTTCCTAGTGAACACTTCTAAATTCATTGCGAACATTTCAGTGTAAATACAAAAATCAACTTAAATATTCCGCAAGTGCCTCAGTGAGTGAGTGATTGCGTGTGTGTGCGTGTGCATGTTGGAGTAGACAAACTCAAGCAAATTCTGTTAGTCTCTTTTCCTGTCTCGTTTTCGCTGTGTCGCAGCAACAGGTGTTATTGACCAGTGTTTTCCCTTCACCAGCGTTGAGCCATGGCCTGTCTCGACTATTAGTGGGTGCAACCACCACAAATACTTATTAACTTTTCGTGATGACTGTGTTGCGGAAATGCCTTAGGTAAGGCTGGCGAGGCAGGTGAACAACGGTAGGGAGTGAATAACCACGTAGATAACTGATTGAAAATTTAAACATGCTGACAAATGTAAGATTATCTTTGCTTTTACATTTTAACTTTATTATAGAAATATGTCTTACTTCAAAAGCAGACAAAGATTAACATTTAAAAACTATCAAGTAAATTCAAGCTGCAATAATTTAAGCAAACATGTAGCTAAAAATATTATAGAAGGAAATTACTCATATACGCACATTATGAAATCTGGTAATTTTTACCTGCTTATATGAAGGTAAGACATAATGTCTTGGTTGAAAGTATTGAATGTTTTGATAATAAATCGAAGAATGCTCCCAGTCTTGCAAGCTCTAGGTTGCTTCAATGTAGTTTCTTGACCTTTTAGGGCCATTAACATAAGCAATAACATTCACCGCTAACATTAGCAGCGGCAACTGCATACAAATTCACCATGCAGCGGTTTTTATGTTAACGCCTCCAAAGTTGTCAACGTCATCGAGTATACAAAAGCTTAAGTTGTTTGTATTTTCTTTGTGTTTACTTTTCGACGTTGCTTTGCGTTGTCATTTTTGCTACCGCTGGCAGACACATTTTTACCGTTTGTAACTGTCATATGTGTCTGCCTGTATGCATGCTTGTAAGTGTATGTGTGTGTGTGTGTGTGTATACGCCGGCACAGTTAATTTGTTATTATTTTGACATTAATTGTTGTTGAGTTTCGAATTGGTTTGGCCGCGGGCTCCATTTTATCTCCTCTGTTATTACTATTTCATACGATTATGATATTGAAAATCCGAGCTGTTATAGGGATCGGCCGGTTGTTATAAAAATATATTAATAACCATTTGAATGAGAGAGTCGATTAACAATGTTCTATGCCCCTTGGCCTAAACAAGAAAAGTTCCCGAGTTTATGGCATCGACGTATTTTTCTTGTAAATCGTCTGCGTTGGAAAAAGAAAAAAGAAAAGAAAGGAAAGGCACAACTGGTATTGACATTTAACATCCTGATTCCTTATGTGAAGCATACATAATTATACAGAAATGCGAAGAAGTCAGACCTCGACTTCCTCTTGGGATTCTCAGAAGCTTATGTAAGTTTGTTTTGGGCCGTTTTGGCAAATTATTCGTATATAAAATGTGAGCAGAGAAATGCCTTGTTAATTAGGCCATTCACTATCATTAACACAGTTCCTCGTTATCATTCTGCTGACCCGAATTTTCTTGCCAACTAAAATAAGTGGCTGAATGCGCAAAACGGAACGGTTAACAGTCGAATACCCTGCACATACATTACCAGCTTATGAGGTGTATACACGGCGGCAGCTTGACGTCTGCACTCGTATTCAAACCCGAAAAACAGGTAGGTGAAGTTCTCCCAAGGGAGAACAGCCGCCAATTCTATACTATTTTTATTTTAAATATTATTACCATGATTTATTTAAACTCAGTATGTGTCAATCACCCAATTTAAAAATACTGAGTATCTTTATCGTTTAGATAGTTTAAAATATCACGAACTCACCAAAATATTTTCCTCGAAACGCTGACAGAAGCCATTCCCGGTCGACTGAGGGGACGGGAAAAGCCAACGGTCAGCAATGCAATTAAATGTAAGACTTATTTCTGGACTTTGAAGAAAACTTTAAACTCTTCAAAAATGGGAACAGAAATTAACAAATTTTAATTAAACTTTTTTTCTCAAAAACCAACCACTAAATTGACAACTTAGTCAAATCTGACGGATATGTGAAATATTTGATTCTATACGTCCTTCACGTTATTCGCTGCTCTGTTATAAATACTCTGGGGTTGGGGGACTAATGAGTCTAGCTGCACGTAAATATATATATAAATACTTGAACTTGATATATACCTTGTTGAGACAGAAAACCAAATGCAGCTATGGGTATTATTCGTTGTGAAGTGTGCGTCAGTCGCAGTTGAAGGCTGTGGAAGGCGACCCTTTCGAAAATTCAGTTAGTGAATTTGTTTAAGTGTGCAGATGCCTTTTATGGTCGACAACATCGTCGCTGGTTACTCAAGACTAGATTATGGCTTACAGTCAGCGCATCGTCATCAACATAAACAATATCAGTAAATGGTAAGTGGCAAATGGCAAATGTAAACAATAACTATCATCATTATTTTCCTAAGCCCTCAATTAAAATAGGAGCGAAAGTAAACACGTTAAACTCAGTTTCAAGACGATGGGAAACAACAACAATTGCAAATAAAGGAACCGTTAAAACAAACCAAGTTAACAAATGAACCAAGATCTTGACGTCATTAAACTTGCCATTGCTGCAACAGGTAGCAAAAGTCCCCGGTCGGTGTACTTAGAGGAGACACATTGTTAACATCGACTGTAAATGGGGGAGGGTGGTTTGGAACTTGGAAGCCTATACAAGTGAATTTGCTGTAAGCGGAGTTTTGAACTTTACGATGAAAAACTACATGCACACTTACCACATGGTAAGTTGTCTCCGCATATGTGTGTATGTAAAATTTTTCGTATTTCACCAGTAGTGGGAGAAAGGCGAGGGCTTGCGCAATCACTTTCAAAGGGGAAAATAAAAGCAACGAAAGCTCCGTTCTGGGAATCTATTTAGTTTTAATCGAAGCCATTTTCAGAAATTGCAATCTTGGGTAATGTCCTCCCTCCGAACTCAATTAATCTCTGGCCATAAAAAATCATTCAGTGTCATGGACTTAATTGCTTTATTAAATGACCTACCAGCCAAAGAGGTATCGGTGTGGTGATTGTGGTTTAAGTCCTGAGATATGGTTGAGAGATTCTGGTTTGGCATGCGGTCAGCGCTAAAACGGGATCCAGGACTTGTGGGTTGCTTTTGGGGCTGCCTTAGCGGTACTTCGACATAAGCGGCCCCAAAAATTAACAAAAGACAAATTGCTTACGCCCCCGGGGCGGCAGTATGGACAACATAACAATTTAATGTAACAAATCGTATATGAATGTGTATGTGCCTGATCCATATACACACACACACATGCCTACACTCACACACACTCACACAGCCGTTGAACAACTAACTGTCAGCATAAAATAATTTAATTTACAGAAAATTTAAGGCATGCCTCGCACAGTGGGACGAATGCCGTAAAAACGGACGTAAATTAATTGAGAAATAATGGATGAATATCAAAATGTGTTTATTTCTTAAAAAAAATTTAAACATTAAAAGTTTTTAAAGGAAGACGAAAATATAATCCGCAGTTCCTTGCAGTTTTTTTTTAAATTTTAGAAACAACAAAAATTTCTGTGTAGTAAATAAGTTCAAATTTCTAATAGCACAGAAGTTTGTATTATTTTTTTATAAAGTAATCACTTCGGCCAATCAATTATCTGGATAAGGTGCGGTCAAAGACAGAAACCCGCGTAAGACAGAAACTTCCAATCTTCCGGGTTTGCTCTTGTCCGAAAAGAACAAAATTAATAAAGAACGCGTTGTTGTTCTGGCTTGAGGAATGCCTCAAAAGGTCCGAGTCCAAAGCTTCTCTGGAGTCGACCCACTAGCTTAAGAAACATATAAAGAAAATTAATTAAGCAAGTAAAAACACGTTTATCAAACTAACCCGACTTCAAGATACCCTACGCAGATACTCTACCCGTACTGACGCACACCCGTACACTCGTAGACCCGTACACCTATGGGTTCTAGGTTGAAGAATCCTGCATACACTCATTCCCGATAATGGACTGTATTCCTCCCTGTGCTGAATTGGAATCTTGTTGCCTGTTGCATTCGTTAACAGAAAATAAAGGAGCTCTTCATATGCTCAGAGTATGTAAAGAGTGGAGAAGCTCCAGTCGAGGGCTCGCCAGTTCGTTGAAAGCAGAAAGTACCGAAGAAATGCCCACTGCTCTTTACTGCATTATGAGTCAGACTCAAAGACAAGCTCGAAATGGGAGAGGCTACGTGAGTAGCACACCATATCGAGTCTCATGTCCGGTGCCGTGTCCACTGGAGTCCATGCCCATGGCACACAGTGAGCAGTCATCGACGGAGAGGGAACAGCACTTGCCCCACACACGACGTGAGGAAAGCGTTACACCTGCTATAAAATAGGGGCAAAGCCCTAAGCTCGGCAGAGCGCGGCTCGAATATTGGGATCATCAAAATCCGAAGTATTAAACTGACCACCCCGAGGCAGAAAATCGGTAACCGCAGCGTATGACATTAAGCCACAAGTCAATAGATCTGTTCGCTTTTAGCCAATCTCGCATAATTAACGCTCGTCGATTATTGGCCAAAGGTTTTTTGCCTTTGGCTAATAACCTTTAAGTGGGAGCTTAAGTATTAACTGAAATTATCAGCCACTTTGAGTTCTTCTGTATCCGTCAGGCGAAAGTTTACTGTACCCAACGTCTAACATTTTATTTCACCTTGCCTAAACTTTCATACAGATCGAGCTGCGAGTCTGGCCTCAAGATTGCAGGGAGTGGAAGGTTTGAAAAGAATTGAACTTCGATAGCTTCGTAAGGCGATGAAAACAGATATAAAATACAATAAAAAAGAGTAATTAAAGAAAGTAAAAAATATACTCGTTGATTAAAAAATAACCCTTGAAGGAAAAGTCAGTTGAAAGACATAATTGTATGTGAGGGCATTTTAGTGGAAAATAGAAAAATAGAAAAATTGTGGGGCAATCAACGTGCTTGAATGTGTGTGCAGGGTATCTGAGAGATAATAAGATCTTCCACTTGATATTTGCTTTACTTGTCAGTGCCTCGGCCTCTGGTGCGGCCTTATCCAGTCTCAGTCTGGGAATCTGTGGAATGTGCCACAGCTGCTGGCCTGGGCCGTAGCTGGGCAGTGGCAACCAGAGAAACAGAGGCAGCCTATTGAAAACAAAATGCAGTCCACGGAGAGCATACAACAAATGCAACAACAACAATTGCAGCAACAACGATTACTATAACTTTTATTCAAGTCGACGCCATTGCGATGTTGGAAAAACGAGTAAGAAGACAGGCGATTATGTTTTTCCGGTCATAGAAAAATGTTAGTAGGCTTGCAGCTCTTTTATTATACGTTACACATACGTTACGGCTGCTGGCAGGTAACAGGTGGCAGGTGGCAGGTGCCAGGTGCCAGGTGCCAGTTGTCGTACCGCAAGTGTGAAGAGCCATGCAGCGCCTCAGCTCATATTCATCCAACCTTCGGAGATCCACAGTCACGGCATCGGCAAACAAAGCAGAGCCGCCCAACTGCCAATATTTGCATTTGGCCGGAGATAAAAGCGATAAGCTGCCCAAATAACAGATGCAATGCTGTCAGCCACATATATTTGGATGAAAGAGAAAATTTGGGGTGGCTGCAACACGAGATTAACCCGGAAGCCGTCAGGAGGCGTGGCAATAGCTAAAAAAAACACTTTTACTTTTGGCTCCGACTTTAAAATGCAGTTTAGATACGACACACAAAAAGCTCTCATGTAACTCATATAACTCAAATAACTGCCTAATCAAAGCAAACACAGAAGTGCATCAGGTGATATCGATATTTACAGTGCACCGATATTAATATCGATAGGCGCTTCGTGAAGAGCGGCACGACGCAGCAATGAGCGATCCGGATTAGGGCGATAATTGAATCAAACTGCAGCACAAATTTATTAAAGTAGACGAAGGAACAAATGTGTAAGGATATGGGGACAACTTTGATTTAAGGATGTGGAATGTGAAGTAGCGCTTCGGATATGCCTCATAGAAAATGCATATAAATGACATGACATTTAGCTGCTTTGATACGTGGGCAGCGCACAGTGGCTCAATGCGTATGACAAATAGGTAAAAAAAAAGAAATGAGAAGTCAGAAAAAACTATTTTTAAACTTCAAACTAAGAAATGAAAAAAATCATTAATTCATTTATTGATTTTGAACAAATATTTGAAGAGAGAATCTTCGAGCTTTGAGTCCGTTGCTTAGAGGCAATTAACTCTGGAAATAAATCTAAGTCACATTTTGCTGCGCTTTAAGCCGCACTCAGAGTTCATTTACTGATCGACTTTTTTTTTAACAACCCAAACTCGAAAATTACAGTAGAGTTTTTATTTTCGTGCATTAACGATAATGATGATCGTCCATCGTCCGTCACCCACTGTGCTGCATGGGGAGGAGAAGAAACAGCAAGTGCTTCGCTTTTGTTAGGATTGTTGGGGCTATTGGGGCTGTTGGGGCTGATGGGTCTGCAACTAATTTGATTAATGATAAGCCGGGCTTAACTGACGACGATTGTGATTCATTATGTGCGCACATCCAACACACTTAGTGCAGCTGATAAACACTCACACTCACACACAGCTATAGATACAAACACAGATGGAGATACGAATACCCGTCGGGGCGGGGGCGGGGGCGGGGGCAGAGCAGTAGCCGTGGCGGAGAATTGCATTTAATAGATTGTTGGCATAGAATCGGATTGGACAACAAGAGCGTCCGTTGTTCGGCATTTGGAACAGAGTCTAGCCCCTACGTCCACGCAGATCGCACTGGGGCAGATCGCGTTATGCGTAATTTGGCTTTAATTGAATTTCGTGCGATCGCCCCATGTGCCATACGCTATCTGTATCTATGAGATACAATTTTGTTGCGACAAGTGCGGGTTGATTGCGGCCAATGAACCACTTCCTTTGTTCCCCGCCACACTGACCCGCTACAGTCACAATAGCAGCCGTTGTTCCAGCTATCAAATTGGCCACTCTGACCTGTCGCAATCTGGATAAAGTGCTCCTACACTTGCCAGATATTTGCCCAGATCGGAAATGTTTTCCCCCTTCTTATAGAACCAACAATTGTTGTATTCTTGGAACCTGAGAAACTACATTCAATTCTTGCCTGCGACTCCTGGGATCCCAGGACTTTAGAAGCATGTATTAGCTGCCGACCTGCACGGCACATCCTTGGAGCACGATTCAAGATTGAGATGAAAGCTGTGTTCTGTACTCTTACATATATTGGCAACAAGTTGGCTAAGTGGAGCTCTTCCAACGAACCAAACAGGACAATTAGTCCTTTTAGTTCGTTTTACAAATGAATGAAATGCAGAATTGGACCCCTGCACCGTTTTAACATAATTTGGGGTGTTCTTGTAGCTGCGAGGGATGCACAGCTTGAAATCTAAAGTGGAGTGTGAGTGCGAGTGCGAGTGTGTGGGTGTGTGTGTGTGTGTGTGTGTGATCCTGCGATCTTCAGTAGCAATAGATTTATACAAACATAGAGCTGGCAGCCTTTTAATGCTGCTTGGCGGTCTCCTTTTCACGCGCCTGCTTCCTCTCCTCGACGCGCTTGAGCTCTTCCTCCTCCCATTCGGCGAACTCTGCACGCTCTTTGGCCAATTTGAGCAGCTCGGTCATTTCAATATCAG
The DNA here is from genome assembly GCA_035044505.1 of Zaprionus lineosus. Taxonomy (NCBI): domain Eukaryota; kingdom Metazoa; phylum Arthropoda; class Insecta; order Diptera; family Drosophilidae; genus Zaprionus; species Zaprionus lineosus. The sequence continues at coordinate 897,880 of JAWNNX010000025.1, forward strand.
AGATACCTTCGTCAATGTCCTTCTGCATAAGTTCAGCCTCGCGGGCCATACTCTTCTTGGCTTGAATGCGACGGCATCTGAGTTCCCTTGAGTCGGCCATTTCGTTGCGGAGCTGCTCCCGCTCCTCCTTCAACTCCTGGCGACGATTCTCCTCTTCTTCGAACTTCTCCATCTCGTCATCGGTGTACGGATAGTCTGGCACAGTGGCATAGAGGTTCAACTCTCCGATTGACACGCCTAGTGCAATGCTGCCAGCCACAGCCAACAGGCCGCTTATTAAAATCAAAGTGTACTTCGTGTTCTTGGCTTTCCAGGCCTTCATGAAGTCACCTTCCGGCTGGGGCAGGTCGCTGTAGACGGCGTGAGTCCCGCCACTGGGAAAGACGCCATCCTTTGCCTTTGCCTTTGGGGCTTCATGGCACTTGCCCTTCTTGGCGAAATATCGCGTGACATTCATGAAGGTGGCAAAGCGATGGCCACGTACTAAAGGTAGGCCACAATTAGATCTCAGATGGAACTCCTTTGGGCTGAAGCCCTCCCACTTACCCTCACGGAGCACACGAACAGGTGTCGGAATCAGACGCCTGAACATCTTCTCGGTTTCCTCTTAAGCTTCGACTTTTGAGAGTAAAATTTAAATGTCGATTCTCGAACGACCAAAATAAAACTGTGTCAGGTGACAGCCGTGCCTCAAAATGACTACTTTAATGCCAGCCTCCTGGCAGGTCCGAATTTCGATTGCTCCCAACTTGGGACTCTGTGCAACTCTGGCCAGTGTTGGAAAGACTTCCATGCCAAGGCGTATCCGACTGACCAGTCAGACCCGCAGTCAAGTCAGATAAAAATATACTCTCCCTTCCCATGGCTCGCCCTATGAGAGTGGCTTCCAAATGGACGACAAGCCCGACTCACGGGCACACCATGAGGCGTGGACGACGCAGAGCCCGAAACGCATCTGGCGTTAAGGCAAACACAAACAACTGTCAGCAAACAACTGGGAACCCGTGTACCATAGTTTACGCAACTGTTTACACGCAGAAGGTGGTTAGGAACCGTCGCGTATCTCCGGAGATAAGCCCGGTCGGTGGGCCTGTTGGCTGGAGGGCCTGTGGGCCGGAGAGCCGGCTGAGTCGACGGTCACGACGCATTAGCATGTTGGAGCGCATCGAGAAGAAATTCAGAGAAATTTATGACACCCAAAGAACAAATCCACAAAATGTGTCACGTGCGCCACCGCCAACAACACCAACAACACCAACAACACCGACAACAACGACAACAGCAAGAGAGATTTTCGAGGAACTTGTCAAAATTGTATAGTTCGAGACGAATGCATAATGAACAGGGGACAGACGGACAGGCGGACGGACGAACGGACAGATGAACAGTTGGAAGGTTGGACGGCTGGACATGCGCACAGTTGGAGAGGCGGAGAGGCGGTCGGACAGTCGGACAGAAACAAAAGTAGTTCGCCGTAGTTTAGGATGATAAAGAAGCTAAAAAGAAGCTAATCACGTCAGTTGATGGCTACAACGAGGGAATGCGGTCAACAAACTTGTTCCCTGCTGCAGTTGTGTCTGTGAGCGTGAGAGTGTGTGAGTGTGTGAGTGTGTGACTGTGAGAAGTGCATGTGCCATGCCTGTGGTTCTAGTTGTTGGTCTGCGAGTGGGACTGGGACTACGACTGGAACTGGGAGTGGGTGTGGGTCTGCAAGTGGGTGTGGGTGTGGGAGTGGGAGTGGGAGTGGGAGTGGGAGTGGGAGTGGGAGTATGTTTATGAGCTTGTGCATGGGTGTGGGTGCGGACGTCGACGGGCAAATCCCTGCGGCTGTCTGTGTGCCGGAAAGTGGGTGTAGATGGATGGGGAAAGGGGTGACGGGTGACTAGTGAGGGGCGAGGGACGAGGGGCGAGGGACGAGGGGCGAGGAAAACAGAAAAATAAGTCGATCACAATTATGACTGCCAAAACATAAACTTTACATAATATTTAGGTGTACATATGAAAACATAAGGTTCTGCTCTTTTCCAGGGCGTCCTCTGGGCTGGCTACTTGCCCCTGCCCCGCATGCAGCAGCAGGACAGAATCGCGAAGAACGCAAAGACGACGGCGGTTGCACAGCATCGGATCGCAACGCTCCGAAAAGCCTTGTCGGTCGCATCCCGATACTTGCCCAGGCTGGCGTAGTGTTCGTGTATCGGCAGGAATTCTATGAACGCGAGACTCTTGAACGCGCAGGCGAGTCCCATCAGGAGCAGCTGCAGGAAGCCCCAGATGCTGAGGAGCAGGCAGAAGATGGAGCACTTCTTGCCGCAGGCGAACTTTACTTTGCTTCGACTTGGCATTACTTCAGACTCGATTTTAACAGTTTGGAATATTTATATAGATTCTATTCACATGGTATAGTGATCGGATTTGTATAAGTTCAAGCTCACACATCGAGCGGGGCAAGTGTCGATCTGGGCAAGTGTCAGGTGCAAAACCTACTTGAAATCAAAAGTCTCCATTCATCTGTCCGCCCCTCTGTCCGGCTCGCGGTGCTCGGAGCACTCAACCGGTAGCTCATGTTCAACCTTGGGCGAATTTAATGACACGAGATCTAGTCGGTCAGTTGGCGGAGTATGTGTGCGTGTGTGTGTGTGTGAGTGTGGCTTGCCATCATCAGCTTTAATAGCCACTGTTCTGAGGGGGAGAGGAATACATTCACCGAGATTTAACCGACTCGATTTGCCTTAAGCTCGAATACTTTGAATTCGGCAGCTACTGCGGTGCAGGCCACAAATGACTGACAGCTGTCCAAAAAGTGAGCTGTGGGTTGGCAGGAAAAGCAGGAGCGGCTAAGAGACTTGCCAATCAACCAAAAACAATTAAATGATTTTCCTACATTGAATTCAACTCTTTACCCCAAGCAGAGTCCATATGTCAACTCCTGATGGGCGGAGGTCTTCCTCCCTAGAACAGTTCTTAGAACTAAAGAGACACTTACCCTGCTCCAGGTGTTTCTTCCCTCGCAGTAGAAATGTGGAGTCTCTGGCCTCGGATCCCGTTACAAACATCAAAACGTGTACAATTTTTGAAGTTGTTTCTGCAGTTGCCAAACTTTTTTTACAGTTTCTTTGAGACACTTTTTATTTTCCCACCGCGTTTGCTGAGGTTTGTTTTTTGGGTCAGGAAAGCTTAAAATTCACTGTGTTAGTGCCTTTCGAGCCTCTCAATGCGGAGTAGCAGTAAATCGATTTAATTGAACACTGGAAAGATTTTCAAAAAACCAATTGGTCAGTATTTCCCCGCTTTGGCCATACATGAAATGGAAGGACGTTGCACTTAGATCCTCAGGAGTCTAATCACAGAGTGGAGGAGCCATAAAAGTGACTTTTGAGCCTAAGAGAGGCCGAGTCAACTAAATGCGACGATCTTTCAGAGACTTAAGCGGCAATCGTCTTGGGACACGCCCCCACTTGAACGCCCATAGACACTAATGTTTAGCAATCGGAGGTTTGCAGTTATTCAAAATAAAGAATGTATCTCTGAATCTCGTGGCTGTTCAAGCCGTAATTATGCACAATGTGTTCCTATGGAGGTCACGACTAAAAATATGGTAACACTCATGACCTTGACACTTGGGCGTTCGGCTTCGAAACTCCAGCTCTTGGCTTAGGGTTTCGGATTTCGGAATTCGGATTTCACAAGACACTCAATCGAATCGCAGGCCACCAACACTTGAAGTGAAGGACGGCTGAGTTCTTTTTCTTATAGCTCATACACAATAACGATTATTATGTTTCGGCTAATGACATATTTAATCGAATTCGATTACTGATTACTGAGTTTGATAATCTGATTAATTATTGGTATTAAGAAATCGCCACCGCCTCAACGCTCATTGCGCTCACAGTGTTTTGTTAAAAAATGTATGTGGGTTCATTCCTTATTCCTCTAGTTATTTAAATACTGAGGAGGAATAATAAAAAAAATAAAGAATGATTATTAACGAGTCTACGAGATGAATTATTGATTCAATTGAAGCTACGATTATTTGCAACTTTGAGCAATGAGAAGAGCGCACTGCCAATTACAAGCTTGGCTTTTGTAGTTGAAGTTGTTGTGTGGTGGAACTGTAATTGTTGATTTCACTTGCTTGTCGCTGTTTATCCGTAGGTGAAACGAAACACTTGTTGAAACACACACTTACGCAAATGCACGAAACTTCACACACACACACACGCACACACGCGGACACAAAGATAACCACACGGGTTAATAAAGCGCGCACGTCTCTGAATTAGAGCTTAGCGTAGGTACCGTAGTAGAAGGTAAGCAAGCAAAACACGAAATCGAAGCTAAGGCAGAAAGAGACCGAAAACGAAAACACAGCGCCACACAACCGACTTGCTCTGCGTTCGCTGCTGGAATGAAACTAGTGAGCGTTCAGCATTCAACTCGCATCAACATTACTGGGGACTGGTGTGCACGATAGCACGATAGCTGGTGGCATATGTGTTTGGAGCTTTGTCGTGAGAAATGCAACAAGTATGGAATAATAAATAAACAACTATTAAATCATCAATTTAATTAACGACTTCGATGTTTTGCTTAAATATGACTTTTATGAATACCGTTTTTGCGATTTCTTAAAATATTTATCCTTAACAGTTAAGGCCTAGTTAATTTATTTTTATTTAGAAAAAGTCTAATTAAAATGATAAAAAAATACATATGCTTCGCTTTATTTATATGAATTTCAGTTGGATTCTCTTTGGGGGCTTGTAACTGTTAACTTAACATTTGGCGCTCAGAAATAACCAGAGAGAACTTACTACAAGAGAAGCAGAGAGACCTTACAGAGACAACCTGAGAGAACCAGAGAGAGCGAAATACAAGAGAAGGCGATAGCGCGCGAGCTTTCTGTTAAAAATAACTAGCCTGGAGATTGGCTCGGAAAGAAATCTGCAAAGTCAACAGCAAAATTTAAAACACAGCAAAAGTAAAAGCAAAAACAACACGTTGGCTCGGTGACAAGATGAACACTTCATGCTGCCTTGTCTTACTTAGGCAATTTGACTTGCGCATGATTTTCTGTCTTGGTTCAAACAAAGATACGAGGCTTGCTATTATTTAGCTCCGAACTTATTTTGGCCTGGCACGAGCTGTCGAACTATTATAGCCGAAGTTGACACGTGCATATATGCAGGCATGAATGCGTTTTGACAAGAATTCGAAATTTGTAATATTTGTTGTCATAATCGACACACACTAATAAGCATTGCTCATGTCCTACAAGTTGATGTTAGTATTGGTGTGCGGCTGTTTATGTCGCAGGCAACTTTGATTGCTTTGATATATTTGAAACGAGCGCCCACTTCAAATATTTTGCTTCGGTGCCCTTAAAAACAATACATTTTTATAGAACGCCCTGTCCATTCATAAAATTAATTTTGGTTACTTAAATAGATAGAAATATTTAAAAATAAATATAATAATTATAAATCTATTATATTTCATTTTAGATATTTATTTTAATAAAATTACTTAAGATTTAAATTTAAATTGAATGAAATGTGTACAAGTTCTATTTTGATGCAGATACACATATAATCATTTATGACCCTCTCAATTATTTTATTGTTGCTCTTACTGAACTTCTGCTTAGTGAGCTTCTGGTGCAAATAATGTAAAACGAAATAAACAAAACTGCTTGCCATATATTTGTTGGTGTTTTGTGTTTGCAGCAATTGTCTTTACGCTACCGAGCCAATCTCAAGATTCTATTTTTAACATCATTGCTATAAATTTGCTATAAATTTGCTATAAATTTGCCATAAAATTCCTGTAAATTTTGCCATAAACTTATATCAAATTGATAGCAAATTTATATGAAGTTTATCGCAAATTTATAGGAAGTTTATAGCAACTTTATAGCAAATTTTTTTAGTTTATAGTAAGTTCTCTCTGATCGAGCTAATCTCGAGGCTGTATTTTTAACATTTACATTTCGGAGTTATGCCTTCGCCTTCTCTTGTAGTAAGTTCTCTCTGATTCTAATACATAATATAAATAAGTAATCGGAAATAATTTTGTTATTAGAGTCGTTCTTGTTGTTTTGGCAATAATTGTATAGAGCTATTTACCAAATAAACCAACCAGTTTAAGATCAGCTTTTATGGAAAATGAACGAATTTTATCTCGATATTCATTAAAAGTCGATCCGGTAAATTGGCCCAGCAAAGCAGCTTACCAAGTTTTAGCCCAAATTAGAACGAACAATGGAACGAAATGACGCCCATGGCACTTCACTAATTCTGCCCATAGCTGAAGCTATCGTGGCGCTTATTTACATAAATTATGAGAGTGAGTTGAATACGGACGCGTATATAGAAATCGAAAACTATATGAAACATCTAAGCTTTCCTAACTGCCAGTGAGTTTCCGCTCTCAAGCTACTAGAATTTCCTTATACATGATTGGAGTCTCGAGTAGCGGTTGTCATCTGAGAGCTGAGGCTTAAGTTGGTCATTTGATACAGCCGCCGGGATTAGCTAGGAGTGATGTTTGATGACACAGTAGAAGGAGTAGAGGAGCATCAGTTCCCCAGCGATTAGCATGTTAAACAGCGGCTGCCTAAAGACTATAATTACGTGACATAAACTTGGGTATTAAGCGCTAAATACACACGCTTGGACTGGGCGCTCGCCTCATCTCTGTGTGAGTTGAGTGGAGGAGGGCAAGAAGAAGCACAACAGTTGTTGGAAGGGGTTGCTTTTGAGGGAGTAGTCAACTGTTTTGGAACAGGGGCCATGATTTGCATAACTGTTAGGATGGGGCACGCACTTGGTGACTCGCGTTCTTCTTGGTGCAAGTCGCCGGGCTTGGTCTGTGGATCTGCATTCAAAACAGACTCGCGGCAAACGAAAACGGAGACAAACACAGGCCCACACACACACACTCACAAACTAGCACAAATACAAATACAAATACAAATATAGACACACACTAGCGTATTTACATGCACCTGTCTTCACCTGCAGTACGTTAGGCGCTCGTTTGCTGTCCAGAAAGTGCACACAGGCGAGAGACGCTCTTCCATTCATACCCTTTCCGGGGAGGTAGCCGCTTTTGGAGTTGAGGTGAAGAGTTAACTAATATTAGGAAATATGTGATATTCTCCACTACCAGCTTCAATTAAATAATAAACTATTTGTAAGTTGAAAAAATATAGAGTTTATTCTGGAGTTAAATCGAGTCATTGCTGTTACGACTTTTAGGGTATTCCGGAATCACCAGTAAAGAGTTCATTATTCTCTCTTATTCGTAATACACTGAAGAATTTCCATCAATAATGTCAATACTATTTTACCACAGCAACAACAACAACAACAACAACGCCGAGACTCGGCCACGGGCAACACTCCTTGAGGCTTTTCGGAGTTTTGTTTCTCTTTGAGGCGCGACGTTGAGGGCCAAGACGAATTATGGCCATTAAAGCTGCTTTGGTTTTAAAATTATTGTATTAAAGAACTTAAATTTCAAACTGCAGTCAACTTACGTACAAAGCCCCACAGGCACACACACTCACTCACACACACACACACACACACACACACACACACACTGGCGTAGCATTGGACAAACGTATTTCAATAATCACCACAGAGCAGGCAAATCAATACCTTTTCCGATGGCTGGGAGCTTCCCACCCCGCTGTCGGTGTGGAAGCTGTGGAGGTATCTAAAAATGGATTTTAAGGTCACTGGGCAATGTCCTGGCCAATCCGAGGCTTGCCCAGATGAAACAGAAAGGTATTTGAGTGTGCTAAAGGGTGTTCCTTTGAACAATCCAACTGTTTGCTGATCGCTTATACGTCACTAACTCCGAATTTCTTTGATCTAAATTTGGAGAGCTCTGCACAAGCTCAAAAATATTGATTTCGGTTAGTAGTTATTAAATATCTATGCTTTGAATATATTTACTGATTATTATGTAAATAGTCCTTTCTTTGCATTTCACATGAACCAAAATCTTGGATAGATTCATGAATAAACTACAGAGTTTAAAGCTTCCTTTTGCAACTATATATTAATAATAAATAATAAATATAACTGTAAATGCTTAGTTAGCATCGTTAAGTGTGTAAATATAAATATATTGTTTTTATTTTGTTGACAATTTAAATATTTTTTGACTTCCCAAATTCACTTTACCCATGCATAGGTCCTGCCAAAAATATTCCGACAAGACAATATAAAAATATATACATATACAGTAGAATCCGGTTATAGCGACTTTCAAGGGACCGACGATTTTACGTCGTTATACCCGGAAGACGCACTAACCGAAAGGAGCAACAAAAATTTTTGTTTGTTTATTTTATGATTGCCATGTTCATAATGGGTTTTAAAATAAAACAAAATAATTTTTTAATCAAAACAAAAAAATTAATAAATTTAATTCAATAACATGGGTTTTTCATAATACATATGTCGTATGAATGAATAAGCATTTTCGCATTAACTCACATTGGCGAATTTACGCATTCAGTTTTACTTGGAAAAAAGCAGAAGAAACTAGAAATATAACGGGACATCATATGGAATAGGCTATGAGGTCTGCACACATATTCTGTCGTTTGTCGCTAAAAGCGGAAACGTACTAAGCGGAGGACCTTTCATATAAGTTTGTATGGGGACCAACCAAGCCATCGAGTTTTAGTCTTTTTAGTCTGATATACAGTATGTATATATTTATAATACTCTATAAAAGATTTATATACAACAATATAAATGAAAGTAATATACATAATTTGCATTGTCTAATTAATATTTGATATTTTTGGTATATGAAAATTGCTTTCATTTTACCGACTAAATTTTCTTCTCTGATCCTTGTTATTGCTTTAAAAGAAATAAACGCAAAACTGAAATTAAACAGCAAAAGGATTTTAAATATAACTGTAAGTGATTTGTGATTTGTTTTTATAAAAAAAAGTATCTATACAGGTAGATGGATCGCTTGAATCTATATAGATTTATGGACAGATGTAAAGATCCTCTTTATTACTTATAGTATCCGCCTATAGTATGAGTGTGTGTATGCAAGGAATACTATAAAATTCAATTGTTTATTTTATTATTTCAATTTATTTATATTAATAATTGAAATTTTGGCTAAAAGTGTTAAGCAGACATTGGAATGACTTGGCTAACTAAATAATATGTTAGCCTAAGATAATGCACTTATTTCTTTGCCACCACATTTTAATCCCATTTTTAATAGTCTATGAAAATTTATTTTCAAATTTATTAGAACATTATTTTATAAAAAAGTTCTTTAATTACTTCCTAAGTAAACTTATTTCAATATAAACGAATTATTTTGCTTCCTGAACGAATTTGCTGCTCTTACAATTTGCAGAGACAACAAATATACATATATTATATATGTTATATGTATTATACACGTAATATAGTTTATATATAAAGTATATATATTTTTTTTTTATTTTCATTATTATTTTTATATACCTCATATTTCGATTATTATTATTATTTAATTTTAATTGGTGGTTTCTGTTAAAACTATTTCCTTCGATGCACGCCAAACATTGCCCATGTTTATCACACATTGAACATTTAATTACAAACGATTTAATTTAAAAAAGAAACGTAAAAAATAAAGGATCACAAATAAGACAAAATGCCTTTTCCTCTCATTTTCTTTACGATTTTGCCTTTGCATACCTTGTATTTTCCTTTTGCCTTTTCGCCAAAGACCTAATGTTGGCTCGACAATTTAAATTTCATTCTCACCATTTCATCTCTATACTCACCTCTATCGGTAAAGATTCTGTATGGTAGCTATATTTTCTTTGCCTAAAAGTATGCTCTTCAATTGAAGTAAAGGTTAATCTGCTTCGGTCAATGCGCATAATTTTAACACACACCAGAGACAACTTATCCATAGACATGAAAATGAAGTTGTTGTAGACAACAACATTTCGAAGAGAGACTAAACGAGATTGAACCCACTCAAAATAAAAAGAGAGAGCTTGAGAGTCTGAGTGCCTTTTGTCTTTTGTCTTGCTTCCGCACATCTGAATGCTGAGCGACTGCTTGAGTAGCCGAAGTAGACGAAGTGATGTTTACAAATATCACACATTTTGCCCATCAAGAACAAATGTAGAAGCAGAACTTCGAAGAAAGATCCAATGCAAATAATAACTAAATTTAATACAAATTAAGCTGTTTATGCTAACATTTCAGCAACAAATTGAAGCATATGGCATCGCCAAATTATACGAATATTATATTTTGCGAAGTTAGTAAATTAATTATATTTTAGTTAGTAAAATAATTAGTTCATAACATATTTGTTACAAATGTGTAACATCATAAAGTAACCCTTGATCAACAAAAATTAATTAATTCAGGCAGATACATCTCATTCATTCAGATGCTTCTGCCTGACTGATCACTTAAAAATCAGCAAAACGAAGCAAAAGCGATTCCTTCATATTCTTGGGCTGCCCTTTAAATAAGTGAAGTTCAAGGGAAATGATAGACAAAAGCATGCGTATGTCACAGGCAGGGCCAAATTAATTCATTTGTATGCATTGCTTCGGCCCTAGGGTATCATACGATCGCGCGGTCGTTTTTCAGGGGCCACGAAAAGTAGCAAAACTCTTTTAAATCGCTTCAAAAATCATTTTTCGGCAATGGGTCACACATACCATTGCTCGCTTCTACGGTGTAAAAGTTACATTGGTATGCGTTTATCAGAGGATAGACACAAGATGCCTTGTTGCTAAACTTCATACAGAATCAAAACAAAGCGACCAAGAATTGTACAAAGCTTATGACAGCGTGCGAAGAGGAAGGCACAATGCTTTTTCCCTTTTTGTTTCTATATTCGTATCGTTGAGCTAAGTCAGTCGGCAACAGCCGACAACTCTGCATTGCGCTCAGTACTGAATGAGTTTTACTTTCCACTCATTATTCACTCATATAAGTGCGCTCGGGTTCAATCTCATTTAGTCTCTCTTTTTTTTAACAGGGCGAGAGAGTCCATTTTCATGTCTATGGATAAGTTGTCTCTGTAGTCTATATGATTCTGTATCGATTAATAGCTGCACATTTTACGCAGAGACAACTTATCCATAGACATGAAAATGAAGTTGTTGTAGACAACAACATTTCGAAGAGAGACTAAACGAGATTGAACCCACTCAAAATAAAAAGAGAGAGCTTGAGAGTCTGAGTGCCTTTTGTCTTTTGTCTTGCTTCCGCACATCTGAATGCTGAGCGACTGCTTGAATAGCCGAAGTAGACGAAGTGATGTTTACAAATATCACACATTTTGCCCATCAAGAACAAATGTAGAAGCAGATCTTCGAAGAAAGATCCAATGCAAATAATAACTAAATTTAATACAAATTAAGCTATTTATGCTAACATTTCAGCAACAAATTGAAGCATATGGCATCGCCAAATTATACGAATATTATATTTTGTGAAATTAGTAAATTAATTATATTTTAGTTAGTAAAATAATTAGTTCAAAACATATTTGTCACAAATGTGTAACATCATAAAGTAACCCTTGATCAACAAGAATTAATAATTCAGGCAGATACATCTCATTCATTCAGAGGCTTCTGCCTGACTGATCACTTAAAAATCAGCAAAACGAAGCAAAAGCGATTCCTTCATATTCTTGGGCTGCCCTTTAAATAAGTGAAGTTCAAGGGAAATGATAGACAAAAGCATGCGTATGTCACAGGCAGCGCCAATTTAATTCATTTGTATGCATTGCTTCGGCCCTAGGGTATCATACGATCGCGCGGTCGTTTTTCAGAGGCCACGAAAAGTAGCAAAACTCTTTTAAATCGCTTCAAAAATCATTTTTCGGCAATGGGTCACACATACCATTGCTCGCTTCTACGGTGTAAAAGTTACATTGGTATGCGTTTATCAGAGGATAGACACAAGATGCCTCGTTGCTCAACTTCATACAGAATCAAAACAAAGCGACCAAGAATTGTACAAAGCTTATGACAGCGTGCGAAGAGGAAGGCACAATGCTTTTTCCCTTTTTGTTTCTATATTCGTATCGTTGAGCTAAGTCAGTCGGCAACAGCCGACAACTCTGCATTGCGCTCAGTACTGAATGAGTTTTAGTTTCCACTCATTATTCACTCATATAATTGCGCTCGGGTTCAATCTCGTTTAGTCTCTCTTTTTTTTAACAGGGCGAGAGAGTCCATTTTCATGTCTATGGATAAGTTGTCTCTGCACGCTGTGTCTGTGTTCTTAGGGATTAGGCAAGCCATTAAAGGGTTTCGGCATTTAGACCATTACTGAAAATGGGAGAAGATTGCTGTGGACGGTAATTTGATTAGAATATATATTATTTAGCCCGGAGTACTCCAATTTTTGAATCACGAAACGATAATCAAAAACAATACTTCTTATAACAGACGGCCCCGGCAACAGCCAACATCCAATGTGCTGTCCCTGCCACTGATACTCTTAAGGATTACCTAGATACGTTTTAGGCATGTTTTGGTTTATTTAAATAAATACACAATTATGTCATTTGAAACCATAAAGAAACCATGTCAAACTTAACCTTAACAAATGTAGAGACTAGAATATTGGTCTTTTGTATATGTGTACATGTAATACAGAGCGGTACAGGATCTTTTATATTTTTTATAATTTCAGGAGGACGTCCTGCTAATTCCATTTGTCTTTAAATCTGCTCACTGAAAAGCATTAAATAAATATTGCCCCATTATCTGCAGTGTCTTTTTCGAGATATCTCAACATATGCGCCAGAGGACTTCCAAATTGTCTTAGCCACAGGAGCTGTAATCCAATAATCGAAGAGGCTCCATGAGAAGGCGCCTAATAATTATTTACTTAGTTTATTCATAGCTAACAATCCAAATATTTTGTATTAATATATTAAAGCTGTCATTTCGAATAACAGATTATATATAAATAATATTCAATAATAATAATAAAAAATTGAAAATAAAAATGGCAAGTTTTCTGACTAATGTGAAATAAAAATAGGAGAGTTCTTAAGATCTATACTAACTTTAGAAAATTAAATAAATTTAAATTAGTTGATTAATTAATTATTCATATTTCAGGATCAAGATCAGTTCTTTAGCAGAACAACAAAGACACAAACTTGGAGCTTCTCCAATTCTGTTGAATATATTTTTTATTATTTAATTTAGTTTTTTTTTTTAAATTTTGCTGAATTTGTTTATTAAAATTGATGCAAGACAAGCAACGCTTAAAAAACATTGCGATAGCCATAAAAATTTAAAAATATTAAAACTAAACTCGAAGCCTTTTAATTTAAGCGTTGATAAATTTCCGTTTTTGTAAGCACTTGGAAGGAAAATGAAAAATACGTGATATTCCACTGGCATTCATTGGCGCCGCGCTATTAACCCACCTGGAGCTTAAAACAAGCATCCAATATTAAGACAAGACCATCAATTGCCGATGGAAACTATCACTGGTCTCGCTGTGGACTGTGGACTGCGGATTGCGGATTGCGGATTGCCACATGGCAGCCGCCGCCGCTCCATTGCTCCACCACCCCACTGCTCCTTCGCTTGACTCGACTTTGACGCGTTTCTCATTTTAATGCCGAATCGCAATTATCAGTCTTCGGGTTGACCAGTTTGGTCGTTTATAGTTCCACCAGTTGACTCATTCATTAGATTCTGGACGACGCAGCGAGCCCCATGAATACCACACGGGAGTTGTTCGATACCCTTTAAAACGTGTACCCTGTTGAGTGTCTCAGTGGAGCCAAACGACATTCGCTCGGGGCTTGGCCATAAAAATCGGAGAAGTCATTTGACAGGCGATACCATAAACTGTATTTACTTTTTTCATGTTTATGGCAACTGAGAGAATAATTTTTGGCTCATTCATCTTGATTGAAATTCAAATAATAACTGAATTTCGGAAACTCACTTGCAATCGTACATTATCTCTTCTCATTCAAATAAATCGACGCGTTAATTAAATTTAAATCAACAGTCCAAATCGCGCATACGCATCGTGGTCCGCACTCAACGGGTCTACGAGGCATTCACCGTCAAAAATTCTTTGCATTGGGCAACGGCAATCCAAAAGTCGCGTGTGGTGTGTGGTATATGGTGTGTGGTGTGTGGTGTGCGGTGTGTGGTGTGCGGTGTGTGGTGTGCGGTGTGTTGTGTGCGGTGTGTGGTGTGCGGTGTGTGTGCGCATTGAATTTAGTTTTGATGTGATGGTTAATTAGAGTCCACGACCAAGTCGTCTGAATCTGAGGCATTTTGCCTGAATTTGGACCACGCCGCCCGATTACCAAATGCATCGCTTTGGTGGCTCTAAATAAAGCAACTGGGAGGCGCCTTATGGTGCGCTCGTCGAATGGCAATGGGCAATTCGGAATCAGAGTTTACAACCCTTCTCTAGCCACTTGCCAGACTGGCCAGTGGGCATAAATTAGCCGCTGGTATTAGTGACTAAGACGACGATTGCCAGCCGGAAAATTGCCGGCCACTTTTCGCGCGCGCGACTGTTGAAAGCAATTTTCACGCTATCCAAAAGTGGGGCACGCATAAAATCTTTTATTTATAAACTCCGAAGACGATGACTGAAACACTGAGCAGCTCCGAGCAGCTCCGAGCACTGCACTTTGTTGACAACTCGTGCCGGCAGCTCACAATTGTTATATTGGCTTAATATTTGCTAATAGATTTCACATAAATCACATTCTTGTGGCATGATTTATGCATTAAAAGTCGGCACAGGTGTTTATGTATGTTTTTCGGCATTTAATGCTTTTTTCTCTGGCTCGCAAGAGGAATCTGTCGCTGGCATCACCTTAAGAGACTGCAGCGAGGCAGCGGTTACAAAATTTGTGCCTCTCTACGGTTAATAGTTGCCGAAAAGATCCCACGAGCTGCCACCATGATTTTCGCTGTGCTCCACAAGCGTCTGGCGTGGCTCAGCAACATTGTAAGCCAGTAATAATACCAAAAATAACATATATCTCAAATTTGAACAGCATAAATATGGTCAAATGTGGAGCGCAGCGGCGGTTCGTGACTGGACGAGAACCACAGCCACAGCCACAGCCGCACAAGTGGACAGCTTAGCCAAAATATACAACAATATTAATACTTGGCTTGAATGACAATATGAGGTGTTTTGATCCTATTAAATATTTAGCCTTCCATCAACGTCTGCAAGTCTATCAAAGCTTAATACTTGATCGGTCATAATCGTCACAATAGCTCCAATATATCTTGAGCCTTATGGGATTATGTGCGATAGAGAGAGATAAAGATAGTGCATACAAAGTATATGTATTTATGCCTCTGGCTGGACTCTTTGCTTGTGTGCGTATTTTATGGCATAGTTATGCACACGCAACCAGAAGGCAAATTATTAAATAAATTAAAATAAGTTGCAACAGAAATTAAATTATTGATTTAATATTAATTTCAATTTCACCAACTTTTCTTTGTGTGGTATATGAGAGTCGGAAATTTATATGTATACTTTCATTAATCCATGGTAAGAAAAATGACAAGAAATTCCCAAAAAATATGCAATAAAATATAGTTGCTTACATTAATTATTCTATTAATTTAAATGTTCTTAAATTAGTTTAGAATTAAATGATATCTGTGTATAATATTTTTATAGCATGGCAATTTGACCAAAATCGTGGAATATTAATTACTGAATGTCAAGGAGGAAGCATTGCTCCAGCTTTTCTTATCTGAGGTGGCGAGATATTCACCACTCTTATTTACTATAGCCATGACATATGAAGGTTTGAGTAATTGACGCACAATTGTTAGAGAGGAAGAGAGAGAGAGACAGATATACTGTAATCAGTGGAGTACCTTACACTACATGCACTTTGGACATAGTTTTTTATGTTGACTTATATAAGGACTCATTAGTTGTGTATTTAAAAAATAAATACATATATTTGGCTTACTTTTAAAAAATCGATCGTTATCTAGAAACAGCGCATTTTAAGCAATTTTTGACCGCGTCAAATTGTCGGCGTTTTTCAGCATCGCCCGACTGAGAAAAGCTTAGAACAATTAGACGACATTCCCGCATAGATTCCTCAGAGATGCCAGCTGCAAGCTAATTAAGCGGTTAGGTGCAAGGTTGAGCAAAGTCGACGGATTTGGTAAATAGCAACAATGTAAAATTCTTATTAAATACTTTCTATCTGGAAATCCCGCGCGATTACCGATCGACTAAAGCGACTCCAAAACCATCGACACCCAGCCTGGTTTCGCGCCACCTTTGACGACAAGTGGTCTGCCTTGTCGACCGAGCGGAGTTGTTGCGTCATAAGCAACCGCATCGCAGCAGCAACAACAAGAATACTCAGGCTTACTTGGATGTAGTTATAGTTTTTGTTTTTTATTTTTTTGTTTTTCTTTTTGGAATTTTTGTTGTTGCTGTCGTTGTCCATTTCAAAGATACTTCACAAATTGGTGCTGCTTGGCCCGCTTTGTTGACGCTGAACGTCGAGATCAAAATCGAAATCGAAATCGAAATCGGTGCCTGGCCTAGCCTGAGCATCTAGCTATCTAGTTGGTTATCTGTCCTCCGTCCGCTGTCCTCTGTTCGACAGCCGTCAGCTGCGTGGCACATTGCACTATAAAAGAAACGCAATGCACGCAATGAATTAACAGTTGCAGTTCTCCGTTTACACCGGCAATACGAAGACTTAGCAAAGCATTCAGTATGAAACTTCTGGTGAGCTGGACTTTTTTGGATTCACATCAGCGGGGATAGATCCTTAAATATCTTGAGTTTTCGAAGGTATTCGTCACCCTGTTGGCCGCAGCCTCTGCTGCTCCGGGATTGCTGGACTACGGACTGGGACATACGGCACCCGCCATTTCCTATGGACATGCAGCACCGTCCATCAGCTACGCATCGGCTGCACCTTCCATTAGCTATGGACATGCAGCACCGTCCATCAGCTACGCATCGGCTGCACCTTCCATTAGCTATGCACATGCAGCGCCTGCAATCAGCTTAGCTCATGCAGCACCTGCTGTGACCTATGCTGCAGCTGCCCCCGTCCTAAAATCCTATGCACCTGCTATAAGCTATGCAGCCCCAACGGTTGTTAAATCGTATGCTCCTGCTATCACCTATGCCGCACCCGCTCCGGTCCTTAAGTCCTACGCACCAGCCATCAGCTATGCTGCTCCAACCATCCTCAAGTCATACGCAGCACCCGTAGCAGTTGCAGCCCCAGTGGTTAAGGCCGTCGCCGCTCCAGCAACAAGTTACTCGCATTTCAGCTCGGTAAGACTGATTCAAAAAAAAAAAAAAATCTAAATTATCTAAATTATCTCCTTAAATTAACTGGTCAAACTTCGTCATTAAGTTAAGTTGAAACTAATTAATCATCATCTGATCAATCATGTGATTGATATCAAAGAAACTCTGGGACAGAAACTATTACTAAACTCTTAAAGCCGGTAATTGACTGTCAGATGTAAAAACAATTTAATCAACAGGTGGTTTCCCATGCTACACCCATTCTCAAATCGTACGCGGCCGCTCCAATTGTCAAGTCTTACGCTGCCCCAGCTATTAGCTATGCTGCGCCCACTGTGCTTAAGTCGTATGCGGCCCCAGCGATCAGCTATCAGCCAACGCTGCTTAAGTCGTACGCCGCGGCGCCTGCTCTCTCACTTGGCGGATACGATGACCATTACGGATATCACTAAGAGGGAGCTGTGCAGCGAACACCGAGTGCTAGCCGTGATGGGCAATCAAGGAATAAGAAGATTGAAGTGAAAGCACGGAAAGAGAGAGAGTGAAGATGGAGGTTGATAAACGCACGTATTACAAAATTTTTTCCAACAAATTCACATTCCCAAAATTATATATTCTCTGTATTTATTTAAGGATTAATCACTGCAAATAAAGAAAAAATAAATTTTTCAATTCTAACTGCTTGCTTTTCTCAAAAATTGTTCATCCAATTTACTCTTTATTTCAAAAAAAAACCAATAGTTCTTTAAGGGCATTGAATAATCGATACTCAACTATCGATACTCATTGGCCTTCTTCTAATTATCCAAGCTTCACACCCGACAGCAGATCGCAGTTTAGTTGAGTTGAAAACCAAAACGAGTACTGAGCGGTGCATAAGATAATGTTGAATCCACCCACCGGACCAAATGAAGGTCCAGGGCGAGGATTCGTCAGTTCCAAAGAACCTCTGAGTACCCAGACACATTTATAAGACTTCAAAATAAAATTCCTAAAGACTGTTTCTGAAACACAAAAAACCAAACAGCAAAAAAGGCTTATTTAGATAGTTCCAATTTTAAATAACATCCTTATAGTATGCCATTTACGTCGCGCACAAGCAGTAAACGCACTCTGGATAATGGAGTTTTGACGCGATTTGATACCGCAAGAGATCGGACGGCAGAAGTAACGGCGCTGACGAGCGATGCCGCGCCGACGCCCGAAACGAAGATAAGGCTTACAAATAATTACTAAGAGAAGCGGTACTAGAATAAATTTTAAGTTCCAATAAAGCACTGGAAGTGAGCACACGCTCTATTCGGAACAACCTCATGCTATAACTTGTATAGTCGGAAGTTATTATCTATACTGTGATTTCACAGTAATACCAGCTGCACTCTCGGGCAGCAGATCGTTGCTTTAGTCGAGTTCGAACCCTTAACGAGTGCATACCGTTGCACCAGATATGGCGGCTGCCTCTATTCATCTTATCAGCAGCCTGGCATTCATCGCTGTGATGTTATGTCCGGTGGCTTCTGTGGGTAGGTACAACATCAGCTTCGCACAGTTGGACTCGTGTGACAGCATCAACATTGACTCCTCCAATGGCTATCAGTATAAGCAATTCTTTCATGTGAAAACCTTGAATAACAACAAGGCGATTTTAAATGAGAGCCTGCACTTAAAATTTTACGTCCTGACCAGCATGGATGGTCACATCTTGCTTTCGGTAACGAACAGGCCAAGTTCTCATGATCGCGTATACGAGATTGGTAAGTTAGTTGTTTTCTATGGAATGACATCAAGTCGTACTTATTGTAAACGAATCCCCCAAGTCTTGGGAGCTGGCGAAAACACTTTTTCCGCTATTCGGACCACTATGGGCTTACATCGCGTCTCCACCAATCAAGATCCGAGCTTGCTATCGGTACACGAGCCAACGCCTATCGAAATCATACAAACAAAGGGTAAGTCCCCGATTCAAAAATGTGTGAGCGTAATTGAAGGGTTTCAACTCATTTGTAGAAGGTGAACTGTTTGTTTATATTCCCGGCTTTAAAAAGGAACCTTTACTTCGGTATAAGGACGAAGCACCGCTGAAAATCAACTACTTGAGCTTTAGCTCGTATGGAAGAAACAGTGCTCGTTGGTTCTACGACTGCTCCTTTGATGGATACAGTAAGCGAGTATTGTTACCAGGGGTTTTCTAGTAAATCTCAACTTCGAACGACTCTTGATAGGCGGCGAAATGGAGCAAGATCAACGGGCTCAGTCAGACCTGGATAAATTATTGGAGGACGTAAACAACAAAGCCGAAAACAGGAGTGTACCATCTGCATTAAACGACATTCAGTTTAGTTTCCAAATGCAATCCCTGGCCTATGATCATGCGTCTGCCCTCCTCCAAACCCGTATGCAGCTTTTGATGCACTGGCAGGATTCTAGATTGGTTTGGGAGCCCAAAAGCTTTGCACAAATGACGTCATTGGTACATCCAAAGCTGGAAATATGGACGCCCAAGCTTGTGGTCCTTAAGTACGTACCTGTACAGTATAGAGACTTGACACTTCAAATCGAGAGATAACTGTCAATTAACTTTCAGTGCTGCCCTGGAAACACTATTGGGTGCGCTTAAGGATTTCGAGCTACGGGTTTATAGCAATGGCAACATCACGCTTATGGCCAGCAACTTGGAGCTCAGTAGCTGGTGTGTGGACACTGCACGGAATTGGCCCAACGAGCGCATACACTGCGACATTCAGATGGGTGTGGAACAGACCGAAGTGAACATAGCCTTGACGTACGATCAGAAAAATAAACCCTTCTCGCCCCACGAGCATGTAAACACGCCGTCGAGCTGGACATTTGTGAAGATTGGAGTCACGAGTATTGAGAACTCCACCAACACCCGCTACTCTTCCAAGGGCCTGCTGCAAGCCATGTCTGGCGATGTAGCCATAGGGTTTACTCTGCAGAGAAATGGTGCCTTTTATAGTTACATCTTTGTGATGCCCTTATTCGGTAAGTCCTTTGCGGCTCTTCAAATGTCTGTGATATATTCAATCCGTCAATTACTTTGGCAGCCTCTGAAATGCTCATTTTACTCTCGTTCCTTCTGCGTGGCTATCGTCGTGGTGCTCTCATCCTTGTAGTTTTGATTCTGACAGCGTTGGGTCTTATGTTCATTACCCGTCACGCCTCCCCGCACTATGTGCCACCCTTAAGTAAGTTACTCACTAGTTCTTTGTATCGGATCGATCCTCATCAAATAACAACTCCCTGCAGTGCTATCCTATCAACACATCATGCGCGTTTCCATCTATTGTTACTTGCTGCATATTGTCATTATGTGGCTTGAACGATACCCACCCCGAGGCAAAGTACCCGACTGGCTCTTGGCCGTGATGGGCTCATCGCCACTGCTTTTTATGTTGGGACTTCGCACCTCTGATGTAAGATAGTAGCTCAAAAGCTATATACTTAACCTTTAACCTTTCCCAAATTTACAGCCCTCGGAACTCTTCACTGTACAGAGCAAACCGTGGCGACAATTATCCAAGATGTTAAACAGCGCAAGTTTTATTATTTTAAATATATTCTTTATTACTCTTTACGTTTTACAAATTTCAAAATATTAAAATTGAATATTTTTTATTAAATTTACTTAAATTGTGTATAAACTGTGTTTTCACTTTCCCCTCGGCCGGAGAATGACCATTTATGCATCGCTCATGTGGCTCACTTTTACAGTCTATGTTGATAAATATATCCGCCCAATGTCACTAAGCGAACTATATACATATATTTTTATCTTTATACACATTATCAAAAAAGCTTTTAGAAAAATCAAAAGCAGTTGGATGATGTGCTTATACAAAATAATTAAGCTTATCGACATCAGCGAAACACTGTGCTACAAAATTAAAAATAAAAAATAAATAAACCTTGAACAAAATAGTTTGAAAATTCAAATCCATAAGAACGAATAAGTTTTTATACAACTCATTTTGATTTGAAAAGTAATATATGTATATTTCAAGTTTGTGTGTCGCTTTTTATTTATAAATACATAAATATTTAAATGATTCCTTTAAGCTGTAGGAATGAGCGAACATAACTTTTATTTTCAGTTCCTTCGTTCGGCTCAAGTGGTTCACACAATCGAACTAGTTACTAACGGTTCGATAACAATCTACGCCGAATTGCTGCTGTTCAATTTTTATTTAAGTTTGTCAGTTTTAAATTTAATATTATTTTATACGAAAATAAGCCTAACTAACTATTCCTTTGGCCATGCCAGACGACACGCAGGATGTCAAAGCACAAAAATTGGCTGCGGCTCGTAAAAAGGTAAATATAAAATTGGGAACATTGTGACGTGGACACCAACATATGGACTCGTATTGATTTTGATTATTGTTTTAGCTAAAGGAGTATCAACAACGGAGTAATAATAACGCTGAAGAAAATGGAGGCATCAACACAAATATTTCAACTGTTGACGTACCCACAAGCTTGCCCGAACGATCTGACCGCGAACTAGCTTTGGGCGCAATGCAACAGAATCCGGAGCAAATAGCTCCAGCACCGATGGAAAATACTTCTTTTATCGCTCAGCCAGTGGAGCCAATGGCAAATCCAGAATCGGAAAAAAATGATTTAATTTGGCTGAAAAACGGACAAGGTGATACAAATTTGCAAACAATTCAAGTTCTGATTGGAGAAAAAGCGCAGCTTAATGCGGAGTTAATCAAGTCCCGAAATATATGTCGGGAACGAGACCTTGAGTTGGAGGAACTACAAACAGAGCACAAGCAGACAAAACAGCGCCTGGAGCAACTGCAAAGCCGTCGCAATGAACAACAACGTGTCTCCGATCAGTTGAATAATCAAAACGCTGAGCTGCAGCATAAATTGGCAGGGACGCAGACAAGAATTGACGATCAGCAAGCCCATTTGAGCGAACTTGAAAACCAATTAAAACAGATAAATGTCCAGCAAAATGAACTTCAACAGCAGCATGCGGAGAAGTGCAATGAGTTGGATATGGCTCAGTTGCGCCTTCGTCAGCTATCCGACGAATCGAACATAAATGCGGATAATCGAATTGAAACTCTGACCCAAACGCAATACATGTACGAGCAACAAATTCGCGATCTGCAGCAGATGGTAACTCAACTGACGCAGGATAAGGAGCAGGCGGCTGTGCAATTTCAGAACTATGTGGCTAATTTAAATGAACTCAACTCAAAGTTAGAGGAAGAGTGTGCAGTTCAAAAGGAACGCGAACGGCAGTTAGTAGAGCACATAAGCGAACTTGAGCGCGGCATACAAAAAAACTTGGTGTTGCAGGAACAGTATAAGGCATCTGCAGCTAAAGAAGCCCAACAATCAGAGGAACAAGTCAAGGTAAAAGATTCCGTTGGAGCTATCATTTTTTGAAGCATTAACTAATCAGTAGTTTCACTTAGGTGGATTCCAATGCAGAGTTGGAAAAGTTACTAGAGCGTGTAAGCGAATTGGAACTTGAGCGACACGAATTCCAACTGAAAATCAAATCGCAGCAGGACCAACTTCAAATAAAAGACGAGTTAGTAGGTGAACTGCAAGATCAATTACACCATTTGCAAACCGAGCAACCAGACCAGGTAAAGCTGTTAGCCACAATGGAGTCCGATAAAGTAGCTGCATCAAGGGCCTTAAGCCAAAATGTAGAAATGAAACAACAGCTGGATGAACTACAGCTAAGGTTCGTGCAACTAACAAATGACAAAGTGGAACTGGTCAATAAGCTAGACGCGGAGGAGTTTGCAAATCGTGAGATAAAAGCCAACTATGCCTTGATACAGCAAAAGCTGCAAACCAATGAGGAGCGCTTCAAATTTAAAGACGAAGAAATGATACGTCTGTCGCATGAGAACGTGGAATTGCAGCGCAAGCAGCTCGTCTTGCAGCAACAGGTGGACCGACTACAACACTATGAGGTGAGTGGAGGAGAGGGATTACTACGTTTAACTATAACCACTAAGTATTTATTCCAGGTAAAGGTCTATAACAGCGAAGAGGTGAAAGATGCAAAAGAAGATGGTACTGACGCGGCCAACGACGCCTTAGAGGCGGAAGAGCATGATCATGAACAAAGCCATCACGAAAAGGACTGCTCTGAGCACCAGCACCCACATAAACATGAACACCAGCATGAAAGGCATCCCGGCGCGGATAACTTAGGCACCTGCAAAACTCTAATATTGCCAACGGCTGAGGCCGTAGAAAAATTGCAGTCGCGTTTCACGACGTTAATCAGCCAAGTGGCTGACTTGACCGAGGAAAAGCAAAGCCTGGAGCATCTGGTGTTGCAGTTGCAAAGCGAAACAGAAACTATTGGCGAGTACATAGCTCTCTACCAAACCCAGCGACGTATGCTTAAGCAGCGCGAGTACGAGAAGGCCACGCAGATGCAATTACTCAAAGCTGAGCGCGAGCAACTGCGCGAGAAAATCGATTCACTCAACAAACTAGTTGAGAGCCTTGGCCTGGCTGTCGAGCTGCCAGTGAAGGAGCAACAGGTTAACTCGCCCAGTATCCCCGAAGCGGAGCAACTGGCAAATACCGATACCGAAATTTCTACTGTTAACTCTCAAGAGATATTAAACAAAATACAGAATATAATAACAGAAATCAAAGTGGATACAGAAAAGTCGCCAACATCGCTCACTGGAACAGCTCAGCCTGGTCATACCGTTGATCATCTGAACTGCTGCCTGGGAAAGTTTGAGATAGTGTGAGTGAACCTAAGTGCACATAGTATTTAGAAACGATTCCTGAACTGCTTCTTAGCTTTGCATGTTTCGAAATTATGAATTGTTAAAAATAAGAGCCTTAGGGAACGTTTCCCGCTCTGTACCAAACCCTCTAGTTTCTAATTAACTCTTTTATATACATACATATGTCCAAGAATTGTATTGTTGGGTTGTGTGGATAGCTCCTCACATAAAAAATAAAAATAAATCGTCAAACCAATTCCAAAAATTGTAACTACTTTGCTGTTGTTCGATTTTATCAACGAATATTATATTATAATCTTGGTGGGTCTGAGGCTTTTACAATCTTTATTAACATTTAAATATTACACTATATTAAATAATGTGAAATTATTATTTTCCAACACTTAAAACTCTATATACTACTAAGCGGAGCGAGCTATGAGCTTGTGTGATAAAGTAAGACTACAACTTGGTAAGCGTCTCGTTTCGCATTTTAGTTCGTCTGTTGGGTTCCGTAAGTACCTTGGGACGACAGCTCCGGCTGGGTCGCTCGATAGTTGATTTATTTTTACTAGACTGCTCTGGCTTCTGGATACTTTCGCATGTGGAGAACATCTTACTTGGCTTGGTTTTTAGAGGCGAGGACTTAGTTTTGGTAAGTGCGATATTTTGACGCGGAGTGCTGCTACTTCCAGGACGATCTGCTATGTCAGTGAAACTGGTAAAATTTAAATTCACCCGCGATAGGTGCATAGTTTTTTCGGACGAAGATGTCTCCAGTTCAAGTAAGCTTTGTTGAGAATAGTTAATTTGTTCATGCTCAACAGTTATCGTTGGTATGGCTCTTTCATCGAGTTTTTTAACGGAACGCCTTGGGCGGCCCCGTTTTACAGTAACCTTTGGGTGTATCGGCGGCACTTCTAAACTTTTATGTGAAGTATTTTCCTTATTGGCAATTGTTATTTTATCACATTTATCATCAGTCTTATTTGGAGTTGTATTGTTACTAGTGGAACAATTGAGTGATAGCTTCGAACTAAGGATGATAAGCTGCTCTGGTGAGCATTGTTTTGGAGCGCTTCTTATTTGTTCTATGGTCTTTTCCTCCCCATCAAAATCAGTCTCATTTGCTGCAATCGGCGATCTTAAACATTTTTTATTGGTCACATTGCTTAGTGGTAATGCTCGAATTTGCGTTTTGTTACTTTCATTCTCCGTTGAATATTCACAATCACTTTCTTCAGCTATAGGGTATATATAATCACTATCGGCCATAAAGAAGGAGGGTTCATTATTTTTAGATGTCTTATTATCAGAAGGTGAAGAATCTGGAGAGTCCGAGGATTGCAATTCTACTAATCGTCGAGGTTCCGGTATTTTTTCAGAACTATTCCGATGTTGTACCTAAATATGTAAATAGTTATGTAAACTTCATGCAAAAAATAAATTTCTGTTTTTAACGTACCAGGGGAGATGTACTTTCTCTTTCTTTTCGAGAATCACATTTTTCAGGACTGCTTAGTTTCCGTCTGCTAGGCGATACTGGTATGGGCCTGCATAGCAAAGCGCTTGAACGACGAAGTTCGGATGACAATCGGTTAGGGTTTTGACTGTTGGGTGTAGAGTCTTCCATAGGTAGAGAACTTTTTCGATCTAAGCTTTCATCCAAAGTTAAATCAAAAGTTTGTAAAAACGTCCTAGCTGCACATTTCAGTTTGTTTTCAAGCAGCTGAACATCCATTATATGCGCTTCATGTTCTTCTAATAACTGTCTTTTAAGAAGTACTTCTGTTTTTAACATTTCGCCAATGACTATTCGTTGTTTTTGAATCTGATTGATTAATTCAGCATTGATGATTTTATATTGTTCCATTTTTTTTCTTTAAAACACAAATTTATGACAATTGAAAGATACAAGGAAACGAAATTTAAGTTTGGCGTCGATTTCTTAACTCTAATCGATAGTTGTGTGTTCGTTATGATAGAAATCGATTGTTCAACAGTTGCCAGTAAATAAAAAATATGTGTAATGCTTTTATGATTTAAGAAAGTTATGTTTGATTTTAGATATATTAATTTAAACAAACATGTGATATCAACTCGACAGGTTACTTAAATAAAACAATTTAACGACTAAAAGTATTTAGTTGTCGGGAACAACTCGATAGTTTTTGCATAAAATGTTCTGGGTTTTCCAGCACTGCTTTTATCGCCTACCACCACAGCTGATCAATGTATATCGCACTATGAAGACAATTTTCCAGCTATACACGGTTGCGTTTTCTAAGTATCAATCTTGTCTTTCAACATAGCCTTATAGCCTGCGAGGCAGTAAATCAAATGTTCACAAATTAAATAAAGACGCGCATAAACAGCGTAAAATGCAGTCAACGTGTTGTCGTCTACTGCAATGTGTGCCTAAATGCTAATAAATCAAGCAGTGAAAGCAAAAAGTTCGCGATTTCGTGTCGGTCGTGCATTTGTATTTGCGTGCGTGTGTATATATAAAGACAATTTTAGATTCTAAATGTTTTTGAAACGTTTAGGTATATATACAATTTAATAATTACATATAGACGTATTTATATAAACAACATACTTTAATAATGTATCACTTGCAGTGAATTTCGAATTGCAAGAGTTAATACTTCGGTCATAAATATAAAAAAATATATTTGGGCAATGCGTATGTTACTTTGTTTGTTGATTGCCCCACTATTGTTTCATTTTTAGCTTTTTTGTTTGCCTTATTAGAAACTAAAGACAGGGGCTTAAACGAAATCAAATACCAAGTTTAATTGACGGCATTCATTTAACGCTGAAACAACAACAAAATCTTTGTGAATTAAATTGCTGCGACAACAACAAATCAGCTGCCAAACCGCTTCAAGGTAAGTTTGTTTGTAAATGAACCCGTTTTTAGAGCTTTTTGCAAAATGTTTTTTACAAAATAAGACGTATAGAAATATTCCTATTTCTAGTAAAAGTACTTTAAACATTTTTTTTTATGACCGAAATTGTTATGTGATTATCGATAACTTCACACTTTTCCGCCACTTTCGTTGCACATTAAGTTTACTTCTCATAATAATACATGCAAATTTAAGTCTGTTTAAATTTCAATTATTTTTAAATGTAGGAAGTACTATTAAAAAGCTTTTGGAATTTTACATACTTGCGTGCATAAAAATACTTTTTTAAGGTATATTAAACTGTTGATCACCCACATATCTTATCTCCAACTAAGCGCCATTCTTTTGCCTAATAATTTCCATACAAATGCAGAGCTAGAAACCATCGATAGGAGTTACTTTGCCTGTGTTGTCACTAAAGCGTTTCTGATAAGCACACACGCATATGTTTGCATGCATGCATGTGTGTATGCATATGTATGTATGTACTACAACTACAAATGCAAAGAAGTAGCTAAGGCTATTAAAAATTGTATAGTCTAGTAAAATTAATCATGGTTTCTCTTTAACCGCGAAACATTGCACTGAGCTATAAATATTAGATACTTTAATGATTGTATTTAAGGACACTTAAGTATAATAATCTTAAGTAGACTAAAGAAATCTCATAGCTAATACTCAAAACAAAGAACCGTTGTGTTGCTTTAACTTACCTGATTTGCTTATCAAAATTAACCGAATAGACTCGATTATAGAAATACCTTTAATCGATTCTGAATTTATAAGTGAAGAACTTGTGCCGGTAGCTTTAATATTTAAGTAAATTTTGTAGTTTTTGTAATTTTTTTCAAATCAGCTTAAACCCGTTAAGTATAGTTTTTTTTTGAAAGGACACGCAGTGTATTAATATTAAATTAAATTTATTTTGTTTAAATAATATATTTGAGCTATGCTTAAAAACACAAATTTTCTGATTCTACTATAAATTATTGTTAACTGCGAAGGGTCCATTAAACTTTAGTGATTTGTTTCTCTGCGATTTTTGTCGTCTGTCGTTTTGCTTTAATCGCATTAGGAAAAACATTGCACGCGACGCAACAAACTAAGCGGCAGAAGCAACTCAAACAAAACAAAAACAAAAACAAAAACTTAAACTAGAAAGAAACATATAAAATAACAGAAGCCCAGCACTGACCTATAAAAAGTGCAATGCGCTCCGCTACACAGACAAATTGCCGTAGTGTAGGGGTTGGCTTTCAGCTGTGCTAGGCGCGAAAATACTTGCACGTACATTGAGCTCGGTACCGGGAAGCGAATTCAGAAATCGGCAATACGTGCAAAAAAAGAAGAAACTGAGAGGTTACCATGAGATGATATCATGTAATCATGTGAATTCGACTGTGCGAATCATAGTTGTAAATGTCCGAGTTGCTGAACAATAAAGCAAGAGGCTAAATTTATCAACTTGAAATGCAACTTGAAACTTATCATTTGTTCTTTATTTATGTTTGTTTCTTGTATTTTTTGAATGCGTTTAAATTCCAATTAATTATTGTCAGGCAAAAACCATTACTGACATCCAAAAAAAATTAAACATTTTGGTTAGGTTCTAAATATTTTTGGTATTAGTCGAATCTTTTGGGGCTTTCCCATGGAGTTAGTTTTCGGTTATGTAGAAGCGATAAACTTTCAACCGACTTAAACATTTATGTTAAATTATTTAATCCAATGAATCACGACAGAACTATTCTATTATTAAAATTTCCTTGATGGTCATAACTCGATAACGTCAGCTTTTCAGTACAATAAAATTGCTTACTTTCACGATCGTCGTGGATGTCTTTAAATAATTGTACTGCATTTAATCAAAACTAAACTATAAATACTTGGCGTTTACAAGACTAAATCTTTGTTATTAACTAACGAGTTGTTGATACATATTGAAAGTCAATCAATTCCGTCGAATCTACTCTCCGACAGTACAAAGAGTGCAGTGCGTGGTGACTCATCGTCATTCGTGCAATGTACTTGAACAACTTGTACATTATATTGCGGCATTGATGATCTCCATCATGTTATGCATCCGAATGTGAGCTCAACAACGTGGCAGTCGTCGGACTCCTCTCAATCCTATGATGTTAGGCGTAAGTTATTTAAGTACTGTGCGACAGCAGTTAAAACCGCATTTTAATAATCGTAGCCATGAACAGCGTTGTAGTTGTGAAATCGCCGATATTTGACACACTAAAGGGGTTTCGATTACAGGGGGTGGCGCAAGCGGCACTGGCAGCAATTTCTGTCAACAGACGCCTTTCCCAGGGGTATAGAGGCATTTGTGACGTCACAATAACACGTGCGAGCACAAAACAAATATAAATCGACCTTTAAATTATTTTGCGATCCTAGAAATTGTTTTTAATTTCTATGTATGCTTTTTATCAAGCCGTCCAAGGTGGTATAAAATTGGGGGTAATTTTAAGTAAATTGTGCACGTGGTTAGTAGCAATCCCCATTTTAAATCTGTATAAGAATTATAAATTTTCTCCCACTGTATAATTCAACATAAAACCAGTGACTGTTTTCTTCTTCCTCTTTCACTCTTTCTTCCTTATCTGATATAAATAAATAATCTCTTGGTACGTAGTGGAGTTACAGTTGTCGTCTCTTTGCTCTCCCCTTGAATTTGATGGTTGAGCAGCAAAACTAAGTGTAAACATTTGCGGTTTGATTTTTTTTTTTTTTTTTCATATCTTAAAAACTTAGCACTCGTTCACATAACATTGTCATCTTCGAGGCACTTGGAATTTTAATTTCTACAATTGTTGGCGCACAGCAACGTAAAGCGCAGTAAAGCAAAGTAGAAAAATAAAAGCACAAAGAAACATTGAAATGCTAATTAACCGCTGGCAGCAGTTGCTATTGGAAGCCAATGGCCGATGTCGAAAATAAGAAAAGCGAAACCGAAGCCGAACAGAAACCATCAAACGTCGAGTCGCTCAGCAAAATCAAAGCGAAAGTTAATAGTGGAAGTTTTAAATACTCTTTTAAAATTGAATCCACCTCATACGACGGCTTTTGAGAAACTTTTTTGCAACTACCGTGGCAATTGTAACAGTTTTTCTCCAACTTGACTGATAACGTCTGTTTTTTTTTACAGTGTACGGAGAACACTACATCGTCGAAGACTAAATATGGAAAAATAAATATATATATTTAATGTCAACTTTGAATAAGTGGCTCGCCTTTATAGCTTCCAGTGTTTAATTAATATTAATCACCAACCTGAATAAGTTTTATAAGTTTACATTTTACAATTATTTTTAAAAAAAAGCCCGAGTCGCCTGTGATGAAAGTGACTCACTGGCAGTCAGTTCACAGTTCATAGAAAAGCAATAACAATTAATATTAAGCCGCCTCACACATTTGACTATAGCAATTTCATATCTTATCAAAGAGTCGACAAACTTATCGGCTAAGAATTGTGGTCAGAAAGAGGTAGTTTCGTAGAGGGCAGAATAAACAAACGGTGAACCCAGTTGAAGTAGGGTTAGTCCCTCGTTGAAGGTAATAACTATTAGTTTCCAATGCCTCGTCTATATCAAACTAATCAAGTTCCTTTTTGGACGGAAGTAACCCAGGAATCTCAGTTGTGGGTGACTTAGGGGCTGGTCACTTGGCTGGGGCTGCCTCCTGTTTAGGGAGCTCCATTTTATTGCTGGTTTATCCTACATTCGAGTCACCGGCTCTTATTCAATTAATATACCAAGGTGTGTTTCCGCTTTAGGGGGCATGTAATTCTGGATTCTCCCTTCGGCAGAAGTTCTCAATTGCACTAAAAACTAAACTGTCATCAACTTAATTGCCCCAAATACAGGTGGGTGTGTAGGTGTTGTTGTTGTGGTTGTTGTGTGTTGTTGCTGGGCGTGTTTAGCCATCAAATCAAGTTCTATTTTCCAACACATTATAAGTCGCATTTGGTTCTGTTTCGTTTTGGGCTCGTTTTGGATTGCTTAATGGATCCTCTCCGGAAGCGTTGACAGTAACGCGTGCAAATTGATTTCCTTGTCAAAAATGTTCATACCTTTTGTATAAGCTATACTATATTTTATGTGTGTATGCGCGTGCATACGTGTGTTATGCAACACCATCAATCAACTAGTGTGTTCAACAATAACGCACCTACTTTATATGCGCGTCTAGACCCCAAAGCTGCGGCCTGGCCTCATCGTCTCTGAGACACCGCAAATATAGTTTAATTTCAAGCCACAAAACGTCTCCTCTGTCAGTACATGAAAAGTGTGGCAACCACAGAGTATCTATTGTCATTTGTTGGTAAAGCTGTTTCTGAGGTACATAGATTGAATAAACAGATAGAAGATATATAAACTTCATATATAACGTTGAGCATTAATTTATTTTCATTGCTCGTAATTAACCTTTTCACAGAAATGATTGCATACGTTCCTAACTTTTCGGTTATATACATAAATATTACTTGGTATTATACCTAGTAGTTCGTATGTCATATGCAAATTATTGTCTATGACTAAAGCTGGCTGATTTTCGTTTAAGATGTACGGAAACAACGAATAACAGTGAGTTTTGACTATAGACAGTCGCAGCAGCCAGTCAATTAAGTGTCTCGTGTGTGCGCGACTGTCATCTGAATCACGAGAAGTGAGTCATTCGGACAAGGCCTCGAAAAGAAGGAGCTCCCAGCTGACAGTGCACAGTGAAACGCTGGTTACAACAAGAATTCGCATGTTTTGCCCACTGTGACAGGTTATGAGTCAATTCTAAAGTAGGACTGTAAATATTTAGCATATTCCACACATGCACAAGACTCAAAGTTACAGTTAGGTGCGCTTTGCACTGTCCGATCATCGGTGTCTATCGAGCACCAGGTGCACTTCTTTGAACCTCACTTTTCTTTCTCTTTCATTGCACTCTCTTTTTTGTTTTGTTTTTTTTTTTTTTAGATTTTCGTTTTTTTTGTTCGTTTATTTTTTTTCTGTCCTTGTCTTTGTTTGTTCTTGTATTGTGCAGCATTCGCTGACGTCACAACTTTGTACCGATTTGATTGTTTGCGCGCTTGCGATGACCGACGCAACGACCTTAACAGCTTATTGTACGAATTGGTTGTCGCGCTCTCTTACATCACCCCTCGCTGAGCTTGCTCTCGGCTCTTGGCTCTCGGCCTCCCGCTGTGTTGCGAGCTGCAGCTCCCGGTTAGCCCATCGCATGCGCGACCGTTTTTCTTCAGTTGGTTTCCGCTTCGCGAACCGAACACATCGCGAGTTGTGGCGAATCGTTCGGTATTATTGTTACTATTCGTCCACTAAATGAGCGAAAGCAAAATAAATACACACAAGAACAAAACTTGAGAATCTTGAAGAGCACAATAAATAATCAAAACGTAAATAAAAATGAAAGCGTATGCTAACAAAGCAAATAAACTGATTTAGATCTTGGAGCTGTGATCACAAAATTTGATACCTCAAATTTAAGCACTCAACGATGACTCAATGGCAAATCGATAATTTATACTTCAGTTTATTAATAACAAAACAAAAATTCTGATTCGCAACAAACAGCTTACGCCTGGTATTCAGAGAGCTGCCCGACACCTCGGTCTTATCATCATTTGCGTTATCTTGTACCCGTAGTCGTATCCGCGCCAAGTTTTCCAGCAAATGCCTCGTCCCGATAACTTCACCTCGTAGCTCCCGCCCTCAACGTACTGGCCATTTAAATTGCTGAAAATCCCGAATGACTTTATGCGTAACGTCCTTAAAGATTGATGTGAAAATACAAACCTGTGCTGGCACGAGTTGTACCACCAGGCACCCACGTACATCAGGGCACAGCGACTCTGACTGTTATCGTTATCGTATGTAGAGAATGGCATGCGCTTGTGATAACTAAGCGAGTCCCCTGCGTCACCACTGTATTTGCCCAAGACGCGGAGGGCATATGAATCGGACTCGTTGCCTACAATGAATCTGTCGTACTTTGCATAGTGCGACACCCCATCAAAGTCCTCCAGGTGCACGTACAGCTCATGTGCCTCAGCCACCGTCAGATAGTGTAGTCGCTCAAGACCAATAAAGAACTCTCCATTTAGGTCTCCGAATCCCATTTGGTACTCGGCCCAGCTGCGATAGAAGTTCTCACTTCCGTCCATACGACGTTGAATAACAGTCCAGCCCGCGCCAGCTATGCGAGTGTCACAAGCCACTGGGAAGGGTCTGATGCCCGGCACTTCTATAGTGTGTATTCCATTTGTGTTAATCAGTGCTGCCAGACAGGATGGAGGATATCCTACGCGTACAGGTGTAGCGTCGGTCCTGAATGTTATATTTTTAAATATACAACATGTACTTACTCTTACCCAAGCCGCGCTCCTTCTCTTCCGCAGTCTCCAAAGTTGTGGCTTTTAACTGGGTTAAGTCATCTTCCAAGCTGTGGGCTCTGAACAGCTTAACTCTGGATTCTATTACCCCCTCCCAATAGATACTTACATTGTAAGAAGCTCGTTCGCCCTTCCCAAAATTCTCCTCCATTGTCCTTGTGCGATGACCTGGCTAGGTGCTTCACATGCCAGAGATTGCGCAGCACCAACGCCCAAAGTAACGAGGATTAGCAAGTTAACAGCTTCTACCCGACTCATTGATTCTCGTCTGACTACCTCGATATTGTAATCTAGACTAAGTCGAAGGGATGTCATCGTGCTGCCAACGTAGAAGCTTTGACGTAGACATAGATTCTACTCTCAGATTAACGGACTGCTGATGCCTATGCTCCCTGATCTACGTCAGTCTGATAATGAATGTGCACATCTAAAATCATATACACTCTGGGGATCACTGGGACAACTCGAAGTGAATCACACTCATGTGAGTCACACGCCTTGGTCTCACCGCATTGCAGGCCACTTGACCTTCGAGATGAAGCAACCGCCTATCTTTATTTATTTATCCATAATAGAATCGAGGGTTAAGATTTAAAGGTTCTATTAGTTATATCGCTTAAGGATGTTGAATGCCAATTACAGGATATTACGTAGTCGAGCAAAAAATCATTTGAAAAGCAGCGAAAGATTTGATTTGCGATTGAATAATAATTTACACATAAAATAGAACCCGTTTAATAGATTGATTTATTGAATAATCAATCAGTCGATGATTGAGATAACGATGGGTCAAGTTTTTCTAGGGAGATTATCTTTAGAAAAAGTCAAGGTTCCTACTTTTCCATTTTATTGTTATTCAAAGCTTTACTCAATGAACCTCCTTAAGGGTCTAAGTACTTCACTTGTTGGCAGCTGGAAAGTTGCGGCACTTGGGTCTGATCATCATTTGGGTGAATCTGTAGCCGTAGTTGTGACCCCGCCAGGCCCTCCAGCACATGCCACGGGCGAAGAGCTTTTCCTCGTACTTGCCGCCGGCAACGTATTGGCCATTCAGGTTGCTGGGAATAAAAACATCATCACGGCTTGGACTAGATTTACTCATAAGGATTATCCGGATGGGGAGTACCTGTCCACACAGCTATTGTACCACCAAGCACCGACGTGGAGGAAGGCGCAGTTTCTGTGAAACTCTCGATCGTTGTCCCGGTCGTAGGTGGAGAACTTCATTTTCTGATGACTCCTGAGCGAATCTCCGGCGGTTCCCGAATAGCTGCCCAGCACGTTGAGGGCGTATGAGTCCTCTTCGCTCCCAATTGCGAACTCATCAAACTTCGCGTACCGCTTTTCCCCGTCAAAGTCCTCGAGGGCAATGTACAGCTCGAAAGGTTCCAGGGCAGTGATGGCGCGCAGCTTTTCCAAACCAATAAAGAACTCACCGTTGAGATCTCCGAATCCGTCCTTGTACTGCTGCCAGTTACGGTAGAAGCTGGTGCTTCCATTCAGACGTCTTTGAATGACCAGCCAGCCGTATCCGGCCAGACGATTGTCACAGGCCACGAGGAAATGATTCAGACCCGGAACTTGAATGGAATGAATTCCACTCTCGTTGAAGAACGACGTTAGGCAGGACGTGGGATAATTTCTGGCTAGGATTCAAATGTATCGTTAGCTTAGTCGGTTACTAAGTGGATCATACCTTTCACAGAGCAATGGGAAGCATCTTTTCCGTTTACTAATCCTTCGAATTCGTTCAACTGTTCCTTTACACTGGAAGATATTCAAGATTTACCTCAAGCCATTAAGATTCTCTCGCACGCACCTTTGCATCAATCCCAAGACTGAATCAAGCGTGACATCCAACTGACCAGCCACCTGGTCCTCCTAGAACCAATTCACCAAGAATTACTCGAAGCTCCGTTCCCTAGAGCGGGCTCTCACTTTCCACTTACCTTAGACCCATTAATTACCGAGCAGCAGATCCACAAGATGCATCCAGATGTAAACAGTCTCATCCTTCCGATGTGAGTTTCCCTCCTCTACGCTCAGTGCACTAAATCACAACTTTAATCCCAATCCAAATGTGCCCCCAGTTCGGTAGACGTTCTTATCTCCGATCGGTGCATTGAGGGGTTAAAGGTTATCGGACTTGAGGAGATTCATTGACGTTATTAAAGCCCCGCCATTCATCAATTGCATTAGATTGGATTTTAATTGATGGAAAGGATTATTACCGCCACTTTGACTAGTAGAATGTAAAAAGTGTTGAGTAAGGACTCGACTGATGACCCAAAAAGATCCGGTCTGCCACTAATCTTCACTCCACAAGTGGACTCCCTGGTACAGAGACTTTGATCATTGATCAATTTTGTCGTCGTGGAAATTTGATTGGATTCTGATTAATAAAAATAAAAAGAATTTAAATAATCTTTTTATGCAAGAAAGTCATGATTACCTCCAATAAATTCATTCCAAGAGCTTGTTGAATACTTTATTCAGCTGTCCTGACGCGACTTGGAATATCCTTTTCTTTTAGATTATTTATCCACCTAAAAATATCGAACCACATCTGTTTTATAGTCAAAAATCCGAGCGGGAGTCCATACTGACAGAAGAAGTCATACTCTGGATTTGGTTAGGGCCCGCACAGTATCCTTGCCATTTGACCTTTACATTTATTTAAAAATAGTTTAATTTCTGTTAAGGATACAAATTTTAAGAATCTCTTAAACAGAAGTTCGACACTTAAGGGATCGCATTTATATGGACGGAGCGGCGATCTACCTAATTTGCTGGGCAGCTCATAAGACTTAGCTCTGGGAATCTCTCTTCCTCCTTTGTGTGTGTTCCATGCTGATGCTCTTATATATATATATACCCTTTCATATACCCTTTCCTTTCATATACCCGTATACCCTTTCAGCATTTCCTTTCGTGCAGGATATATGGGCAAAAAAGAACTCGTGTGGAGAAGAGCTTTGAGTTTCGACTGTAAACAAATCTGTACTCCGATTTGGTACATAGCAGATGCTGTTCTAGGGGAAACTTATAAACAATTGAATGGCTGACTCGATATGAGATTGATTGAGAATTTATAATATATATATTATATTATTATATATAGAAATACGCCAGGAAACTGCGGTCCATTACTCACTTGGTTCTGTCTATAAACAACCCAAAGGCGTATTTCTTGATTGTTTATGTTTCTCTGTATTATTGAAAGCAAGTTGGAGAAATTATTTATTTAGTTATATTAACATAAATATATATATGTGTGTGTGTGTGTGTGTATGATTCTTGATCGGACGTGGGAGGCCGCCCATGCTGATCGAATGGTGCGCGGGTCTCCATTCATTTTTTGCGTCGTTTGCGCTTGAACCTCATATTGTTTTTTATCGAGGTGTCAATCTCAAAGACACACAAAATAAGACAAAACGAGAAACAACAACAACAACAACAACAACAACAAGAAACACACACACACAACACAAAATAATACGGATTTGTCTTCGGACGTGTGGGTGGCGACCGATGTTGCTGAGCCGTCGGTGTCAGCGGCTTGTGGCTTTAGTCTTAGTCTTGAGTCCAAGTCGGAACGAAGCGGTCAAAGAATCCACCAATAGCTTCGACAATTTCCAGCCGAGATCAACAATGCGTCACTTTAGACGCGTCCCTGGTCCAAAAGTAGAGCCACACAACATTCAGATCTTTAGCTTCCTCCAAAGTCATCCAAGTTTTGTACTCATGCAAGATTCTCTGCTTGATTTTCAGATGGCTATACCGCCACCACCGGGACCACCACCACCACCAGGACCACCACCGCCGCCAGCAATGGGTGGGCTAAAGCTGGGCGGTGGCGGAGGAGGCGGCGCAGATGCGCGCTCGGCTCTCCTCAGTTCCATACAGAAGGGCACAAAACTAAAGAAAACAAGCACCGTGGATAAAAGTGGCCCCGCGCTCTCGGGACGCGTGTGTGACGGAGATGGTGGCAACGCCGCTTCGGTGTCCAAGCGTACTATCAACAACAACAACACCAAGAGCAACAACTTCAACAACAACGCCGCCGCCGCCAACAACATGGAGAACGGAGCGCCAAAACTTGGAGGTCTCTTCGAGGGAATGTCAAAAATGCCAAAACTGAAGCCCGTAAACGGCGTTCGAGGTTCGTATTTTAAAAGTCTATATCTATATAAAGATATATACATCTATATATATATATATATATAATTATATATATATATATATATTATATGTATATATTGTCTTTACACATAAATAAAATTCATTTTTATTAACATTGAGTGTATTTATTTTTCAATTGGCTTCCGCTTTCGATGTTTGATCGCTCACGTATTACGCACCAACCAACCAACAACAACAACAATAATAATAAATAATAAACAGCATCGCCAGCAACAACGAACGTGCCGATGCGCAGCAACAGCCCCCCCGCAGCCGTCGCCAGCAATGGACCCATGGACTTCAATACGGAGCTCACCAAGCATTTAACATTGAAGCGTCAGAAGCAACAGCAACAGCAGCAACACACAAGCAGCACCAGTGGCAGCGGCAGCGGCAGCGGCAGCGGCACACATATCAATGCAACAGAAGCAAATCTGAGAACAAATCGAGGACCACCACCGCAACCGCCGAAGGTAGGAGGCCTCCGCAGGGAGAATTCACTTTTAACCTGCTTATAAATAGGCGCTAACGCATAGGAGACTCATGGCTAGGACAACAGAAAGATAGCAGATTGTAGATCCATGATTAGCTCCCACAGCTAGTGGGAGCGTTATGACTCCCAAGAACTCCGACCCGACAGGCCAGAGCTCAGATGGGAGTAAACTTAGTTGGAGCTGTTAAACATTTTCCACAAACTTTTTTATCACATTTTGTACTTTTTTTTAATAAGTTTAGTTTTTTATGTTTTTTATCCTCGGAGTTACCCCTGTCCCGTAGTGTCCAGGGCTACATGTGACTTTAGTTGCTAATGATGTGCGTTTGGTCTTTCAGCAGAACCCAGGTGAATCGATTTTGGATCGCATGAACATCCCCCGGACGCCGGCAGCACCCACATCCGCGAGCAGTACATTGGCTTCGATTGCCAATGGAAGCTCCAAGTCGAAAACCTCATCGCCCACGCTCTCCGAGAGCAGCACCAACAGCAGTGGCAGCGTGAAGAGCAGAGCAACAAATCTTAGGTAAGTCTCCCCTTGGCATGGAATTATCTGGAGGAGTTTCTCCAGACTTATTTATTGGGAATTAACTGTTTGTGGTATTTGAATATATCTTTGAAATTTAATAATTAATTTAATAATTTAAAAAATTTAATTGAAATTTTGTACATTTTTGTCATGTTTTTGATTTTGGTTTTGTTTTTGTTTTTGTTTTTCTTTTGGCCGGGATTTTGGTTAACTCCCATTGCAACCTACAAACACACGTCCACAGTAACTCGTTAGGCAATAGTTTTGTACATAATTCGATTGCTAAGTCGACGACAACAACAAGCGCAACAAAAACAACTACATCATCAACAACAACAACTACAACAACAGCAGCGGCGGCAGCAGCAGCAGCAGCGGCGGCCACGAACTCAAATCGAACTACGGCGGGAGCGGTTCGCACTTTGGCGCCCAATGTTTCCACTTTGTTCGGCGGCAATGGTGGTGGTAGTAGTGGTGGTGGTGGTGTTAGCGGTAGTGGTAGTAGTGGTGGTATTGGTGTTGGTGTTGCAGCAGCACAAACTGGTGGTGGTCGCAATGTCTCGCCGACTCCAACACCCACATTGCCACAGCCCGCACAGCAGCAACAGAAACCCTCCATTGGCTACGGCAAGCCCAACTTCGCGCCAAAGCCGCCGGGCCTGCAGCAGCTGGCTCTGGCCAATGCCCATCAACGTCCAGCGGTGTCGCGGCATCACAGCATGAAGTCACCCAGGTATAGCACCCATCCAAATCTCGACTACTTATAAGCAACAACAAGCCACAAGCTTGGCCACGCACTGCCCCTGTCCTATGATAAGAAACGCTTGAGATGCTCTGCTTGGGATCGCAAAGGTGGTTTCAGTTATTTAGCTTTCATCCTGCTGCTTCTGTACTTGGTTTGGCTTTAGCACCGCTCCATCTGCCTGAACTACATGTGTTCCTTATTGTTTACTCCACACAGATCTCCGCCCGCAGCCGGCGGCGTCAGCGGACCCGTGTTCTCGACACAGCAACATTTTGGCACAATGCGCGCTCCCCTGCAACAGCAGCTGCTCCTGCAGTCTAACGAGGGAATCAGTGGCAGCACCAACAGCATCTCCGGCAGCAATCGGACTGCTCCAAACCCGCCAAAGAGTAAGTAGCAATTCCGATCGGAATTCAAGGAGTCTTCAATTAGTTATTAATCTTCTGTTTTCTCCCATGATGCAGCACGTCCCTCCGTAAAGCCCCCTCCTCCACCCACACCGGCGCGCAGTATATCGAACTCCAATTTAAGTAGCATCGCGGCTCCATTCTGTGCTGTGAACACGGCGTTGGTGCAGAGTGTGAGCAACAGCAGTCCGGCACCATCCTCGCCAACTCCGCCGCCCTCTAACTCCAGCAGTAGCAGCAATGTTGCTAGTCTGCGGGATCAGTTTCGAATAGGGAACACTGCTTCATCGACGTCACCGCCAAGCAGCGTGAGCTCCTCCACGAAGTCAACACTGATGCGGGAGAAGGTGAACCCCATCATTCTGAACGGTGGACCCATCAACCCACCAGCTCTGCCTCCCCACCGCTCTTGTCCTCCGCCTCCGACACCCCAGCGACAGTCAAGCAATGTAAGTAGGCAACAACAAGTCCACCCAAAGGGCAAAGGTAGCTACATCCCTAAGAGAGACCTGGTTCAGAGGAGACTCAGGGATCCACTGCAAACAAATTTGTTTTCCGTAATACCTGAGAACTTGTATTCCCATTTTGTAAATAACCGCATTCCCAAGGATCAGCATAGTAATCGGAACGCAAATCTGCCGAAGGGGGATATCCTTTTTTTTACAGTCCTTTGTTAATTATTTGTAAGAACTTTGAAAGGCTTGGGTGAGCCTTCATTTTGCATTTGATGCTCACCTGGTGTTTCGCTCAGTGCAGCAATTTCTCAGTTAGCTTTAATTCTCTCCCTCTCCCTCCTTCAATCTCTCTCTAAGTGTGTGCCAGTGTGCACACCTCCGACCTGCGTACTCTCTTTGGGGATGCGCGCTCGCTCTTTGCTCTCCGCTGCGCACTTGCGTTCAGCTTCTTGGTACCTTTATGGATTTTCCACCAGTACGTGACCAAAACAACGTGTGGTTGGCGCATACTGACCCAAGGCTTTGGACAACATAATTCAGTCCTTTTAAACAGCGAATACGTTTCCACTTAGAATGTGATTCATTGGCTTTTCAAGAAACTGTGCAAGCTCAAGAAAATTTATCAATTTGGCTCAAGTCACGCCATTGCGGTGCTCAAGGCTAGCGAAATGCTCATGGTCAATCCGAAGCGCAATGTAATGGCAGTTAAATTGACCTTTCAATTGATTTGTTACGGAATTAAATTGTCGCTATCTGTTTTCCAGACTGGCTCCCAGCAACAACAGCAGCAGGCGCCAGTGCCGCCGCAGCGTCACTCCTCCATTCGGACCAGTGTGCCACCGACGCCACCCACGCACATGTCCAGTTCGTCGCACAGCTTTGGTAGCAGCATCGGATTGGGAACGGGATCAGGATCGTTATCGTTATCGGGATCGGGATCGGGATCAGGATCGGGAATAGGAATGGGAATGGGAGTGGGAACAGGCGCTTCGGTTGGTCGGCTAGTCATTGATTTGGAGGCAAAGTTCGGCAAGAGATTTCATAACGTGACCGAGTTCCCAAAGCCGCCTCCGTTTCTTAATACACAAAAGATCTATCCTAGTCGACCGCTAAAGGCAACCAATGGTATGTAATGGATACTCGTTAGAGGTGTGAATGTATTTATATATGTGTGTGTGTATGTATGCATATGTTCGTGCGTGTTGAGCCAGGTTGAGGGTCAGTTCCACAGTTCCACAGTTCCACAGCTCCACAGTTTCACTGTTAACGCAAACTCACGCGCCATACATACAACGATGATAATGCAAATATTTTGAATATAAAATTTATGTATTTTTAAAGTATCCTTTTAATTGTTATATAATTCAAATCTAGTTACTAGTGTTATGCCTAAAAACAAATATATATATTTATATATATATACTTGTCAGATATATATGGATATATGAGATTATGTGAACATATCGGTTTTTATTGTTTTAACCACATTTTGTAAGATATTAAGATATGGCGCGTAAAATGAGTAATTAATTAATTAATACATGTGTTCGCACATATTGTTATATTTTTAATTATTCAGTTAGGTGTATTATTCAATATTGTATTAATATTATTTGAAACTTTTAATTGAAAATGTATAAAATGTTATTGATAAATTAATATATATTAATAGTTAAAAGCTTTATTCCACATAATTTTGTTAAAACTCTAATTTCTGTAAATTTAAATTATACTTTTAATAATTTTATACTTACAACGAAAGGGCGATATTATTACTAAGCACACAGTTATTGTATTATTATTATTACTATTACCATTATTATTATTATTATTATTATTATTATTATATAAATGTACACATGTTGAAACTAAAGATGAATTTTAACAATGTTCATAGTACAATTTGCTTTACGATCATTATATATTTGTATACATATATATATGTATATATATATCCTTGCATTATATATGTAAACATATCTGTTCTGTTGCGCATGCTTTTACACTTGTATTCGTATAAACTGTCTACGACTCGCTTCATATAAAAATATCGAATTATCGAAATATCAAAATATATACTGCAAATGATTTTTAATATATTAACATATTTTAACTATGTGTTAATGAACATGATGAACATTTGAATATTTAATTTTAGCACAAGCTTACATTATTGTTTTATTTGAAGTTATTTTTTGAACAATAAAATCTGAAATAAACTTCAATTTTACATGAAAGTTATAAGCATTTTACATTTTTTGTGACGTCTCTTTTTTCTTCTTTCATTTTAGTTTTAGTTTTTACATTGTCTTATTATTTTTATTTATTTCTCTTTTCCTTTTTCATTTAAGTTGTGTTTGCCGTGCTCCCTGTAAAGCCTACATTATCTTATCAACAGACTTAATCTCCAAAACATGAATAACTGTATATCTTTGTCTATCTTTACATTTCTCCGTTATTTTCTATTTCTCTTTACTTATTTTCCTTATTCCTGATCTTCAATTACCTGACATACAGAAGCAGCTTTGACGGCCAACAACAACAACAACAGCAACAATAACAGTAACAACAACAGCAATGTTACATGCAACAACAATGCAAAGCCGACACCAGTGCTAAAGCCTGCTTATGCGCCATTCAAGAAACAACGTGCACCGGCACCGCCCCCGCAGGCGGGAGTGGCAGCCGCCACAGTGTCTGTAATAAGGCAATCAAGTTTTCTGTACGGTAGCAACAGTTCAGCAAGTGGACCTACCGTACCAGCTGTTAATGTGCGTCCCCAGTCACAGCCAGCGCCAAATGTGCCGCGTAACTCGACAGTTTACTGAAATGAGGACTTGACGTTAGAAATATTGTAATTTATGTTGATGTCGATGTTGTCTGTATATGTGTATGCATATTTGTACATGCACGTATGTATGTTGCCATTTGTTTATCTGTATTGTTGTCACTTTCAAAATAGGAACTTGTATTATAAGAAAAATGTTGTCTTTGTTAACAAATTGTAAGTGTCTGTGTAATGTGTTTGTAAAATATAACAAGAAAACAACAACATATTTATATATTTCCGCGGTTCACGGCCCGCGTACGTGTTTATATACAACGAGATGTAGAGGGAAAATAAACCGTGTGTATTTACCTATTAATTGATATTTAAAATCTGTTTATGAAATCGCAAAACTGTTGTCAAACAAAAATTGAATGGAATGTTAAAGTAAAGTTCTTCTTGAGATTGTTGTTGTCTGTAAAAAGTGTTAAACTGTACACAATTGATTATTTTAATACAAAGACTAACATTTAATTTACAAATTTAAAGTTTCACGACATTAAGCAAAGGTGCTGGTTAAAATAGTAGTTCGTTCTGCAAATACAACTGTATAAATGTATTTGCAGTCTGTACAGAATTAGTCAAATTATTGAGGAGACAAATAAACAAATACATTATCTTTTATGAACAATATAAGTATTTACAAACATATTTAGGAGCGTTTGTGACTCTAGCCCCATCTCACTAGACTGAAAATGTTAACCCAAGAATAAAACTTAAGCACACAAATGTATATTTTCAACACTAGCCAAAGATACACAAGTTTGTTAGTTAAGTTAAATGCTAGGCAAAGCTAAAAAGTTTTTCATCAAACACAATTCACAAGTCAATAAAAAACAACATTAACATTAAATCGGCCTGAGAGCAACTAAATTTTAATTTATTTCTCTTGCGTGTACTTAACACTCTCATATTTTTACTTTTGTGATACTATCCAAGCTACGTTGGCATTTCTGAAGCACAATAAAAATTTGTTAAGCCCCATGGGAGATTTTCATGTGAAGGGATTATTATTAAATTAAATCATTGTTGTTAGACATTTGACATTATTAGAAATAATTAAAAAACATATAACATACGAACATTTTTTTCAATATCATTGCATTTGAAATTATCATAAAAAGTTCAATAAAGTAATATTAAACAAATATATACCATCTTGTTTTGTTTTTTATTCGGGGATAGTAAATGAAAAAATAAAATCTAAGCAAATGTAATTGTACCAAATATTTTAAAATTGACTTCTAAAAGAGCGACAATAAATGCTTCCAAAGAATATTAATATATAAATTTTAAAAACATTTATAACCGGAAGCTTGTCTCTGGTTCAATTGAAGTTATCGAGAAAAAGAACTAATATTTAAGTGTTTTATCTCTGTCACGCATTTCACCACACCTTACCAACTTCAGTT
Source organism: Zaprionus lineosus (assembly GCA_035044505.1). Classification (NCBI taxonomy): domain Eukaryota; kingdom Metazoa; phylum Arthropoda; class Insecta; order Diptera; family Drosophilidae; genus Zaprionus; species Zaprionus lineosus. Next base: position 942,330 of record JAWNNX010000025.1, read on the forward strand.
GTTATTAGAGATGACAAAATTCATAGTTTATATATTATTTTCACCATCTTTTAAACTGGAACTTCACCTTTGCTTTGCCGGCGATGTACAACTCGACAATTCAATTTTATTTTCAGAGCTCCAACTGATATCCTGGTGTATATATTTTCATTACAAATCGGGTGTACAAAGCAAAAAAAATAAACAAACATAATTAACGTCTTTATTACTTTTATTCTTATTGAACATTTGTGCACTGGCTATAACATATTTCTATTACTGGCAATAACAAGGATAAGGCAGTCATATTTGAAAATATGCTGTAAGGCGTTACCTCTGTGCCATCCAAAATATGATAAGATGTAAATAAAACATTTGTTTTTTAAATGCAGGCTTCCTTTATGTTATTAAAGCTATTGCAAATATAAGGCTTAATATGCAGAGCGACTTTCCAAATAGATAACAATTTTTACCTTAAATATAAATAAAAATCTTACAAAACACAACATGCATCAAGGCTTCAAAAGGGAAAATGGCCTTTCCTTAAGAAACCTCATGTTTTAACTTTAAATCCTGCACCGCCTCCTGCAATGGCTTGTCCTCCCGCTTTCGACGACGCTCACATCTAGGACACGGCTGATGTTCGTTAAGGCACTCGGCGTGAAAGACGGCCCCACAGCTAACGCACTGAAATGATTAAAGATATTTCAACTCTGTTGACATTGCTCACAAGAAGGACACACTTACTCTGAATGTGGTAGCAATGTGAAACGGGTAGAGCACTCGGGGACTTTGACAGATTTCGCAAATAAATCCTTTTAGTTGGCAGAGACCACACTTTAGTACGTGTGCCTCCCCTAGCTTGAAGGCTTTTTGCAGCTGCTGGCAGAGGGTTCCACGTTGTATCAGCGCCAAGTCGGAGATGGAGTACTGATGTATGTGCTCATAGAGATACTCGCGTCCGCAGAAATAATTTTGCAGCAACTCAATGCTTCCTGGCGTGCAGGTGTACAAATAGGCACGTATGAAGTTCAACCGAATGCGGAGCGACTGCAACTCGGCCATGGCGTCTGATGCGAAGTAAATGTTTGGGTTAAGCAGTTGCATATCTAGAAAAGGCTGCGACCGGAACTCGGCCAGGAAGGTAGAAGCTCGCTTGCTCACGGCGTACTTGCGGAAGTCCCAGTTAAAGATAATTCTTGCCGGAATCAGCTGGAGCTCCGGATCCATACAGTTGTTGCAAAAGTAGCTGCCACTAAAAGCACAGACGCTGCAAATAAAATAATGCCTTAGGTACATTTGGGCTCCAAGTGAATTTGGGGCTGACCTACTGAAAGTTGTTGTCGCCAATACCAAGCGGATGCTGGCAGCCCTTGCACAGAAACCCTTGGGCATTGAGTCCCGGCTCTCGGGGCAGTTGACACAGTTGCTCTACCATATGCTGCAGCTCGATCATACCAAAGTTCGAGGTGACCAACTCAAAGTCCGAGTTAGTCTGTCGGATGACTTTGACTTTTACAAAAATCTTGATTAAATGAATTTAGTTTACGGGTTACTTACATCGAGGGACTGCAGGTCACTCAGATCATCGTGGGCCACTAGCTCGTTGTCTTGTTGTTGCTGCTGTTGCTGGACTATATTGATGGTAGAGGCACTGGCACAAAACTTTTCCCAGATGTGTGACCAGCCCGCTCCATCCTCGCGATTCCTCTCGTGCTTTCTCAGTAATGCGTTATAGCTATACCGATCTGTATTGGGTGACCGCAGACTTGAAGCACTGCTCATACTAACGGACCGCTGAAAGGCACGACCGGGAAACACATCTGTTGTTGCTGAATTGGTGTCCAGGTCAGCAGACCAGGAATTTTGCATCAAATTGGTCAACGAGTTGCTGCCCTGTGGAATGTCCGTATATGCCTCTTCGATGTTACGCATCGAACGCTTCCGGACTCCTGGCTTGCTGCTTGATGCAACATCTGCGTCCTCCACAGCCGGTACCGCTTCTTCATGCTCTGCTTTGTCACCTGAAGCTGAGTTTTCCTCATTTATAATATTCATTTCATCCACTTTCTTTAAGAACAAGTTTAGAATCTCTTGTTGGTCGGAGTTGCCAAATTGACCACTTCTGTTGAACGGGCTGTTTGAAATGGATTCTGAGAAGAGTTCGTTGGCATGAAGTGGTTGTGGTGTCGGTATAGCCACTACTTCAGACGCCAACGAGCTTGCAACGTCAATGCCACTGGTGATCTTTAAAAAAAGGAGCATCAATGAAAAATGTCTCTTAGGGTTTGGATTTAACTCACTGGACAGGACTTTAAAGCAGGTGTCCAAAGATCCGACAGCTGAAGTGCATAGTCCGGCCATTGGTTCAAAAGACTCGAGTTTATAGGTAAATCAAACCCAACATAAGCCTCAAGGCTTTCCATTATCTTAGCTGCAGTTTCCAATCCTTCTGCATCCTTAAGCAGTGCATGTTTCTTGTAATATGGCCGAAGTGCAGACCCATTTTTGCGCATGTTATTGAAATACGCAGAGAACACAGAGTCATTAAGAGTCTGACGAATCCATGCTCGACATTGCCCAATCTCAGATGTTATTTGACTAAGTCCTTGTATTTGCTCAATGACTTGCTTATGCATGAACACCATCGCTGGTGACCAAAAGCTTGGTTCCGGCCGTCGATCCACATCGCCAGATATTACGTTTATAGTAGCCCACAGGAAAGAATCTTTCAGACCGTGGAGAAAGACAGCTTCAAGAGTAGTGCACAGAGCACTTGTCTGTTCGCACAGTCCCAATACGTCTGTAAGGATTTTTAATGAGTCATTGTTAGTTAGATTGCTTCTCAGCTTACCCAGTCCTTTTTGTTTTACTTCAAATTCAATTTCTCTGGCATTTTCGTTAAGTGTATTTATCAAAGCCTCCTTCACAACTAATTCGCGCTTTGATGCAAAATTGTTAAAGCTGCGGAAGAGAGAGCTCATTTGTTTTGCTTGTACTTCCCAATTATTTACTGTTATTGTTGATACGTATTGTCACAGCTGATTGCCAGGGCTGCCGAATTCGACTTTTAGTGTTGAAAAGCGCCATAAAAATAAAGAACTGTTCAAGATTTTATATTGAATGAACTAAATCAAAAAGTCAAAACCAAAACAAAAGGCAAAATGAAGCGCTTAGATTAAATAAAGTTAACACACAAAAAACAGAAGCACACAGCTTAAAATTTATTATATTTGTTTAAATAAGAAATAAAGATGAAATGCCTTATGTTACATTTTATAGATAAATATTTTTAAATAACGATTTCAATTTCATTCTTTCGAGTACAATGAATGCGTGATTGACAGCCATAAAAATTTGAAACGTTTTTTGCTTGGCGACCAGTTTAAAAATATGTCAACGATTTAAGCACCACTGAATATTTTAACAATCAATAAATTTCATTTCATCAAATTGTATACTGATAAAAGATCAGATGAAAATAAAAATAGCCTGTTTTAAATATGGAATCGATTCATGCCTAAGTCCCGGATTGTCTAAAGGTTATGCACGCACCCATTCAGACAGTCAGCCAGTCAGGCAGTCAGGCAGTCAGCCACTTGTTATTAAGATGAAATTTGTGTTAAGGTCAGGGTGACCAACAAAAGTCATGCTGTCATTGTAGATGTTGTTGTTTTAACGCATTTTTCAATATTTTTGCAACAAACTGTGTAGCTTTTGTTGATATCTTACAGAAGATGCGCTCCAACTGGTTCAACAGCACTTAAAAAACAAAACTGGTCTCTCATATTAATTTACAAGCAATATAACCAATTTTGTATATTTTCAAAATATCATGTGTGTGGGCCGGTCCACACACACACACACACACACACATACAGTTTGTAGTTAGCAATTGCAGTTGTTGAGTTTTCAGAACTGGAAACGACCAATTGGGCATCATTTTGACCATAAATATAAAAGTCTTTATGTGCATGAAATTGAAATTACTTAATATTTAAAGGAAAAACACTCATTTTATGCGAAATGAAAGTCACTCAGATCCAACGGTAAAACTAATTTATTTGCATAAGCGACTGCGATTAAATGTTTCAAATAAGTGATTATAACAATTAATAAAAGCGCGGGTAAAAAGGGCTTAAAAAAAGAAATTTAATTTACGGATTACGCATGGGCACCACAAGGGATCACTTTTATTTCCCAACTGTGTGTGCCGACTGAGCGGTGTCTAGCGCTTCTTAGAGGTAAATAATATAAACCATGAACGCTGTCACTGCATTGTTATTTGTTGATGTTTGTTGTTGTGCTTAGTAGTTGTATTTTTTATTTATTTTTCGTTTTGTTGTTGTTGCACTGCTGCTGACTTTGCGCTTTTGCAGCAGCAGTGGCAGCAGCAGCAGCAGCAGCACATCTACTTAAGTTTTGGTCTGGACAACGCGGCTTCATGCTGCCAACGGCATCTACTTGGGGACTACAAGCCATTGTTATGGGTAGGAAAAAACGCAAAACGAAATTTATAAAAACGTTTGTTTTCGTAATACAATTTTGATTACTTCTTTAACGCCGCAGAGCCTCGACACATCCCATTGATGGCTTTGTTTGCCTCGGCAGCGACGGCACGCTCGGCTTTGATTTATTACCGGTGGGCGCCCAACAACAAAGGCAAAAGCAAAAGCAAAGGCAAAGGCAATGGCACGGTAGCAGCGCGACGGCGGTAACAGTGGCTAAGATGGACGCCCCTCCAAAGGCATGTCTATTTGGTAATATCTTTGCATTAATTGTAACAATAATGCTGGACTAGCCCTGATTCCCAATAGACATTAACTCATGTTCATGCTCATCATTAGATCACGTAGGAAGTGCAGTCGAACTGTGAATTGTGGCGTTTTTGAGTTCGTCATTTTGAATACCGGTAACACTCCGCTATGGGAGCAGAGCGGCTGCAGAGCAGCAGCAGCAGCAGCTGACATAATTTCTGTTGGGCATAATATTAACTATGGATCTGTGGAGCTGTGGAGCTTTGGAGCTGTGAAAAGAGTTGTCTCGAGCTGCGAGGTAATTTCATCTTTCGGACGGTCTGTTAAAAGAGCATCTTCACAAAAGTCAATGATGTAATCAAATGAAACAATCGATGTTTGGATACAGTCGATCACCGAAAATCGCTGGGATTGCAAAACATAATATATCAAAGGGGAAATCATCTAGATTGGCCCACAAATGCCAAATTAATGCAGCTAATGATTAGAACGTCGGGCTCTATAAGATTTCAATTTGCCTCACAAAGAGTTGCCGCACATAAAAAACGAGCTTAATAAATTGCTATTCAATTCTAGACACTAAGGCCACAAAATCAAAAATAGAATTGCAAAAGAACAGGATCTGTTCTCTCTCTGTTGAAATATTATTATAGAATTTGTGTTCTAGCGAATAAATTAAATATTTTGTTTCCATCTTTTGACTATGACGTCCGCCGTCTGCCGTCTGCCGTTTGCCGTTTGCCGTCTGATAGACAAGCTCAACCCAAGTTCTGAACCGGCCTGTCAAAATAAACAAACAATAAAGATACAAATGCCCTCAGCATAGACACATTCGTTTTCATTTTTCATTTATTATTTGCATAATAAACGTCTACAAATATATGCAGAAATGTTGAAACGTGTGCGCCATTGGAAACACTCGCGGATGGTGGCAATGTTAACAGAATGTTAACCACATGTTATTCATATGTTAAAACTGACCTTGAGCGACATTGGAAATGCCCCTGTGCCTGAGAGCGGGTATTTAAAATTAGCTTCTAAGTTTCACGCAATTATATCAATTATTTTCTATGTTTTCCGGCTTTGAGTACATTGAAACTAGAAACAAAAGAATCGATATTTTCCTCTAACACACACATTGCCTCCTTCTTCCTACTATTAACTGCGCGTTGATATTTTACTTCAACTTTTGTTTTTGAAATGAAAGGAAAATGCCAACAGATTAAATTAAAATCCTCTTTTCTTTATCCTCTGCCATTTCTCCATTCTGATTTGTTTATTATTTCACCTTTTTTTTTATTCCGTTGCGGTTACCATCTGCACATTGGAACAAACATGAATGAAATAGGTGAAAAAGAGGGGAGTTTTGAATAACTAAAGTTATTTAACATTTAAATTTACACTGCCACTAAACTTAAAGCTTAAGTTTGGCTTCAATAATTTTAAAATTGTGCTAATGATGATATTTAAATATTGATAGGGAGTAGACTATCAATAATACTGAATCAACAGATGGCTTTTAATTTTATGTGTAACTGCAATTAAGTACTATAAAATACAATTAAGGAATTTAATGTGTTACTTTAATTAAGTACTTTTAAATTTATTCAGGATAATTTTGAAAGTCTAACGGTAAATATATATTCTCTTTATATTATTTAGCTTTAAGAGTGATAAGAGATAGGATTCTTATATTTTGGTAAAATTTCATAAATAATAATTATTAATCAATACCGCCTAAAAGAATAGTTTATTTTATTAAAGTCTTTAATTAATATGTTGCTTGGTTTAAGTATTTGCCATAAAATAAGTAGATAGCCTTAGTTTTTATCCTTGAGATGAAGTTTTCTCATATGCAAAGTTGCAGGTTGACCACTGTACGCCGTCGGCGTCGACTTCAAGACAATGTTTAAGCCAAGCTTTATTCGTCGTAGCTGACAGCAGCCAAGTTTATTAAAAGCGCCGAACTCGTGAGCTACGGACGTGTTTTGCTACGCTCGAGCGCCTCGCGCATCGCATCTTTACCGTTTCATCGTCCGCCTCTGCGTCCGTGTTAGTCTTCGTTTCATCTCTCGTTGTGCCTGCGAGTCGTGCAATCGTGTCACAATTGATTGAATTTTATGTGCAGTCGCGTCAAGAAAAAAGAAAAGAAAAACAACGACAAAAAATTAATATTACATATTATTTGTATTTGGCAATCAGGCTTTCTGTGCACTTCGGCGCGTATTGCGTCTTCGCTTTGTGAATTTTTGTCACCCGAAGCAGCATCCCATGGACCTGGTCGCCACTGTCTTTGGCGTCGTTGTTATTCTGCCCACGCGCAAATTATTCTTCGCGGCTTGAACTCGTCTTGTGCTTTTTTGGCAATGCATAATTCTAAATCGGCGATCGCGTGACAAATTGGAGTTAAGCAACAACAACAACAACAACAACAACAAAATCGAAAAAAAAAACCAAAAACACAAACCGATACTTACAACGATAATACAATAACAAAACTAATATTAACCTCTCAAGTTTCAAAAATGCAACTCAATCGCGGATCTACCTGCGTTACCGTTATGCTGCTGCTAGCGGTGGCGCTTCTGAGCATCGACGCCGTTGCCGGGAGGCCTGGTATACATAACACATCTCTATATTTGTCCATATCTGTGTCTCTCTATTTATTCTCCGATCTCTATCCCCCTTCGAAGTCGTAATCAATTTGCATGGCTATATGATATTTAATTTATGTTTGCTTATTGTTTCCTTCTCGCATCACATCTCCCCCCTCACCCAACTTCGCCCCACTCCGCACCACTTTCCTGGATTAGATTACGTTTTCAATCGTCTATCAGCTCAAGCCCCGGCTTCCAGTCAGTTCGTGGCTGTTTGTTTTGAAACCTCTTTTTTTCCTTCAATTTAAATTGAAGCGTATTGTTTTTGCATCTGCTGAGTCATCGGGAGATGCGCAGTTATATGGTAAACACCTCCTATTCTTATCCGAATACAATTTGTGGATTGTATCGGTATGTGGTATACTATACACAGGGCTTATCTCATCACTTTTTATTAATATAATTATAATTCTAATTTGTGTCTAAATCAAAAGATATTTTTAAATCACTTTTCAGGCAGATTAAATATGTATTAAATTAGAATCTAAAGTTCAGAGTCACGCATAAATAATCTTTTAATTTAATCAGTTTGACAATGAAATATATAAAAAGCGATTGAAAATGTACAGATCTTCGATATATATGTTTTTAATTCCCCCTCTTAACTAACTAAACAATGGGACTAACAATTAATTCCTTAATGCAAATTCTTCTCGATTTAAAATTATTTCTATAAGTGCTTCGTCCATGACCCAAATTAAATTAAGCCTAATCATCATCTGCTTATTTGTGGTGGACTTAAGACTTAGACAATTAACTAATTACCCATTCCAGTCGATTTCTGTACTAACTTAAACCCTGCCTGTGGCACAGGCTGCTTTAATTATCCGGCAAATGCCCCCGGGCAAAGGTTGCCTCTACTTTCGATAAGTAGAAATTGAACGATGTCGAATTGGGAAACTGAACGAATATCATTTGTCAGCGCTCCCAGCACTTCAAAGGGTCCCCCAAGTCGCGGTGGCGACAATAACATCTCGGTCCCTAGGGCTGAGGTTGCTTGTGTCGACGAAATACAAGAAGCCACAGGGTAAAGTCTCGAAAGCCCCAGCCCTTATGTAAGAGTCATCTGAGTGACTGGCGTGGTATTGGTTTCAGCGTCGTCTTGATCTGCATCTAAACGGGAGTCTCACCCGAGTGAAGACTGTCTCCGAGCTTCTTCAACATTAATTCCCTGCTTTCTGCCTGCGACCCAAATTACCTTAATTGACTCTAAGGACGGCTTAAGGAACTCAACGAAACTTTCATGTGCCAATGTCAGAGTTAACTGCCTTTAAAGGGGAGCCACAACAGCCGAAAAGTAAAAGAAAGTAAAAGCAGGAGGACTTCCAGCTCATAAGGAAGGTTAGGGCGAAGTCTTGGAGTGTCAGGGAGCAGCCTTCGTAGCTCTTGGGCATTTCAAAAGTGGCACGTTATATTGAGAAATTGAACTCTACTTTAATAAAAGATCAACATGTTTTATGTGGTAATTCTACATATGAAACCAAAGGGTAAAAATTTGCCTCAAATATTGTTTTTAATTACCAAGTAAATCGATACTTGTGATCGTAATTATTGGCAGCTTCCATTAGCCGATTAAAAACTTCGATTGTACGTGACATGAAGGGGTACTAAATTTGGGCGGGGCACGCCTCTTGCTTAAGCCAATTAAAGGTGTGCGAATGGGTATAACAAACATGCGGTTAAACATGTAAGAGGCAGGTAGGAGGACATGTGACCCCATAAAAGACGGTATTATTTATTTACAGTTAGTTACAGCTTAGTTAATGCGTCTTCCACACTCAACCCTCAACACTCATTTGATAATTGGCCAAAAAAAAAGCTAAACAGATCAAGGAACAAAGTCATTACCTTTGAAACTCGACATTGCTTGCTGTGCAGTTCAACTACCAAGTCCGAAACTAAGCACTCGTTGAAGTTTCCTCAGACTCTAATGGCTTTCCATTAATAAAGTACGATTTCCCCACAGTTAGCTGTGGGTTGTGGGCTGTGGGCTGCTGCCGCGGGAGGAGTAGTGAAGACACGAACCCGAAAGCCAAATGTGATATTTAGTTTATTTCATAATGAGGGACCGTTTGTCAGATTGCCTGCTCTTTCCGTGGCGGAAATTATCTCTTTTCGTGTAAGTGTGTGTGTGTGTGTGTGTGTGTGTAACCTTAGCTTATTTGCCAACAACGATTATTATCATTGCGGTGTTTTCATTTGTATCCAGCATCAGTTTGCTTATCATTGCCCAAATGACATATATTATTTTAAAGCAGCAGCCCCCTCCTCCACCTCCCCTCCTTCCCTGCGTTTCTCCACTGTGTTGTCTTTTCGGCTTTTACCAATTAAGGCTGATCGCTGATATTAAATTGTGTGGGTTCTGCGAACTTCAACAGCTCAATAAGTCGATAATTCAGGGTCGAAGATGATACATGATACAACGATCGTGGCCAGAGATTAATGAAAAAATGGGAAAAAAACATTACATTTGCCACTTTTATGTTTGTTTGTTTTGTTTTATTGTATTGAATTTTTTTTGTTTTTTTGCATGTTTGTGTACAATATTTACGAAGGTTGCGTTAATGGCCAAAACTTGTCAATAGTCAAGCAGCCAGGCTAACAAACTGTAAAATTGGCAAGCGAAGTAAAGAAACAAAAAACATGATAATAAACTTGATTTGTCCCATTGTCTCTTTTTTTTTGCTGGTGGGTGCAGATGTCGTGAAGTTAATCAATTAAAAATATAATTATAAATGATATTCATAGGAAATAAAACAAGAATTCATTTGCTTCTCCCAAATGTGATCGACCCCAATTAATTCCTTCGAGTGCTACAAAAATGTTCTTTTATTTAATGATTCACATTTATAGCTTTCCCTACGTAGCTGATAGATCCAAGGGAAACTCAATATTTTAATAGAAAGATTTCCCTAGCTTAAAAAAATTAATGGATTTAATCGCAACGATCGACAGGTGATTTCCCTCAGCACTTAACTGATTGTCGCTAACATTGAAACTGTGCCCATTCATTTGACACATCCTGAGATGCGTTTCACGATGTACTGAGATTTTTTTATAATGCTATCATTTCGTGTATCAAATATTCCCAGGCTCAGAAAACAACAACAAGTAACAATGCGAAATTAAAAAAAAAACAAGCATTAAAAACTTGCTGGGGGCTCCCATTAAAATGGTTCTATGTGAAGCCACATCCAATGAGAATCAATATGAGGAACTATATTAGTTTACTCGGGAACTCAATGGCTTTAAGTAATTAATTAAGCCATGTGTCTAGCCTCCACAATGCATGGCTATTCCCCTTAGGATCGATCATATCGCACATTTGCGATCTGCGGACGATTCGTATTTATGAGCCTCAGCTTGAAGCGCGTCATGGCGCTTGACGTCTTCAATGAGAATTGGCGAGAGTTCAGGGACCCTAAGACTAGTGATGTATTATCCGAAACTGATAAACAGTCATTCAAAGTGGTGTCAGGCAGAAGTCGAGAGTCATGATACTTTTTTCAAATGTTCAGCTTTTTATAATTTATTATTTAAACCTCAGGTGAATACAAAGAACAACATAAATCAAATGACGATGATGATTCCTATGCACGTATGCTAAACAGCCGGAACTTGGTCGGAGAATCTAACGCCCATCCTTGTCGTTTGAACTATTGGTAAATCTCCGTACTGATTACTACTTGTCATCCTCTCCCTCTCCCTCTCTCTCTCTCTCTCTCTCTCTCTCTTTCTCTCCCCGGGACTGTGCGCCTATTCCCGTGCCTAACAGCTCGCCTTATGGCTTGGATCAACTTTGTTAGTCACGTTAGGTAAAAACCGCATTCTATCGCTTTGTATTCAGAATTCCCCCGCATCTTAATTAAAATATTGTATCTACATCTCCACAGATACAAAAAGTATCTTTATTCGCAAACTGCTGTTAATTGCCTTTGTGCATCTATCAAGCACGAGCCCGACTCTGATTTCATGTAAATTCCAGTATTTCGACGAACGAACAATGACATCTAAGAATAAATAGATTAAATATAATAAACATGCTAAATATTAATTAAGGAAAAATAATAAATTCATTAAATATGGAAAATATACCAATTATAATAATTATAAAAAATATATTAAAAATAATAAAAGAAAAATATAGTGAGTAATACAGATAAATAAAAATAATAAATAATAATTTAAAAAATATAATAAATATAATTAATAAATAAATAAATAATAGGAACAATAAAAAATGAAAATATAATAAATGTAATTATTATGGAAAATATAAAAATAATAAAAATATAAATAATTAATAAATAAATAAAAATTATATAGGAAATAAAATAATTAAGTATAGGACTGAATGAGGCTTTAGGGCCAGGCACATGAGGGACATGAGGAGCACGATAAAGCAGTGCACTGCTTGCTTGGGAAGCAGTGCGATTCATTCACTGGTATTCCCCTTGCCATTTAGTGAGTAAATAGTGTTTTATCCGAACTCCTCGGGTTTTCCACTTGCCTTGGGTGTCATACGCAAGTCGATGATTCGCAACGACTTAAATGAATATTTTATGTGAATACTATGAATATTTTCGAAGAGCGGCAGAGAAAAACACAAGCGTCAAAGTGTCAAAGGCAATCCGGCTGAGGCTCCGGTGGGCATCCAACGCCGTTGAGCGTAGACACGGGGCGTTGCTCATGATGAATAAGGTTAATCTAATCAAGTTTAACTAGTTTAGCCTGTGGTATAATCAAACTTATATTTATTGAGCTGGTGCGTCATTCAGTCGGTCGTTTTGTGCTTCGAACTTAATCTAGAGATTGTTATTTTTCCCTCACAAATAGAAATTTCAATGGGACGCGCAAATGTCAGGGCAGCAATGAAAGACTTTGGGAACGAACGCGACCGCAGTTGGAGAGGGCGCAGAAACAGTTATTCAATCAGAGTGTTCTTTGAAATGCAGAACACTCGGAATGAAGTCCATTGTGGCGCGGATTAATGCGAATGCATAGAAAAGGCGCTTTGATTTGATTTCAATGCAGCTCCAATTGAAATGTTTATTTGGTCATTTTTTTTTTGGTGTTTTGTATTCTCAATGAAAACAAAAGACTTAGGCAACAAACTTGATTTGTCGTCAGCTTAGCACTTGACACACACACTCACACACTCACACACACACAACCTTTGTATTTAATTACTAATCTGCATGGCGTGACTAACTTCTAAAATTGACTTTCCGTACGCTTGTTGAGTGTCAACTAAAACTTTTCTGTAAATAACAACAAAATAAAAACAGCCCCAGCACCAACAGCAACAACAACAAAACAAGAGGCGAGGAGGCGAAGAGGCGAAGAGCGCAGCGGGAGCAACAACAAAGGCTGAAGTGTGCGAGATAAGACGTCGACATCTCAAATACATGGCCCATTTAAGCCAATGTCAATCAATCAACGGCAATGGCAGCCAAATTGGCAATGGGCCACCCACAAGCTGCCACATTTGCCTCATCTTCAGTGCTCGAAAGCCGCTGAAGCAGCCTCAGCCTCAGCCTTATCCTCTGCCTCAGCCGCGGTCGCAGCAGCAGCCGCAGCCGCAGTCGCAGTCGCTGTCGCTGTCGCTTCTTCTATGCCTTCTGTTTCTAACACTTTTGAACTCCCCGAGACTAAATTGCGGCGTTGGCATTTTGTACCTTACCATTCCAAATGACATACATAATGACCATAAACATTAAGCATCATTGCGTTCATACAAGCATATGTAAACATGTTAGTTGCAACCACAATACAACAACAACAACTACAACAACTACAACTACTACAACAACTACAAACCCCACAAAAACAACCACAAATTTCCCCCCTTCTCCGCAGATGTTCGGCAATCGCCATTTTCATTAGAGTTGCAACCGCCATTGCTGGAGGCAACATCAGACACGGGGGCCTTCAGTGCGGGCAGCGAGCGGACCATCGATAGCTACGGCAACCCAATCAACGCGCTGCGACCCATCGACACGCCCGATGGGCGGAAGGTGGTCAGCGCGCAGGGCGTTCAATTCGAAATTCCAAACTATGCATCGGGCATTACTGAGATCCGCAAGCCTGCCGATGACCTCCTGCCACCTCATATTGGTGAGTTGACAACGACAAACACCACAACAGCCACAGCCACAGCCACAGCAACAACGACAATTGCAACTGCAACTGCAACAGCCACAGCCACAACAACAGCAACAACAGCTGCGAGCAGTGCAGCCCAGGGACACACCAGCGGTGCAAATAGAACAAATAAAAGTGCCGTTCCTCCGATTCCCACACAAGAAACACACACAAGTGTAGCAAGTAGCATGCCAGCACCAGGTTCAGTTAGCACCACTAGCACCACCAGCACCACTAGCACTAGAACTGCTTTCACGCCTAAAGTAACATCACCATCACCATCGCCAGCACCCACCGACACTCCCCTAACCCCAGCCACAACCATCCCCACAGTCACACCCCCAACCTCATTGATAGCCACACCCTTGCCCTCCCTCACCGTCACCCTCACCCGCAATCGCAATTGCAAGGACTCACTGGTAGAGTCATTAGGAGACTCGACACATGCAAAGCGCGACTCATCCGCCCAGAGATATGTTATTGCAGCAGCAGGACCCCAACACGCCGCCCCTCCATTTAGCCTGCTCACACTTAACCCACATCTTGGTCCCGACTCCCCGACCTTTAACGTCCACCCCCTAACAGCGTCAAAACAGACAAACTCTAAGCGCAAATTCTCAACTTCAACTTCAACTCCAACTCCTTCCCCACCAGATGCCATTGCGGTGGCGCAGCCCACCTCGGACACTGAAAGCACCGACAACATCTCATTTGCACCTGCACCAGCCACATCACTAACACCACCAAACCTCGAGCCACCAACAACGTCGGAGGATGTCGCCGTCGAAGTGGAGAAAGCCCAGTTGATTCCCCTGCCCCAGCAGCAGCAGGAGGAAAGTGCCCAAGCCCCCCAATCGACCGGAGGCGCCTTGCCAGAATATTTGCTGGAGCTGCAGCAGCAGGACCCCTTCATCGGCGGCCCTGTTCCATGGATACCTTCCCCTAACGGGGCACCGCTCAGTGTCATAGCGTGGGATCTTTTGCCGCCTCTGGAAACAGCGCCGGAGCCCACAGAACCCATAATCATCACCGAGGATCAGCCCACAAAGTACGTGGTCGGCACGAAGCAGCCGGGCAGCCAAAACATTCATATTTCATTGAGCAGTAAGGGCTTGGAGTCGGCGGAACCTGCTCTACTCAAGCCCGGCCAAGTGACCGTCGTGCCCCTCAACCGAGACGGACCCGAAGATCATGGCACCAACGCACATGTGGGCAGCACCACGCAAAGAAATCCTGGAAGATTCCCTAGTCGCAACCGCGGTACAGTTTACTACAGCACCGCCTCAACGACCCAACGGCCACGTCCCACGATAAGCTCCACCAGCACAACCACCACCAGTACCACAACGCCGACTCCAACTACGAGAAGGACCACAACAAGAACAACAACAAGGGCGCCTACAACCACAACAACAACCCCTCGTCCACACCTGACGATCGGTACGTCGACCGCAGCGCCGGACCCCTCGACCTTCTATAAGCTGGACAATGAGGAGAGCTACGCGTATACCCTGCCGCCTTGGCTGCAGGAAGTGACCGATCCGGACCTGGATGTGGCAGTCACCTTCATCGTGCCGACAGACAATGACAAATACAATCACAGCTTGGCGGAAGATTTGGAACCTCCATTTGAGCCATTTATTGACCTACACAACATTCAATTAACGCCTCCACCGGTGGCAGAGTCGACGAGCACGCGAACGACACCCACCACACGCCGCACCACAACGACAAGCACAACCGCAGCGACCACGACATCAACAACGACGACGACAACAACTACACGACGTCCGTCGACAATCACTGCACCCACCACAACGCGCACTACTGACGCACCAATTTTCAGAGCACACACCACTGATAGACAACGACAACAACAACAACAACAACAACAACAAAAACCACTAATCCCATCCACAACCTATACAGCATCAACACCGGAGACGCCCGTGGACGCCAACCCGTTTGACTCGGCCACACTCCCGCCCTGGCTGAAGGACTTTGACTATCCCGATGTTGGTCCCGGAGTGCCCTACAATCCAGACAACTTCAAGGACACACCAGTTGAAAGTAGCCAGCAAAGTGGAGGTAGTAAACCCAATGACTTTCAGCCACATGGCTTCACCAATAGTCGCATCACACCTCTGCCAACAACCACAACAAGAACCACCACCTCAACGCCATTCGTAACCTCCTCCTCTGCTTTTCCATCTAAAGTCACGCTTCCGCTTCCAGGCACCAGCATCACCAGTCAGATTAAAGATGACCAAGAGTTGAGCACTATAAAGCCACCGCTGGTGCTGATACCACCAAACGTCAGTAGCGACGAGTCGGCTTCACTTAGCAGCAGCAGCAGCAGCAGCACCGTTAGGGGCAACCATTTGACCTCATCCAGCACCGACTCTACCCCCAATCCTACTACAAACTCTCTTACACCTTTTGCAGCCCGCTTCGACACCACTGCTCCTGGCCAGAAAATAGATTCTCCAACACTGCCTCAAGTCGCCACTCCCACTGAGCAGCAGTTCCCACCCGTCAACGGCTTCACAGCCGACACCAGGAAGTTCGAGTACACAAAGAGCGATGAGGGCAAGGTCATCAGTACTCCCGTCAGTACACAGCGCAAAGGTAGGTTACGTCAATCTGGGGGCTTGGACGTTTGCCATACATCATTGTGACCGCACTCCATTCCAGATCCACAGAACAACAGCGTGTACCACAGCTCTTCGTCGATTCCTCCGCCAACCGGCAATACGGGCAAGTACACCGGCGGGTTCGGAGCACCAGCTGGCCTATTGCGTCCACAGGTCACCTCCAAACCGGACATCTACGTCGCTGGTGGCGAGCACGAATTCAGCTTCAACATGAAAGCTAACAGGGCACGTCCAGGTTCCACTGTCAATGCCAATGCCAATGCGAATACTGGTCGCTACACCGGAGGCTTTGGTGCACCAAGCGGAATTCTTAGTCCCCAAGCTGCACCAAGACCGTTCCAGCAATCCCAGCAGTCCCAGCAGTCCCAGCAGTCCCAGCAGTCTCAGCAGTCCCAGCACTCCCCACAGCCACAACAGACACGTTCACACACACAATTCGCTGGCTCCGATCCCAGTCACCATCAGAGTCGCTTCGGCGGACCACCTGGCATCCTCGTGCCCTTTGACAATGTTCCGCGCACCGGGGAGCAGTAGTTCCAAGACGTCCTGGCGTTTCTTATAGCTTAAAATTGCTGGAAGTACTTTTAATTATTTATAACAAGTAAACGTACCTATGATAAAGGTTTCCAAGCTACAATTTTGGGTGGAACATAACTGTAAACTGTTACCCTAAGGCCACCCTCAAGATGTACGACCTTGGAGCTTCATTCCGATATTGGCATATGTACATATAATGTAAAATATTATTTACATAATAAATTTTGTAAAACACGAAAATAAATCTTCAATCGTTAATTTAATTATTACTAGGATATAACTTTTAATAGAAACTTACGTAAATCCCAAAAGTCATCATTTGTCAGATGACAAAAATTAATGGGCGACAGCTGCGCCCTGTACTTTTATTTGGAACCTTAAGCGTGTCCAATAATGAGGCGTTTAATTGGTTTTACTCCGAAGCTGCCGTCGAATCATTAGAAACCCATTAGCAACTCTGGACAACATAGACGCCCACGCGTGCGATTACAATTGTCTACGCACGAAGTGCAAGAGTAACCAGACAGATGTGGACAGCAGCTAGCAGCTAGGAAAGACTTGGATCTGAGATTATGGACTGCGATCATACCCTGCACAATCTTTCCGAGTATCTCTGTCAGGGGAACTTGCCAAGTGTTACCAGATAAATATAAATAATAATCGCCTCATGTCTCTTTGTCTGCTGGGAGTAAAGCTATAATTATTATGGCAATGCAATTATAAATTATAATTTTTATGGATTTTCATTTGTAAAAGTTTCATCAAATTAAAGTTCGTTTTGTCGAATGGAATAAATGAAGGGGTATATGATGCGTGAATGACTTTTGAATCTTCATTAAAAGTTGAACATGAATCGGTTATGTTGAATAATTTGTCGTAAGGGTATAAAAAAACACGTCCAAACTTGATTATGTAACGCCTTTTTAATACCGCTTCTATCAAATTGGTCATTCTTTAATGAAAAAAAAAATTAAATCGTTGAAATTTAGTTTCATATTGATTAAGTATTTCATTCATATCACACAAAACTTGGAAATATTATATCATTTGTTAAAAACTTCAGCAGTCAATTTGCATAAACACATATAATAAATAAATTTGTTAACATATATAATATTTCTTTTCGTTTAAAATAACGTTTTTCTTTCATTCTACACACAAAGACAACAAAAATGTACATTTTAAATTTCTATTAGCGCGTAATTGTTGGTTATGTTATTTAACAGTCATCAGCTGATTCAAAACATTTGAGTATACTGAAAGTTGGCTGCGCAACTAATTTAGCGCTAAAAATGCGCATGTGTCCCATAGCATTAAGCTCTGTATTGACTAAATTTGCCCAAGCTCTTCTGGTGGGGTGGGCGTGACGTAAACGTCCTTCATTTGACTTTGAACTCAAGCAAAACGCGAATGCTCAATATAAAGTCGATTTAGATAGAGCAGTTGCAGTTGGTTCCTGACGGGTGAACAGAGCGAAAGTGAAAGTGTTATCCAGACAAAGTAGAAGCAAAAAATAAAAAAAAAATGTCGAAAATTGGTATTAACGGTTTTGGACGTATCGGCCGCTTGGTTCTCCGTGCCGCCGTCGACAAAGGTGCTACGGTTGTTGCTGTAAGTTAAAATATTAATCCTAATATGTAATTTTAATACACAAATACGTAATTTTGATAATTTTAATATGTGTCTTCTGCAGGTTAACGATCCATTCATCGATGTCGAATACATGGTCTACTTGTTCAAGTTCGATTCCACTCACGGCCGTTTCAAGGGCACAGTTGCTGCTGAAGGCGGTTTCCTGGTTGTGAACGGTCAGAAAATTACCGTTTTCAGTGAGCGCGATCCTGCTAACATTCAATGGGCTAGCGCTGGTGCTGAGTACATCGTTGAATCGACCGGTGTTTTCACCACCACCGAGAAGGCATCAGTTCACTTGAAGGGCGGTGCAAAGAAGGTCGTCATCTCGGCACCCTCTGCTGATGCCCCCATGTTTGTGTGCGGTGTGAACTTGGATTCATACAGCCCAGACATGAAGGTTGTGTCAAACGCTTCTTGCACTACCAACTGCTTGGCTCCTTTGGCTAAGGTTATCCATGACAACTTTGAGATTGTTGAGGGTCTCATGACCACTGTGCATGCCACCACAGCAACTCAAAAGACCGTTGATGGCCCATCCGGCAAGCTGTGGCGTGACGGTCGTGGTGCTGCCCAAAACATCATTCCAGCATCCACTGGTGCCGCTAAGGCTGTCGGCAAGGTTATTCCAGCTTTGAACGGTAAACTCACTGGTATGGCTTTCCGTGTGCCAACCGCCAATGTTTCCGTTGTTGACTTGACTGTGCGCTTGGGCAAGGCTGCCAGCTATGATGCAATTAAGGCTAAGGTCCAGGAGGCTGCCAACGGTCCATTGAAGGGCATTTTGGGTTTCACCGACGAGGAGGTTGTCTCCACCGATTTCGTTAGCGACACTCACTCATCTGTCTTTGATGCTAAGGCTGGCATCTCCCTCAACGACAACTTTGTCAAGCTTATTTCCTGGTACGACAACGAGTTTGGTTATTCCAACCGTGTCATTGACTTGATCAAGTACATGCAGAGCAAGGATTAAATTCAATAAAATATCTACTGCTTCTTATACAACGTTAACTTCTCAATACGCACAAACAGGAGGTCTAGCATTTACCTATAGATGAAAATAATGGATACATTATTCCTGCATACGCATACACAAAAAATAGCCCATTAGTTCATCTACACGTACATACACAGATATAGTTGTCGTTCATAAAACCATACATATTTCGTGTGAGTTTTGTATTGTTACACCAACATAACTACTCTCCTGTTTGAAAATCGGCGCAAAAACAGTTAATTAAATTATATAACATTATCTCGTTACATATGTATGAAAAATAAAAAAACAAATACCAAATATGATGAAGTCTTATTAATTATTGTGAAATTTGTAGCATGCCTATGAACACTTGGTAAAACACAGGCTTAATCCATATGAACAAATACTTTATTAAGATCGCCGCATTTATTTTTATTAAACATCTATGTTGCCATACATATATGATATGTATTTATAAATTCTAATAAATATTCATATTGCTCATTTCTATTCCCCTACACACATGTGTAAGTACATATGTATGTACATACATGTGCAAAACCTAGCTGCTGCAAGATTGCCGGCAACAAAATGTGACCTTGACAGTGAAATAAAGTATATCTTAGTGGTAAATAGTTAAAAGTTTGTTATTAAAGAGAGCATATAAAAGTAAAACACACGCATATTCTTGAAAATATATATAATTGTGCATGTGCATGTATCCAAGGAAAATTATATTACATTGAACTCGCAATTACGGTTAATAACAGAACCATTTTGAGTATATTTTTTTAACATTACAGTTTGCGCTAAGATTTCCATAGCTGTTATTTTCAAAAAATATAATTACGAATTTCAGTAAAATTAATTATTTCTATGAAATAAACAATAAAAAATTTAATATACAAAAAACAGTTGAATATTTTTTAGATTTATTAGTTTGAATTGCTATTTTCATTTATTCAAATATTGATTAAATAAATTGAAAAGGAAATTAAAACAATTTAATCTCAAAGCTAACTTGGATATGACGTTGTTTTTAAATTTATATATTTTACATAAGCTTTGATCTGTTTGCTAAATCACTGATAAAAAATTTATATCATTTTTGATAAAATCCTTTTAATAACTATAAGTATTTTATATAAATAATATTTATTTTTATTAATTTTGTAAAAGAAAGATTTTTAAAGAAAATTGTCTCATTTTTGTTGAAGTATGATCTAGAAATGAAAGATCTGTTTTTACTGAAGCATGGTGTTGAGATGAAAGATATTTTTAATTTTTCTAACTTAATAAAAGCCTTAGATATATTTAATATATATAACAAAAGTTATAATATTATAAGCACAGAGATAATTAAGATAGAAGTGTGCATTTTTCTAGGCTGGGGCTCTAAGGAGAGCTAAGTCTTATTATTATTGCACTAATATTAATCTACGTACGATTAGTAATTAATATAGACGGTGCGTAACTAAATTGCTCTTTTTATTGATTAACTAGATTGAGTTGAAATATTTCGAGTATGAAATAGTAACAATAAACATGCAAATTAATATAACTTAAGACGTACAGAATAACTTTCCAGAGATTTCCCAGTTAACCACTTTGAATACCTAATTTAGTCTGCAGAAAACCAACTTTTAAATTCAAAACAAACTATGGATGGAACATCAAACATTACTGTGATAATAACTAATATTTATGGAACGAGATGCTGAATAATAATGTATATAAGATTTTGGGATCTTCTGTCTGTTACAGAACATTATATTTTACCTAATTTGCTATGACTAAGGAATAAATAGTTTACTTTTACAATAGGATTCAGAAAAATAAAAATTTAAGTTATTTAAGTACTGAAATATATACATATAAAATATGAGTAAGATAATTGGTTAGTATGAAGAGTATAAAAGAGGCTGTTAAAGGGAAACTGCAGCCACGACGACAAATTGCAGGACGATCCTTTTTTGAGTTAAATCTTATTTTAAAACACAACCTGAGCATTTAAAATTGTATTGTGCTCTAAAAATATATAACTATATATATAGACAGCCACAACTCATGGGAAAACTTTGGGCAAAGACCAATATCAACAAGTTCCTTCCGCTAGGGGCAATCTCTTTGCATGCAAGCGAGTTGCCACCCACAACAATCAAGCAATTGAAGCGATTAGAATCGACCTTCCCTCGGAATTGCTAGTATTTGTCAACAAAATAGTAAATGTCGCGAATACAAATAGATATTAAAGTTTAACCCACATACCAGCGCTTGAAATTGTCAAACTCTGCCCACCGAACCCACCCAGAACCAGAAGCAACTTCTTAGGGGCTCCAACTTGAACATATGCAAATATCATAATTTTCCTGCATATTCAACTACATGGAAAGGAAACAAGAAGCGGTTGTCAGGCTGAAGTTGGGTGAGGGCACACGACAGGGCTCAATATGCCCCCAAGACGTCTTCTGCTCTGGGTGGACCCCAATTTGGGCTGAGCACGTTAGGAAACACTGCAGGCAATTGCTTATGAAGCCTGGCAAGGAATATTGTTTCACCACGCCACGAAGGTTGCTGCCATGAGCAAACGAGCGGGGAACACGCAAGAATCGGGGCGTGCTTCTGGCTTCTGGCTTCTGGCTTCTGACTTCTGACTTCTGACTTCTAGCTTCTGGCGGCTCGCGTCTGTCAGCCCGTATCCCATTATGAAGACTGTGGCCTTAGACATCAAACTTATTTATTTACTCTAAAAACAATACACGAAAATTAATAGCAATTTGCATAGTTTTATAAATACTCATATGTTGCAGTAAATGGTTCCTACAGGGACTTTCCCTTCAGATAAATAAATCAGGCTCTCCCCTTAACTTATACAGCGAACTGCATAAGGGATAAGGGGGACTTTGTTCCTTATCAGCAGACGTATAATTGGCTTTGTTTTGCAGCTGTTGTTGTTGCTGTTGTTGTTGCTGCTGCTGCTGTTGTTGTTGCTGTTGTTTTTGCTGCTGCTGCTGTTGTTGTTGCTGTTGTTGTTGCTGTTGTTTCATTAGAAAGCCATTAAACAATTTGGGCTACATAAACGCCTGGGTAACGAATTGAGTTCTTAACGCACCGAAAATCAACAAACGCAATAACTAATCAAGAGGGACGGGCGATGTGTGCGTGACTTTCGGAATCGCATTAGAGTTTGCTAACAAAAGTCGGACTTATAACGATTTCAATTAGTTATCGACGGGTAGAAGGTAGATCTATATTTTAACCTAAAAACCGTTTATCGTGCTCTGCAGAATCAAGTTTGTTCAAGTTAGCAGGCAAATTGTTGAAATATTAAAACAACTTTATTAAAGTTTATTGAGGCTTGTCATCACATGCAAACTTACTTACAAAAGCCACAAAATCAGACAGAAACAACAATAAGTTGTGCCACAAAGGCGCTCCCCTTCACAGGACGCTGAGAAGAAGAAAACAAAAAACAAAAAACATGAAACAAGAAACAAAAACAACACAAGGGGCGAACAGCGAAGAGCCTTAAAAATGTGAAAGCGTAGCGGACAATTTAGTTCAAATTTGACAAGCGAGGAGAGCACACGGCTCAAGGATACTTACGGATATATTTTTAGAGTGTCAAATCTTTACAAAAACCGATGAATATCTAGTGAATATAGTGCAAGATTTTGAAATTTGAATTATTCAACTATATAAAATACAGTTTCAGTTGAACTGTTAATAAAGAAATAATAAAAAAGTGAAAAGCATCAGATTCAGAGAATTCCGTTAAGCAATAGGAAAAATGCCGCGCAAAAAACAAAAAGTAGACACAATCGAAGAAATTGAGACGAACATTAAATTACTTTGTGATCAGTCCAACAACCACATGAAAGTACGTGAATACTACAAAGCCCTAACCGGATATAATCAGGTAAATATAATACTCAAGCCCTACCATTAATTAGGAGCAGCAACAAATACAAAAATATTTTTATTTTCTAATAACAAAGCTACATTTAAAAAAATAAATTTTCTAAATTTCTTTTGAACGTAAATAGAGGCAGTTTATGCATCATATGAATTGAAAAGTAACTGCAAATAACAGATATGACTACTAGATGGCGCTTTCGAGCTTTGAAGCTTTTTTAAGGAGCATCACAGCACTAAGAGGTGAATTTGGTTTAGAGTGGTGAGAATAAAATTTGAAAAAGGAGCCAACATGCGGTTGGTGTGGTAAATTCAAAATGAAAACAAAGCAAAAGCAAAAACACCAACCAATTGTAGGGGAAAATACCCTGTGCAGTATAAAATTGTGTTTGATTTGCATTTTGGTTTTTGGTTAAGCAACGATTTTATTTATTTTTCATTACAAATTACGAATTTAAATTAACAACATGAAGAAATTAGGAATTAGTGAAATCAAGTGACTCCGATTTCGAACTCTGGTTATAGCCCATGGGTTCTGACAAGTCCAAGTCGTGCTACAGAATGAGTATTTACTACGGTATAAGTAAGTCTATATCTTTGTGCCTTCCGCTTTTCTTATATCGGCTTGGGTCATTCGATTATACGTATTTTGTCTAGCTTGTATTTGATTTGCATGTGTCTGAATGGCAAGTCCATAAATTTTTATTCCGTTTTTCCAAAGTGTGGCTGCTACGGAATTACACAGCGCCCTTTTACATCGGAGAGACATCCTGGCAGAGCAACGATTCAATATCGAAGTATAAGGTCACTTTCTGTTTTTGGTCTTTTGGGAATCAATAATTAATGTGGTGACTATTTAAATAAAAAGTATGTTGGATTGACATAAATAAATAAAGTGTCCCAAGGCTGCCCCTTAAGACTTTCACTTACTTTAGGGTTTCATTCTTACATTTTTTTATGTCCGTTTGTATGACGCAAGTGAGACTTATCCTTCATAGTTTAACATTCCGACAGAACAGAGATTCTGCTTTGGATGCCTTAGTCATTGGTGCATCACGGACACACGTGACAGTCTAAAATATTTGTGACACGCCTTGTGCTGCCTTGGGTTTCCTTGGATGTACCTTCCCGGTGCTGCAATGGGTACGATTTTTGTCGGTATTGAAAATGAATTTGGAGAATATGTCCCACATTCAGGGTTGGGAATCCTTAACTAATCAAATTGACTGGAACGTCCCTGCTAAGATAAGAAGAAGGAATTCTTTAAAATTGTTTTTATTACTTCTGGTTACCGTTAGTGCGAGTATTTCCAATACTTACTTTGGTGTCCAAGACTCTCACAGTTATACGGATATATACTCCTCCGGAAGATGCCACCTGTTGCTCGCTGTTACCCTGGCGATGAGCTTATGGTCCTTGACAAATAAAATACAAATGGGCCTTTAGAGTTCTTCTGATACACTTTAAAAGCTTTGAATCCTTACGGAGTATTATTAAGTACATTCAGTCGAGCTTCCGGCGAACAATTGTTGCGTGGAGACTTCGGATTTGCTGTAGTTTCAAAGTCACGGCTGCTGCCTCCGACCCCCTTCGGGCCCCAACACGTGGCTCTGTTATTTATTGTTTGTTATCGATTGGTAACCCATTTATAGTTCACCGTAGTCTCCTGGCAACAGGACAAATGGCAAATCAATTATCCATTGTTTGGAACTGTCAGCAAAGGTGTGAATTTTTCACACTCATCGAGTGGATTGAATTGAAGGGAAACGAAGACAATGTCCAGTGTGTTGAACAACATTCTTGCTGTTGACAAGGAGCAGGAGCTGCTGCAGAGCTTTATTCGCACCGGAGTCAATGCAGACGAGGAGTCCTTGGACGAGTCCAACAAAAGGTCAAAGGGTCGTGGTCGGGCCAATCAAAAGCCACCAATTTGGGAACGCCGCGACTCCTATGGCGCTGGTGGCAAATCGACAACGGAGCGTGGAGCCCGAGGAGCCAACAAGCATGCAGATGATGCGGATGCTGGGGGCACTAAGCGTGGAAACCGCATCGAAGCTGAGCTTCGCGCCGCACGCAAAAGAATCGAGGAGCAAATGATGAAAAAGAAGAAGCCCAAGGAAAACTTTGTCGACTTCTACACCGACAAGGATCGAGCGGCTGCCGTCAGTGCTGGTGCCTTTGACATTAAGCAGAGTCTCCAAATCAAACAGAAGCAAGACCGCAATGAGGCTCTCCTCATACCCGACGAGGCGGACATTAGTTCCATTATTGCGCTGGGTCTGAAAGAGATTAAGAACGCGAATCCAGAAAATGCAATCCAGTTCTTCTGCAAGGTCAACAGAGGCCGTCACTTCATATGGCTAACTTAACCCACAAACAATTTGAGCTCCAAATCTAACAGAGATCTCTTTATCCTTGCAGGCCCTCGAGCTTAACAGCACCGACATCAATGCCCTGATCTCGCGTAGCAAGTGCTACTTGCTTTTGGGTGAGGCATCCAAGGCGCTCCAAGATGCCGAAACAGCTCTTGCCGAGGACAAGAACAACATTCGCGCGATCTACCAAAAAGCAGAGTCCCTCTACTACCTTGGCCAGTTTGAGCAGAGCCTCATGTTCTTTCATCGTGGGCTGCGTGCCCGCCCAGAGCTTGCATCGTTCCGCCTGGGAGTTCAGAAGACCCAAGAAGCTATTGAAAACACAATAGGTACCAAGCCTCGATCGGGCGCGCCGATGCCGCCCGCCAAGAACAGCAAGCCCCGTAAGTCCGGCGATAACACTCCCAAGTCACAGACCGTGAACAGCGCTCGGCCCCACTTTGTGCGGCAGAAGCCCACCAAGGCGGACTTGGAGCGACGCAATGCACGAAAGCTGCTGGGTGAGCTGTGTGTGGACAAGGAGTACCTGGAAAAGCTTCTGCTGCATCCCGACCTGGTGCGTGCCGACACAAACACCGAGAACATATCTGCCTTGGCCAAGGAGGCCGTTTGCTTTCTGAACAAGCGGCAGGAGTTCTGGCGGCAGCAGCGGCCCTGCACGGCGCTGCCAAATCACAAGAATCTTCCCAATGATGCGCTTCCAAAGTGGTTCTAGGTTGAAGCCTATCCGAGTACAGTGATGCACGGATACAAGGATACAAGGATACGCGGTATTGAGTGTTAAGTTTCTGTTTAAAACACAACTGATTTTCCGCAATAAAATAAAATGGCCAATAACGGAATGTTTGCTCTCTCCTGGAATATCTGATTAATTATAATAATGATTATTATTATTTTTATTATTAATTAAACTGATTTATTCAAAGTGATTAACCTGTAGAACCATCGCCATAAGTAAGCCCCATTCAGAGCTGGCGGTCTGTCTGGGATGGGACCTCCTGCAGCTGAGGGTTGAAGGCAAAAGAAGAAGATAAATTCCTCCAATTAATTTTACCCAATTAAAAGGTTCCTTTATCATATTTATTGAATGCTTTAATTTGCTTTAATTTGCTTTATTCTGATTTTTTACAATTTTACATTTGTGTAACATCAACATTAAGTATTGCCATGTGGCATTGGTTTTAGTTTAAGTTTCGACTCCATGACTCTCACGACTTCATAGGTTCCTTCGGATCGAGAATATATATGTAGTATATCTGTGGTTATAACTCAACTGATTTCGAATATTAACAATCTGGAAGGAGCTCCCCGGCAGAGGGGCCCCCTCCGCGCTCATATATGAAACAATATCTGGCAACAAACTCTATTACTCTCTACAGTTATATAGTTTCAACTGACTGTCCACTACAAACAATAAATGGAATTCAGTATAATGATTTCTAATAGTTAGTCAATTAGTTTTGGTTATTAGTGTAATGGTGTTAGTGAGCTCGCTTTGAAGACCTTCCACTAACATATTCATTTATTTCATAATTTGACTAGGCCGTCTAAAATAGTTAAAGCATATACGTACATATAGTATAATAGTTTAATACTTCATTTAGTTTTGTTCAGATTTCTCGCTACGGTTAACTTTAAGCTTATTTGGTGCATTACCGAGTACCTCTGGCCAGTGTTGATCAAGTAATTCGATATAACATATAGTATAACAATAAAGATATAAAAATAAAAATAAAAATAAAAATATAAATAAAATTAAATAAACAAATGCGAACACGAGACACACTCGAAGCTAAGACTCGAGGCGTTCTCAGTTCGCCGCTCTCCTACGGATATGCATAATTAACACAAATTCTATTTTCAATTATTGCCCGGAAAGATGTTAACATTTAGTTATAAATATTGCTGGATCTACTTTACAATTGGCAAATATTGTATGCGTTTATATTATTATATATTTATATAGTTATGCGATCTCCAGATGTGCGGCACAACATCACGGAATGTACTTTACTGGGCCTTCAAAAGTGCGCAGTGGTGGAAAGCTGCTGTGAAGGGGATGAAAATATTTATCAGTATCACACATATATATATTTTGGTGTATATGTATTGGTTAAATCAGAAATATATATATTTTCGATTTCTCAAATATATATTTCCAAGTGGTAAATTTAAAAGCAGTTTAAGTTTGCCGAAAACTCGTCTTACTCAAGTACGAACTTTTTCACTGAATCTACAGCCTCCCATATGGTCTAGTGGCTAGGATATCTGGCTTTCACCCAGAAGGCCCGGGTTCGATTCCCGGTATGGGAAGTAAATTTTTTTTTTTTTTTTTTTTAAATCTATAATTTAAAATTAATATTTTTTTACTTGATATTTATGATACTTACATTCAATCAATCGTCCGCTTAGTTATTTACTGGGCGCGTGGGCAAAGGAGGTGCATTGCCACTGCGATTTGGAATGGGCGGCGGTCCACGGCCACGGTTGGGCAATGGTGGTGGGGGACCCAATGGAGGTGGGCCCGACGGTATCGGCGGCTGTCGGCGAACGTTTTCACTAGCTGCAGTAACTTGCGGGGGAGCTACTGGGGGTGGATGACGTGGTGCTGGTACATCGTCTTGGATCTCCTCGTATATGTTGCTTGCTGTTTCATAGGCAACATCTTGCGGCGAGGGCTGTTCCAGCGATGGTTGCTTCGACTGCCTGGGCGTCGAAACTGGTGTGCTCTGTTTGCTCTGCGTTTGGCGAGGAGGTGTGGGTGGAGAGGAGGGTAATGTGGCTGCAGTTGGCGAAGTTTTGCCAGAGGATGAACTTGAAGAGCTCAGGGACGCGGCGTGCAATGGAGAGCCCGGCTCTGAGGGCGATTGTCGTGACGGTGTGCACGAGATGGCGGTATCGCTCATTGGCGGCGGTCGTGACGGAGCAGCTGAAACAGGCTGCAGTGGTGCCTGCATCATTGGCTGTGGCGGCATCGGCGGCTTGGCTGGTTTGGGCACGATGCTGATTACTCCCACGTGTGGCAAGTGACGTGGAGAGTTCTTTGGAGACATTGGCATTGGCGGACGCGCAGGTGCTGGTCGTGTTGGCGGCAGCTTTGGTCGTTGCGGAACCTCTGGCGTCAATTGTAAAAGTTGTGCTTGCTCTGCGGGATTAGCGCACAGCGGAATGGTATTAGAGGTACACAGTTCAATTTCATTATCGACCTGTTCCGGCCAGTTTGGAGTCTTTAACTCAAAGTCCAACTCCAAGCTGCAAACCTGGGTGGATCCTTTAGCGGCGGCATTGAGTGCCGACTCTCCGTTCCGGAAAGTAATCCACATGGTGTCCTCGACATAACGCACAAGCGTCACCTCGCCCATTTTGGAAAGCTCAGCAATGAGCGCAGACATAACATGTTCGTCATATATGGTTGGCCCATCGTCATCTGCATCTGTAGCTTGCTCCCGAACATGGACTACTATAGTAGAGTCTGGCGGCCCCAGATCGCGGATTACCTGTTCGAACACTGCACGCCTGCGCTGCTGATCGATCTCCATAATCTCGGCATCGATGATGGCAATGACAGGACGATGATCACTCTGCTTTAGCTCCGAGCGACCATAGTGTAAAAGCTTTCCCGGATTCCAGTTTCCGCCTACAACACCAAAATCAGTTTCGGCTAACGCCTTGCGACGACGCCAGAGCACACGGTCCGTCCAGGCGGGCGCTCGTTGCTTCTCGGAAGTGTCGTAGTCATCGCTGAACAAATCGTATTTGTAGGTCGGATCGAATGTGATTTCACCCTCAAGAAACTCCGAGAAGACATTACCAGCCTCCTGCTCCTTGCGAAGCTGATCAAACTCCAGCACCGTGCTCAGGTCCCCGTTTCGCACGCACTCCTTTAACTCATCTTTATCCATGTCAATGCGATAGTTAAAGTCTCCACACCAAAACACCCAGTCGTGGGATTTGAGCGTTCGTCCCATTGGAAAAGCTAACTTCCGCGTGATCTCCGCATAGTCAGCATTGCGTTCCGCGACTTGGGACTGGCCGGCGGCGAAATGAGCGCACACGAAGCACATGGAGCTACCATGCAGCACAAACCGTATAGCACATGCTCCCTTGTTACCAGTGGTACCGCCAAGACCAGTTTTCACACAGTCAATGGCCACATCACGGATATGAGGCGCATGCTCCGGACGTACGTAGATGTACAGACACACGCCGACCAGTTGCTGGTACGTTAGCAACACATAGTCGTTGTCCCGGGAAATGGTTTTCTGCAACTCTTCGGCCCAGAGCTTGGCGTTGTCTGTACTGGCTGCCATGATGTTCGACGCATTCAAGTCCACAATTTCCTCAAAGCCAATCGCGTAAATGTCAACTGGGTGATCCATATGCTCCGACGGATTGTTGACGTCCACCAGTGCTTTGGAACGCGCCATTAGGTGACTGTCCAGTAGCCAGTCCGAAAGCGAGTCCTTGAACACAATGCTGCGGAAATGTTTTCCTCCATTCACATTGTAGGTTCCAACAGCGACGCGGGCCACTCGCGGTCGCACATACTCCGAGTACCGCTTACAGAGCTCTCGCAGGGTTGTTGTAGGTGCGTGCAACATATTGGACGGCAACAAAATACGCGCACGATCCGCCAGTTCCGAACTTAGAGTCGAACCCACCAACAACACATCAATCGCTTCCTGGATAAATAAAGAATATTTTTAGTATCAAGTATCAATGGGATTTGCATAAATCGAGATGAGGAGTCGACTTGAAAGAGGGTAACGTAGTGATCAGGAATTTGAAGTTTATTCCTGGAACGTGGAACTAACCTGCTTCGAGTTGTCCAAGAGATTGTTTTGAATGGTGCGTGCCGCTGATCGAGCGCCATCCATCAGCTTGGAGCCACCCTGGATGGCGCCAGTGCCGGCATAGATTTTGCTAACCTCGTTTCCATTGTTAATCCACATCTGGCGGAAGATTTCCTCAAAGCGTGACACATTTTGCTGCTTTCCGCCCAGCTTCAAGGCGTCGAGCTGAAGATTGAGAGTGTCCAGGCCAAGATAGGTCTGTACGCAATTGGTGCGATCCAGACAATCCAGGCAATTCGTGCGCACGACCCCGAACTGTTCATGCACCACTTGGGCATTGGCGGCATGGAAAATGCCATAGTTGGCACCACATGTAACCATGCGCTCCTTGAGCTTCGCCAACGCTGAAAAGTTTCCACCACGGCATTCCTGGTGGTAGTCAAAGACCACGTGTGGCACATCCTTGTGCGCAGACATACCGTGATGGCGTTGAAACTCGTTGCTCAGCATCGCTTCCCCCTCCTTGCTGCCAATCATCGAGCTCCCCAGCAAATTGACAATAGTTTGGTATCCATAGCGCTGTCGCATCATCGACATATGACGATCAAAGGCAGCAGCGGAAGTTTCAAAGCCCCGCGACAGCTTCACCTTGTGTGATCCAACCTGGACGCCCGGCTGTTCCCAGAAAAGTGGTACTGAGCCGCGCGTTTGTACGAAGCTCGTAACATCGCCGTCCACGTAAATGACTTGCTCCGTCTCCACAAAGTTGGCTACGTATCCCTCGTCGTTGGTGCCCCTTACATTAAAACGTGTACCTGCACGCTCACAGCTCAGGCGAGAGATTATTGCTGCGCGAGCCTGTTTCGCACCTATGTAGACAGTGCGGATTTCCACAGAGCCACACATGGCCTGCAGCAGCCAGGATTGACAGTCGATACCAAATCGCATTAAGTGAATGTGCATCATTCGATTCCAGAAGAACCGATTGTCCGTATCAGCGGTCTGATGCCGACGCTGGGCACAGAGCGTTATGTCGAACTTGTTCGGAGAGGAGGCGCCAGCACCGATCGACGATGGATTCGTGTGTGCAAAGTAGAAGGTACCTGAGTTTAGTAGCTTTCGAACCTCACTTATTTTATCCTCGTTGGGAACGGCATTCTGAAGCGGCACAAATGTCGTTTGGGTAATCCGAAATATTTCCACCTCGCCTATTTTTCCCATGGACACACAACCGGTAACGAGTACTAGAAAAAGCACAGTACTTTCTCCTGCATTGAGCTGCAGTGCACCAAGGCATCCATATGCATCGCACACCTGCGGAAAGTAGAACAGCCGCTCATATAATTCATCTTACATAAACTTAAATATTGAAAATTATTACAGCTTATAAAAAGCATATTAATCATTATTCTTTTAAATAGTCTGATTGGATTTTTACTTGAGGAACTCATCTTTGATAAAGATAAAATCTGCCGTTTGAACGAAGTGGTGCTCACCTTGGTATACTGCTTCCTAATGACATTCTCTTGTTGTGTAAGTAGCGCACAAACATGAGACTCAAAGAGGATGCAGTCGGTCTTGTTACGATGCTCCAGCAGAACACTGTGGGGCGAAGGCGCTATGGACTTCTCGAGGACTCGAATCACCTTTGACATGGCCATCGTTCCTTTGCAGTTTATCTAGATCCCAACCACGTTTCTCGACAGTCGTCGGTAAACTGAAATTTAATGGTTTTTCCACTTTAACGCTGAGTCGACATCCAAAACATCTGCAATTCAGTGAATTGGTTAAGCTTGATTTATTTTGTGTTTTTAAATATAAATGGGGAAAAATCAATATATCACGATTATAATGCGTACTGCGAAAAACAGACTCAATATTAATATTGTTAAAAACAAAGAATTTTTGCAGTGCTTAAGAATCTTTTACGCCCCTGTACCAGTCATCGACAGCTGGTAATGCACACACGTATTTACACACGCACCTACATATGTATGTGAATATATATACTTACGTGTATGCGCCGTTCACGAATTAACTATATGGATTTTTCACATGCCAACATCAAGCAAACCGTTTAAAACATATATTTTTCATTTTTTAACGACGATTTTCTGCAATATTGTGACGTCAACAAAAAACTGTATTTGTGCAAGCTTAATCACAGTTGTTATTTTTATATTACAATTAAAGTTGACCAATACCTACAGTTATAAAGTTTTGATTGAATTTACTAAAGTTGTATCGAATATTGAGAATATGTTGGTTCGAAAAGTTCACGCAACTAAGCAACCAACTAACGTTCGTTCATTTGGTTCATGGTGAATTGTGTATAAGGTAGGCAATATGTTAAGCAAAATAAAAGCTATTTTGGTACATTTCTAAGCTTATCGATAGAAGCTTTATGTTCAAATTGCAGTTAATTTGTTTCTTTACAGGAATATTCAAATACAATGATGTTTGATGAGTTTATGAAGTCATGTCGCTTTTAAGAAGACAGTGTGCATTGCTTTCAAAGTAAAGATGTTGACTTTCGTAAGCTTTAAAAATTAATATTTGATCTAAACAAACTTAACAGTTCCCAACGTATAAGTAAGTGATCTAAGTAATGCTAACTTAATTCATTCTCCTTGGCTTCATAAAATTCTAACCTTTGTACCGCCAAAAAGAAATTTCCAATTCGGCTATGATAATAAATAAGATAATGTGTTATCTAAGCTCGAAGTTATGTCAGTAAATGAAAACATTCCTTGACCAATTTTTGAAATGACCTGGTGTACAATTGATTTTGCACCAGTTCGTCGTAGCAATATTTTATTTAATTTTTTATGTTTTATTAGAAAGCCTTAAGTTATTTGAAGTATGGTTATAAATGTATAATTAAGAACCAAATCACCGCTCAACCGATAACAAATATTTAGCCATAATTCAAGGCTGGCGATAAGACAGGATGTAATCCAATCCGAACAAAGAATTCACATACGCGATAAAAACACATAGATTTCTAACATAATTTTGAACCTCATCAAAGAGCAAATAAAAATAAACATGCAGGAAACCCAACAAAAAATGGAAGATTCGTCATTTCTTGACACATGGGTCATTTTTAAATTTGAGTTTATTATTTTATGGAGTAGCATTAGACTTAGTTACAAATGAGTTTAAAAAAATATCGTCACGTAAGCTATAATTTCTTAACTTAAACCTATTTATCATTATACAATGTTACAATGAAAAATACCTAAACATATTTAACATTTAACATAATAAAGCACAGCTGTCAGACACACACAGATAAGTAATTAAACTCTTAATAAATAAACACACGCAATTATATTTGAATGTGTTTTACAAAAATATTAAACTGATTTAAGGTAATGGTTTTAAAAACCTTAAAGACCCTTTTAAGCCTTATTCATTATGTATAGCAACTAGGCGTATTTATAAATATATTTTATTTAAGACTAGGCATACGGACACGCTAAAACCAAGGACCCTTACCACAAGCTCGAAGCCGCCGATAAAGTTATGCGAGTTATATTTAAAAGGTAAAAATAGTTTATAGTTTATACTTAAAAATAATCGATTTTCTTTGGTCCGTTAACAACTCTAAGTACAATTTAGAATTTTGCTTTTAGCTTTTAGCTTTTAGCTTTACTTTTGAAATTATACTTGAAAATTTATTGTAATACTTGATAAGTTTCTTATTGGCAAGCTGCTAGAACTCACATATTCTCTGTATTACTCATAAGCTCGAATAAATATATTCTCTGATAAATGTTGAGTTTATAATGCGATTGGCTTAGGAAAATATATCAAGGACTTGTGGCACCGCAAGTGGTAAGTGGTAAGGGCACCCAAGTATGCAGCGCATGCATATTTTCTGCGTACACGTCCTTCGCATTGCGATAGCTGCACAAGCTATGTAAAGGACAATGGACAACATTTAATAATAATATTTTTGATTTTCGGTACATATTTTTACTCTCTCGCGGTTATTGTATATATATATATGTATGTATATATAAATATGTATACATTCTATCTTGGGGTGCACTTCGGCACTTTCAATATCTGTGCTTTGCATGTGATATGAACCTCTAATCTCAATTCTCTCCTTATGAATACATATACATGTATGTATGTATGTTTCGTAATCTTGTTTGCTTTGTAGTTTCCAGCCTCGTGGCCGAGTGGCTTCACTCGCTTCTTTATGGACGCACTTGAATGCTTTAGTATTGTTTTCAATGTATGACGGTCACTGAGACCGAGATAAGAGTCGAGGTAACAGGTTGACCCAACGATATTTGTTTCGGAGCGTTGTGCACATACACGACTATATGGCCACCCAGACATGTTTACGGGTGGATTGATAATTTAATTGAAGTTTACTCCCGCTATACATAACGCATGATAAGTTCGTTAGCATCGCCGAGGTGGCGAGAGGCCGAGAGCCTTAATGGCTGTCAAGTGCCCGGGACTGTCAGTGGTGAGCGTGTGAGTGTTCACAGCATAGGTGACTTTTCAGCCGGAATCCTAATGTCGCACGAGTGGTGACGCATTCGACACCGAGTCAAGGGAGACCCTCTTTGTTATCTTTATCAAAGTGCAAAGAAAATATTGGGCTGACTCATAGGAAACTCTGATTCAAATTTTCCAGAATGTAGCTGTGTATGGGAACCGATTATCACCTCATCAGCAACAGGTTTCAAGTGATACGACTGAAGCGGCTGACTCATTTATGATAATCAGACTTTTTTGTATATATAATGAGAATGTGATAACAGAAAAACAAAAACAGAAATGTACACAAAAACATAAAGAGAAAATAAATTTTGTGGATGTTTTCAGCATTTCATGTACCTTGAAGACATCAATCAAAATACCCAATGAATTTTATTCGCTGACCGAGAAGGTTGTTTTTTAAACGTAAAGCAAAAATTTTGTTATACAAATCAAAGGAAACTTCAAATAACTAAACTTTCAACTTATCAGTAGTAAATTCCATTAAATAATAATTAAATATTAAGCTAAAATATCAACAACAAAAGAAAACTAAACTCCTTAAATCGTAACTAAAAATCTCAGGGCACCCTAATACAGCCCATGTACAGCCCAATCCGTATGGGCAACTGTTGATTCCATCAACTTTATCGCAGTGGCTTAATATAATAACATAACATAGCAACCCAAGGACAGGGTAGCTGCTGCCCACTTGGGCTCGGAAACAACTTTAAGATTTGGTGTTGTCAGTTGATCCACCCAATTGTAGCTTACACTTGCATAATTCTCACAACTATTCATTCACACGCACTCAATGGCATGGTCGCTCCCACGCCCACATGCACACACGCACATACGCACATACGCGCATACGCATACACTCAAACACTGCGCTTACTAACGCAAGTCAGTGTGAACACAGCTTTCAATCTTACTCTTACTTAATCTAAGTGGACTTAGTCTCTAAGGGTTTAGTGGGTAATAATACTACTACCATGAACTGTTCTCCTGGTCGTCGTCGTCGTCGTCGTCGTCGTCACAGTCGTCGTCGTCGCTATGGCGCTCACGTGAGTATACATTACGCATATAAAAAACAAATCTTTACTAGCTGATGCTACGATACGAGGAGACGTTGTTTGGCCGCCTGTTGCGTCGCCGTATCCGTGTTGGTTACCGCTGTCATAGTTGTTGTCGGCCTCAACGT
This sequence comes from Zaprionus lineosus, assembly GCA_035044505.1. Taxonomy (NCBI): domain Eukaryota; kingdom Metazoa; phylum Arthropoda; class Insecta; order Diptera; family Drosophilidae; genus Zaprionus; species Zaprionus lineosus. The sequence goes on from JAWNNX010000025.1 coordinate 978,459, forward strand.
AGGCGCCGGCTGAAGCGGCACAGTGAGCGAATTTGGGGCGGGTGTTTTGGGCGGTAGTTCATAAGCGATGCCGCCCCAATGCAGTTTAAAGGTTCGCGTACGCCAGCGTATAGCGGGATTCCAAAGAGCGTGCAAGAACAGGTACGGACCCGTAAGCTCTCTGAACAGCCACCCGATGACAAACTCAAACTTGTGAAATGGCATCGAGCCGTGTTGCACTATTGTTAATAGCAGCCAGTCTGATAAGAACCAGCATAGTATGTGCACCATGTAAAAAACTAACGGGTCCCACGCGAACAATACTGATGCTGACCACGCGGCCAGGGCTCCAAGCACCATGCATTCCGATAGGGGCTCGAGTAGTATTGTGGTGGGCACCATTGCCACACGAAGCTTAGCCCAGCGTATAAGACGAGCCTGCAAGTAAAATGTAGACTTAAAATACATGCTTCCAAATAAATAAGCTCGAAATCTAACGGTATGCCGACTCATAAGATCACGTGACATACATAGATGAGTCACAATATGACAACAATGCTTTGTACACATATTTCTCGTATCTGCTCTTTCTTTTTACCACATATTTAGGTGCGATCAAAGAGAAAGAGAGAGAGAGAGAGGGATCTTTTTGCTTGTGTCTGTGTTTGTTTAAAAAAACAATGTGTTTTACATTGTAAATAAATTATGAATTACTGTCTGTTAAATGAAATCACACATCGAAAGGCCCTTTTAGAAAGAGTTATCAATGAACATTACAGTCTTACAGAAAGAGATAACAAAAATTATTTAATCTGCGTGTGTGTGAGTGTGGCTGTGTATGGGTGTGTATGGGTGTGTGTGTGTGTCACTTACACATCAAACAAAATTGTGAATTGAACTGTTGGAACATTATATAACACCTCAATGTGACTTTATAGAATCCCAAAAATTAATTCCTGCAAATATGATAGGCTCGTGGTAATCAGGTGACTCGAGAAGTTACTTTTTTTATAGACGCCTTCAATAACCCACTTAGCCACATTCCAGCAATAAAGCTGATAACACCCAGCAGATTGCAGGTGACAGATTGCAGAGAACATTTGGTCGTTCGCATCGTCAATAGAATCGAAAGACCTATTGGGACATAAAGCTATCTTGAAAATGTTCTCTATATGAAAGTACCGAGAGAGGACGAATGAATTAGATGGACGTATGAGAAACTTGTAAAGCTGAAGGCTTACCTGAAAGCTGCCAATATCACATAGGCCGCTGTTCTGCATCGCAGGCTGGTTGGAGATGCGCATCTTCCAGCCCAGTTCAGTGATGCGCTTGGCAATAAAGAAATCTTCAGCTAAGTAACATCCAAAAGTGCGTAGTCCGCCGAGCTGATCGACAACTGCTTTGCGCAGCAGACACGACATGCCAGTATGACAGTTAATACCAAGAACATCCGCGGAAAGGTAAATCCTTGACTGTACGGTGCCAAAAAAGACTTTTTCGAAGGTGGCCGCAAAGCCATCGCGATCACAGGTGAAGGGCATTTGGTGAACAAGCGCATGATGCTCCGACATGTTTTGCACCATGTCAAGTAGAGTGTCGTTCTTCATCTTGATGCCACTATCTGATATCATAACGAAGTCATACTTTGCCGCCATATAACCAGGATGAATATTGTTAATTTTGGGATTCACCCCAACATCAGAACCGCCCACAAAAAGTTGAGCCTCAATTTGCGGATATTTTTCAAGCAACTGTTCCACCAGTTTAATAGCAGGGTCATTTTTGTCCTCCACGCAAAATAACAGTTCATACAGAGGATAATCCATGGAGAAAAACGTTTCCAAATTGTGCTGCAAGTTAGGGTCGACGCCCATGAGTGGCTTCAGTATCGAAACGCCCGGAAGAGGTGAAGACTCTGTGGGCAGTTTACACGATTTCTTGTGCAGCTTGTACTTTCCATAACAGATCGCGATCAAATGCACACACCATGTACCAAACCAGAAAATCATAAAAAACGCTGCGAAGCCATACAGCGGCGTTGGTAAATGTGACATTTTGTCTTTGTGTGTGTCTGTGTAATGGGTGTGGGGTGTTGTAGGTGGTGTTGCCTGGCTTGATACGTGCAATTGAGTGTTGTTGTGAGCTTGTGTTGCGGATCTCGTTGCGGTTATATGGTATGCATTTGTCCGTGCTTGAATCGTCAGCTTCTTAGTTCGAAGTCACTACCACAACAAAACTAGACCAAAAAATCAAGCCGGACTATTTCGATATTAGTGTTTGCTTTTGCTTTTTGTTAAAATTGAGTCAGCATACCCCGCGCGCAGTGCTAACAAAATTTCGCGTTGTTGACTATTTGACTTCGTCACTTAGTTGTCATAGGAGCTTCTTTATCTGTTTGTTGCTAATTATTTGATATTTCTGCGCGTGACAAGCATTTTGAATAATTCGTCTCGTTCCATGTCCAAATAAAAACTGCAATAAAGAATAGGGAACGCGGAAGTGAATGCTCGAGTAGTGTGCCCGTTAGGATTTTAAATAATATCTGCAATTAAATTTAGTGCTAAATTTGGACATACAGTATAAATTTACGGATACCATTAATTGCTGTTTTTAAAGAATAATATGTAAATAAATATACTTTGTATGATGATGTGCTATCCCAATAGTTGTAATGCCTAATATAAATTAATATATATATATATATATATATATATATAAAACGATTTCATCATTTTGTCATTCGCTCTTCTTAAAATAGTAATTGATTAGCCTTGGTCACACTGGTGAGGAAGCATATTAACAAAATTATTCATTTGTAATGTAAGTTTTTTCATAGCTGTTTCTTTTTTTAAAAAGTAGGCAGTGTAAGTGTAGGACAGTTTTTGATTATAAATATGCCTGCCTAAGAAAATAAACTAAATTCAAGAAAAGACAGAAAATGGATCCCGAAGGAAGAGAGAGCACTACCAATAGTGGGATAATTGGCAACAAAACTGACGGTCAAAACATAATAAAATACTTTAAGACCGATTTTGATGCCAAGTACAACATTTATGATACACAAACGCCTCTTAATTCCTTCATGTGTGGTCAGTATAAACGTAGTTACGCATATTTCACCCTGCGTAACAAACTGCCCGTTATCCTCACAAAAGTAATTGACTTACTCACAAAGGATAAATGTGAACTTGCCGCACAATTCGGTGAGGTCTGTAGTAAGGTCATGCTGATCTTCTGATCTTAATGTATAGCAATTTGATGTATACTTTGCAGAACTCTCGGGATGAACTCAAAATTATTATTGGTCTCATTTCGCGTCTCAAGTATGAACTCCAAACGGACAAACCCTTTCAAAAGTTCGCAGGCGATGGTGAGTTTGAATTCTTAAATAAATTATTGAAATAAATATGATATATTAAACCGTTGTTTATAATTAAAACTATTTACATTTTTAAATTTTTATCTCTGTATTTGTTACTTGCAGAGCAAGATAGAGATGCATGGAATAAATTTATTGACCAGCTACCAAAGGAAGAGCGTTCGTTTTATAAGGTCTGTTGGATGCACGCCGAATGTTATATGTATCGAAAACTTTTCTCCTTCGTGGAAAATAGCATTTTCTTGAAAAAGTTTGATTATTTTGGTAAGGTTAAGGAACAGTCCCTTAGTGAAAGTCTACACAACATTATTTCACTGGGAAAATACACCCGCCGTACTGAAAACGACTTCGATACCTTCAGTGAGCTATTAAAAATAAACTTGCGGAGCAACCAGAAATATCTTTCCGGCAGCGAGGAATTTAGTGCTACAGTATTGGAAGATATGAGAACTACCAATGACTTTGTGATTGTGGACAATTCTACCGAAATTTGGGAGTGTTTATCAAAGAAAACAGCAAAACAACAAGTTGTTGATATTGTATTGGGTAATGCCGGATATGAGATTTTTACCGACTTCGTATTGGCTGAATACATAATTGAAAAAGGGTTGGCGGCAAGCGTTCGGTTTCATGTAAAGGCACATCCTTGGTTTGTTACCGACGTTACCGTTGAAGATTTTCACACTACTCTCCAGTTTCTTAGTAATCACTCAGATTACATTATTAGTCTTATTGGTAATAAATTTTCGCAGTTCTTGGCAGATGGCTTTTTTGAGATTGCACCTCGCTCAAATTTTTGGACAGGACCTTTGGCTTATCACAAGTAAGTAAAATCTGTTAAAGTTTATAAATAATATTCTTACTTTGATTGCTTTATTTTAAAGTATGCGCACTGTTGATCCTGAACTTTACAAAACGCTGCAGACGTCAAAGCTTGTAATATTTAAAGGCGATTTGAACTATCGTAAATTGCTCAGTGATGCTAACTGGGAGCACACACAGGATATTAGAACCTGTCTGGGCGGCTTTTTACCGAGCAACCTGTGCATGGTTCGAACTATCAAGTCAGAAGTACTATGCGGTCTAACCAAAAACGTCAGTGATTATATAAACCAAAGTGATCCGCAGTGGATGCTTTCCGGGAAATATGGTTTAATTCAGTTTGTGGATGGCTCCATCGAATTCGGCTATTAATTAAACTTTATAAATTGAACTTTAAATTTAAGAATGTTTAAAATACCATAAATTGCAGTTTAAATTTTGTTGTCGTTTATTAATAGTACTAATCGAAAATAGCAAATTGTTTATAGGGTAAATAAGTATTTAAATAATCTAAAGGTAAATAAACACAACACGATTTAATTTACTGGAAATTGCCCCAACAATTTTCAAAATGAACTTAATCATATGGCTATATAGTGTTTAATAGTTTGTGTTTATTTTTAGACTATCTAAAATTAAATTATTTACTAATGTTGTATGTATAGTTAAAATTATTTAAAAATCATAACATAAAATAACGGAATAAAAAACACGCGATAGAAACTATCGACAGTCTCCCACCTCTAGCCAGTCAGCTGTACAGTAAGTTTTTATTTTGTTCTATGTTTGGTGCGCTAAGGCACAAAACAAAACAGTTAAAATTCTTTTAGTTTGTAAAACTGTTAAATTAGGACCTTGTATATCAAAATTATTACACAAGCTGCTCTTATAGATAGTCCTAAATATGACTGTGGAACAAGACACTTTAGATTTTAACACCAAACATGGAATCATCGATAGTGAGACTCCTCCGCATACACAACTAGCAGCCCGATACAAGCAGTAAGTGCTCTCTATATATAGCATTTAGTCAGAGTTCCATATACATATGTACACAAATTTCCTAACACAATTGTTGTAATCTGATTGTCTGACCTCGTGATCTCTTATTCTTCCCTTGTGTAGGAGCTTTGCAAACTACACGTTTTCCGTGCGTCTGCCTTCGTCACTGGAGGCGATTTCCTCATCACTATCAAATAATAAGGACAGGCTGCTGGCAACGTATGGTGACGTGAGTGGATGTCATGTTGCATAACTAACAGTGCATTGTAAACAATTCAATTGTGCATTTCAGGATGCAGCTACAGATATTGAACAAACATCCGCAGCGGTTCTGCAGCTGCGTGCGAATATTTTACAAAGCGAGGAGCTTTTGCCCTTAAATGACAAAGGTATGGAATATACACGATAACTTTTGTTAACTAGATTTAAAATATTATTAGTTATATAGTAATATACTATAAATAATATAATATCTTATTATAAGTATTTAGCTATTTTGTCACAATATTTAAAAACAAAATACCATAGCATCGGAACTATTGAGCTCATTTACTTATATATATATATAGTTACATATTTTAGTCTATTAAACAATTTAATTCATTTTAATCCAGAAATAAATTATGTATGCTTTTAAAGACCATAAACTACAAGAGTAGGCGATAGCGCCTTAGTTGCAGTTTATAACTTTCTTTTGGATATTTGTTATGGCTTTATTTTAAGGCTTCATTTTTTAAGGCTTCATTTTTAAATTGACTCTTAGCTGAGATTTAAATTTCTCAAATACCAAATGTATGCTCTTCATTTAAGAAAGCGATGTCGAAGTGTGGAATGCATTTTTGGAAAACTTACCAGAGGATAAGCGAACATATTTTACTGCTTGCTGGCTCTACGCAGAGTGCTACATGTACCGGAAAATTTTCTCCATATTCCAATTATCCAAATTGTCTGGTTACGACTATTTTGAAAATCAGAAGCAAACGGCGGCTCAGCTCAGCTTAGATGCTATGTTGGCAGGTACAAAAAGCACCCGAGCAACTGAGCGAAACGCAAATACCCTTCAGTACCTGCTAAAGCTTAATTTGTGGGGAAACCGCTGTGATCTCTCAATTACTTCGGGAAAACAGGTGAAACCAACTGGTGATGCCTTCGAGCAAGTAGTAGAGCTTGACGCCAAACTACTTGTGGATGAGACGATAGCCATTTGGGAAGCTCTGAATGCATCTAACGGCGATGGCGTTGTAGAAATTATATTTGACAACGCTGGCTACGAGCTTTTCACGGATTTTCTTCTTGCCGAGTATATTATTGACAAGGGACTGGCCCGCAAAGTGCGCTTCAACGCGAAGGCGATTCCCTGGTTTATATCGGATGTAATGGCTCATGATTACCACTGGACGTTGCAGTTCCTCATTGACCAACCAGAGACTGAACTAAGCGAACTTGGTGCAAAGCTAAAGCGTTACACAGACGAAGGCAAATTGGAATTGGCTCCATTAGAACACTTCTGGACCAGTCCCTATGAGTTTTATCGCATGGCCGAGGTGCAGCCGGCACTTTATGAACGCTTGTCGCACGCCCAGCTAGTTATATTCAAAGGTGACCTTAACTACCGCAAGCTACTGGGCGATTACAGCTGGCACGACACTGAGCCCTTCGAAACCTGCCTCCGAGGTGAGTGCCTGCTATACACATTCCAAATTACATGTTCTTCAGATCGATTATCGTAACTTTTTTCACAGGATTCAAACCCTCGAATATCTGCACGCTGCGCACCATAAAGGCAGATCTGGTTTGTGGTCTGCCGCCAGGCAAGTCGCAGGAGCTCTTTGCAGTGAATAAGGAGTGGATGCTGACAGGGGAATACGGTCTTATTCAATTTGCTGCAAAATAGAACGCCGCTACGGAATCCTGTGATCCTGCTGATTCAGTTCAACTGTCAAGTTAAGAGGCTTTACATTTTAGCTCATTGTTATAGTTATTCACTGTTTAAATAAAGCAAAGCTTTCATCCTTAAATACTCCCAGATACTTGGAAACATCTGAAAACTTTAAATATTTCACAACATTTTTAAATACCTATTTTATTATTTAAATGTTTAGTCCCTACCAAATAGTTACCGATTACTTAAAATTCGGCTTCTTCTATGTTGGTTAAGTATTGTTTCCCCTCTCCAGGCTCCAGGGACTTACATATTTAATTACTAAAATGTTGAATACTTACCATCCGCATTAAAGTTCCGGAACAGCAAATCCTTTATCACAGTTAATAAGTTAACTTTTTGATTAATCAGGTATCAAATATTTTTGCTTTGCATAACACGTGGATTATTAAAATTTTTAAAAATATTAAGTTACATATTTCTTATAACTATGGACATTATTTATGTTCGATTTTTGTATTTTTTTATTTATTTTTTACGCCGGAAACTGAACTCAACCAGGCGCTTAGAATAGGGAAGGAAAGTATGGATACAAAAGTTTCCTTATATAAAAAGAAATCTTAAAATGTCATCAACAACGGAGGGAACATTTCGATCAGGAGCTAAGAGCATGTCCTTTTAATCTGGGGCAACTTTCTTAGTTGCACATCTAGAAAACTTACCACAACGCATTTTATTCCTTATATAAGAAGCACCAATTTATTTATTTCAGTTATTATTATTTATAACAAAACTTAGATTCAAGGAGAAACATTCAAAGTGATGCTGTCCTTTCCACACGAGCACAATTTTCTTTTATAGGTGAAGCATCCAAGTGATGTTCATCGCAGCGACTCGATGTAATGATAATGACTGTTCTTTCTAGAGAGAGTGCACTTTATCAAGAGCTAAGAGCTTAATCCTAGTAGGAGAGTCATTGAGACGACTTCATCAACTCTTTCTTGGTGTGTGACCAAGCACCCCCTCACAGTTGGAAGACATGGGATTCCAACAATTTTCTACATAGGAGCGCACCTATTTTTCCGTCTGAGCTCTCCATTGTTGTGTCGGTTCGATCCTCCTCCAAAGTTCTCTTGACAATGTCGCTTCCAACTGCGGATCGAGCAATCGAGCTGCGTTTGACTTATCCGCAATCCGGTGTAAAATAGTTTAATATATTCCTTGATTCAGTTGTTTGACCGGCACAGTGTTAGGTTTAAAAATCAAAATTCAAAATTGTCGGAATGGAACGTTCTCTGGTGTCTGAATTGTCGGTACTCGCTTCCACGATAGAATCGAGGACTAGCGTGACCCCAGAAGACGACGTGTTCGAAGAGGAGAACGGGATCATACAATCTAAGCCAAAGTTCCTAGAGCCACTCAGCGCCAAGTACAAGCCAACCATGGCGTTTAAGTCGATTCGGGAGGACATTCCGGCAATGCTAACCGATTTTATAGATAATCTTGTCGAGAATGAGCCCAGGATTATGGAGAAGTGTGGCGCGTACGCGCACTTCGACTTACGACGAGTCATCTGGAGTCTCAATATACTGATCGAGGAGGTGAAGAAGAACAAAACGTTCGAGTTTTTCTACGACACGGACCCCGATGTCCAGGACTGGAATAGCTTCATAAATCTGCTGCATAAGCAGGAAACGGTCAACTGGTATTCGGCCACCTGGTTGCATGCAGAATGTTATTTGTATCGCCGCATCTCTGTTGCCTTCCGGCGCTCGGAGACTCTTCGAAGCTTTGACTACTTTGGCAAGAGCAAGATGTGTGCCACTAGAAACAATGTCTATCAAATCAAAAAAGTCCTGGAGGATACACGAGACTTTTACCACTCGGAGGAGAGTTTCACCAAAGTTCTTAAGCTCTCGTTGTGGGGCAATCGCTGCGAGCTGCCCTCGACGGCAGAGCTTCCGGAGGAGCGCATGGAGGACTTTCTCAGAAGATGCGATGAAAACCTGCTTTGCGATGAGTCTGATCAGGTGTGGACACTGCTAACGCAGGGTGTCAAGAGCCAAACATGTCCCATCATTGTGGACATTGTGTGCAACAACGCAGGCTACGAGCTCTTCACGGATCTGCTGCTGGCTGTGTACTTGATCAATGCTCGCATGGCACAGAAGGTGCGTTTCCATGTGAAGTATATTCCTTGGTTTGTCTCCAATGCCACGGCCAACGATTTCAACTGGATGCTGCGCTTCTTCTTGAACCATGAAATACCCCTCTTTGCCACCTTCGGAAGAAATCTGAAAAAATGTATGATCGACCGGACCATTGAGCTCTGCGATTCAAACTTTTGGACCAAGCCCTACGGATTCAACCTCATGCGGGAGAAGTCGCCTTGCTTGTACGTTCACCTTGGTCTAAGCTTCCTAATTATTTTCAAGGGCGACCTCAACTACCGCAAGCTGCTGGGTGACATCAACTGGCCCGACACTACTCCCCTCGAAATGTGCATCGGCGACTTCTTGCCAACCAGTGTGTGTGCATTACGTACCATCAAATCCGATATTTATTGCGGCTTGTCCGTCTGTACGTCCATTTTGCTATCGAGGAATGACCCCAAGTGGATGTGTACGGGCGAAAAGGCCGTTCTTCAACTCGTTGTCAAGCCGCGGCCCTAGACGTGCGGCGGCTAAGTCGGATGGGCCGTCGTTGTCTGATGTGTGTGTGTATTAAGTTGCAGCTTGGTTTAGTTTCCCTAGAACCGCGTAGGCATCCAGTTTGATGGAACCAAGAAAAGACAATCCAAGTATAATTCTATTTTCGTTTTATTGGTGATGCTTATCAGCTAGGATGATAGGCTGTGTTGTAAGTATGGAAGTATGTAAGTATATGTCTGTATGTGTGGAGATGTGGAGATGTGTAAGTGGCATTCTATGAATAAGGCCAAGATAACAACTTTTAAGTTGACACAGTAGAAAAATATGCTCCAAGGCGGCACGCCCCTCAGATATGGTGTACACGCATGCTACGGCCTTCCGAGGCTATGCAGCGGTTTCTAAACAAATCCTCAAATATCAAGTCTTATCAATTACGTCTCCGTCCAAAAGAATAAAGCTGCTTCCCCACCTGTTCGCGGAACCTTCGATGCAGCAACATCATCGGCTCTATTATTGTTTACTGACTTCCTATTAAATTTTTGCAGCTTATTTATTTACGTGTTTTGTGTGAACGTTCTTTTAGTTGGAGGGAGCTGTGTGGGCCGATGCCTCATAATGCGCAGTTGTCGTTCAGTTGTTGATATGGTGTTAGATCCTTGGTTATAGTGAAGCGCACGCCGTCCTTCACCATTTTGCATACAAGGGCACACAAGTTCTTGGCGTCGTCGATGCCAGAATGAGCACGTCCCTCGAAGGGAATATTCACATGTGACAGAGCGTCGTTGAAGTTGCTGGGTGTATATTTGTACCAATTCCGGTAGACAGCTCGAGCATCAATCCACTGATTGAAGTATGGGGCCCTGCGCATACGCTTCCGCGAGCACTCTTTGATCAAACAGATTCCAAAGTCCCAGTCCGTCCAGGTGACGAAAGCACAGTTGCCCAGCACATTGGATTTATTCATCTTGGGGAGCTGCAGATTGCGAGCGCGCAGCTCTCTGCGCAGCCACTCGTGGAACATCGTCATCACGGTCTGAAGCGGAACTCCACTGTCCACAGTCTTTTGTTCTATACCCGTCAGCTCTGTGCAGTAGTTACTCAATCGAGGCGACTCAATGGGCATCACGTACTTGTGAAACGTGGCCTCAATTTTGCCAGTCTTGATATCCACAAGAACTGCTGGAAACTCTGAAAACGAAATGGAAGCCATTTAAAGTGGTCTGAAAATTCCAAATTGATATTTCCTACCTATGATCTCTGACTCGCGCCACTGGGGTGGTGCCTGGTTCTCCCAACATGTCGCTTCGAAGTCGACGGCAATCAAATGACTAAATGGCTGCATCACCACTTGTTTTTGCTTGCGTGATTTCCTCTTCTTGATGACAACTGCGTCCGCCTCACACTCAGCGCCGTTGGTTATGTCAACGTCGTTCTGCAGATCTTCCAATTCGTTAGCAGGATCCGGTCGACCACCTTCCACATATAACGTGTCAATCAAGCCCAGTTGCCTGTTAAAAGATAGGCCACAGAAGATGTGTTTAGGAAATGTTGTAAAAATTGTTTGTTGGGGATTTATCTACTCGAGTTTATATTGTGCCAACTTGGTGTTGCACGTCAAGCGTCAAGCGTCAACGCCAACACAAGGCCTACTGAACACCTTTTGCGATCGAGCTAAAAACAGCAGTCGCACTCCGATGTTGGCCATCGGAATAAATGTATTGAATGACTAGGGATTGACATTGATACTGGCCGCACTAGTAGCTGACTAATAAACACAATTTTAAGTTAAGAACCACTTTATATTTTTAGTTATTTCCCAACATGTTCTTGGTAGTTCTCTAAATGAGTGAATATCTCAGTCTTATGCTAAATGTTTTGCTGTGGATGCTGTATTCGATTGTTTCACTGTTTGCCGTAGCAAACGACCATGGGCTTTTCTTGCCAAAGCAGACCATTTGTTTCGGCCAAGGCTCGGGCCACCACTGACTTATCAAGCGGCAACGTTTTTAGAGCGACAGCCTCTTCGCTGTTGTCCTGGGTAAATGTGACAAATGCCTGTCCCTTCATTCGACCCTGATGCATGACTTTAATTTCTAGACTGTCGGCTGGCGCGTAGCGAGAATAAAGTGACCTCAGGCGTGATTCTGTGACAGTTTTATCGAGGTTCTTGATGTACAGCTTATTGCTCGGCTGGCCGATTTGGTAGTTCTTAAAAACGGGTAGTGTAAGTAGCTCTTCAGACGTTACATGTTTTCCCGGTAGTTGAGCTGGAGCAGATGGCAAAACCGTTGGTAGCCGTAGTTCTATTTTCGGTGCAGAAAATGTGGGTAAATCGGGTTTAGTTTTGGCTTTGGTTAAATCTTTTAGACTGCCTGCCTGGTCTAGCACTTTACGCGCACGCTTGCGAAATTTCTCCGAAATAACATCTGAAGCCATGCGCTTTCGCTGCAGCTCTACATGCTTTATTTGCTCATCATCGCTTTCCAGTTCACTTTCAGAATCACTCTCAATGGGCTCCGTTTGTGTGCTTGTATTTAGTGTTTGTCGTTGCAGCAAGTGTAGACCTGCTGGTCGTTTACCAAATGGCGGACACATATTCATTCTATTCATCAGATGAAGCACCTGTGTATAAAAGCGTTTGTCACTTCCTAACGCGTGGCTAATGGCAGCAATTATTTCGGCATTAGCCGGAGGGTATGCATAGTGCAGATATGGCGGTGGTGGCTGTGTAAAATCACATTCAATATTGCAGGCATAAAGCTTTTGAACATACTTGTTGTGTTCCGACTGTTTAGATGAATCCGATATACCTCCAGAGGTATTTGCTTGTGTAGCTTTGTTGAGGGTGTTTGGTACAGGTTTTTTGGTAGCATTGTTGCCAAAGGGTTCAACTTTTAATGGTTTATCTAGCATGTCAAGATTCAAAAACTGGTCAAGAGCAATTTGCGCATCCTCTTCGTTCGCATATTGAATTATTGCACGTCGTCTACCGAATTGGTTAACTGAGCATGGAGTTAAAAGATCCAGTTCCTCAATCAGCTCTGCAAAATCGGTTAGGCTGCACGGCATACTTTTCAGCAACAATTTGCTCGACATTGTAGTAATTGTGTTTATTTTTTGTTTACAAGACAAACGTGTTGTTTTAAACAGCCGACCACGTTATCGAACAATTATCGATAGAAACACATTTTTCGATGAGTAGTTATATCCGCTAAAAAAAATCTACTCAGTGTGGAGCGTCAACTTTTAAGGAGCAGTTCTGTTAACTTCAAAATATAGCCGTTTGCCGCCTCCTTATAGCAAACAAACTTTTTGTTGAACATCTTTTATTTGGTCGATACAATCGAGTAAACTGTCTAAGTAAACGTTGCCCATGTCACCATCATCTTTTTCGTCAACTTTCAACTTTCATAAATCACAGCCGCTCGTGCAAGCCTATAAATAACTTTTAAACAATAAACTTTGGTCAGCAATTTAAAAAGATTAAAATTTAATTTAGATTTCTGTTATTGAGGGATGTCAATGCACTTTAAGCAACGTGCATAGAAGCACAGAGAAAGCATACATATAAAAATTAAAAATGCTTGAAACGGCGTGTGCTCTCTTTTAATATGTGGCACACACACAAAGTACGTCCTACACAAAAGAGAGTTATAAAAAGAACGACGCACATATAGTGCACAGCACTTGAAAATCAGATTGCATAAAATTTGTAATGATTAAATGAACAGTAACAACAATGATAACGGCGACGCCAGATGCGACGCATCAGTCGGCTCTCACTTTCGTTTGGCAGCATGACTGTTGTCGTGGGGGATCGGCTGAGGCGCTTTAACGATTTCCATTGCAAATGCGGAAGCATATAGCCGGTCGCCGTTGCCTTATTGCGAACGGCAGACAACAAAAACAGACGAAAATTGGATGAATGAACTTTCAATTTTTATATGAACGTCTTCCTTTGCTAAAGTTTTCTTCTTTATTGATCCGTTTTAGCTAGAGTTCCTTTGCAAATTGTATAATTTTTTTCCTTATTAAAATTAAACATTCAATAAGTAGTCACAGAAGTCTGAAATTTAAACGCTTTGATGTACAAATAATAACCATAAAGGTCTATGCAAGCTGTCAGTGCTTTGAGGTAAAATTGCTTGGTTAGACTTCTCTTACTGTTAACATTGACAGCGTTGCCATACGTGTAAAATAAATGTATAAGCTACTTTTGGTACTCTATATGAACAGTGGGACAGGATTTCAATTTTATTCTGTCTATGCCTGTTATTAATTATTAAAAAAGTTTTGCTAATATATGGGACGCTTTTAAATTGCTTCAAAAAAAAAGTTAATAAAAATAATCAAAATGAAATTTCAGAACCATCATATATTGTGGGCTCCCGGTGCTCATGCCGGTATACTGAAAACTTTATAATAAATAAACGTGCTAATATTTACTTCTTCAATCTTTAAACGCATACTTAATAAATACAACTTGATTTATGGTATGAACCATGTAACTACTGAAAACATAAAACGTTTCGCTGCAACGTCCAAAAAATCACGCTATAGCCATTAACTGTTAAATAGAATTGTTCAAGTTCCCGAATGTCAGGCTCATTTAATTCCAAGACTGAGTTGCCAAGTTGATTTTGAGACATGGGGGACTGCATTGACTCTGAATTGGTAGGGTATCAAACATTGCACAAGCTCTCGAAATCAATCAATGAACATGAAGTCGAGGAGAAACTGCGGGCGAACATTTTTATAAATACCCGGGCTTAGGAGGACGCCCCATTGCATGCATTGCATGATCTGCCACCCCCACCAGCAATTGATGATATAGTTGTATAGAGACTTATGTTATTATATAATGGACATCGACGTCGTCCGTCGCCACGTTCCCATCGACGTGCTCCTTGGCCTGGCTAATTGTCGCACCATCAAATTGATGATTGTTGTCGGTGTCCTTGTGGACTAATATGCATAATGAAGTTGCGATAGCCCCCGAGAAAGAGACCATGTAATTGATATTGAAATGGGTAATTGCAGTCCGAAATTATAGACGGTACTCCCAGGTATTCCATCTGTCGCTGGCCCACAAGGTATATGCATACGGGTGTACATATCGCGCATACGCCGCGTGCAAGCTCTGAATTGGAGGCGCGTGCATGAAATTCCTCCAGTCAAATCGTTGTATATGTGTCTCGCTCGCTCCTTCGCTTTGCCGTGGACATAAACAGTAGCATCTCTGGCCCTTTCTCTGTCTTTCCTCCTTGAAATTTAATATAAATTCGATTGCATTTGTAATTTCAGAATTTCATGTTCTTTTTCTCCTCTTCCTTTTATTGTATTTTTTTGCTTTCTGCTTTGTTTTTTTTTTATTTTTGCACTGTTTACTGTCTGTGGCCCCATCACTCGGGTCTTGGTCGCAAATAAATATATGATGCATTTGTACACCGCTCGTGTGCAATGGTTACTTTCATATACATTTCCATAAACGAACTCATGCACTCGCTCTCATATACTAGGCGTGTTCATAATGATGTCTTTGTGTGAGTGTTTGCTCTTGACTTTGGATAAGTTTGGTGAAAACTGCTTTTAGCCGGATTTTCGCAATGCAAAAGTCAAACCTGGCCAGCAACAGCCGACGGCGGGCGACGTCTCCCCGTCCCGCATCCCCACAAAAGCGCAGCAATCGATTTCAAAATGTTCCGTTTTCTCAATCATTCATTTAATACCCTTTCAAGAAATAACCGTAAATGTTTCTTTCCACTCATGCCTCTCGTATGGCATGCTGCCGATTTGCTTGGCGGCACTTTGAATGTTCGAGTGTTTAACTGCGCTTCTGCTCTTTGAATAAATTTCAATTATATAAGACCAAAAATTCCCGAGTTCATAAATCGCCAAGTAAGAAATAAATCAACTGAAAAGCTGCCCATTAATTGTGGTTCCTTTCCTTTGTTCTCCATGCTTTGGATCTTTATAGATCCCTGACAAGATTCTATACCCCCCATTCCAGCTTCAAATGATTTACTCAGTATTCAAAAAGTTATTCATTCAAATGCCAACATTCACTTTTCTGGTGGAAATCTTTTCACACCAACGAATCGCTTCTTTGTGAACCCTAAACACTTTCTGACACGATCGGGGAACCAGAAACTGGTTATATCAGTGAGCACATACAGAGTAATATTTTAATTAATGAAAATACGCTAATTGCTCTATAAATAAACACCATTCAATTTCAATTTCTAAAAGGATGCAGTCGAAACAAAAGTATAAAATTATCATTTGTAATTTCAAAAGATTCGAAGTCTTTAAAATAGTCAAATAATCAAAATGGCCTCAAATAATTTAAAATCCCATTTCGATTCTCCTTCCTTTAATTAAATATAATTAAAGTGCCATTAAATTCCCTGCATCTACTCACAGATGAATTGCCAAAGTTTCCCATTGATCAATCAAACGATGCATCGAGTCTTAATTTTAATCGATCCCAAAGGTAAACCGAATTCAAGTATTTTCTAACGGCACTTGGATTTCGAGTTATAGTGCGACTTTTGAAGCCCACAAATCACGACTAAAATTCTATTGATTGCTGGATGTGCATTTTGATCAGTTGCTAAAACTAATATATTAATTAATTAATGCCTAGAAGAGGCTCTAAAATGTGTGTTAAGGTTGAAGCGATAACAAAACCAAAGCAGAAGCTTCTTCAGATGCATAGATGATGGGGAGAGTGATGAGTGGAGTGGGCAAGGGGAAGGTGGAGAGGAAGAGGGAGGGGGTGCGCTCTCTTAGCGCATACTACGCAATTTAATTAATAAAACGTTCATAATTTAATTAAAAATCAACAAAACACTTGTTCTGCCTGTGATCATATATGCACACACACACACACACACACACAAACACACATATATAGATATTTCAGTGTGTGCAATAATATTTGCATTCAGAGCGCGGATTTAGTGTCGAGTCATAAAGATTACACACTGTGCCCATTATCAGCATCCACTTGCGAATGCCATAGTAAAAATACTAAGGAACTTTTCCATTGGGTTTACAGTTACAAAGTATGAAGCGGGCCGTTTCTTGTCCCAGCGTCGGATTCTGCACCACAAATACAGATGCAACTGTATAAACCCATACATCTATAGACGCATATGTATGTACCAACACACATAGACAGATACTGACTGCACTTTTGCAGCTTCACTTGAATTGCCCTGAAACTGTCACTGGGCCTCGGTCTCAGCTCCAATTACATTCAATTACAATTTCAATTTCAAGAAGGAAGAGGAGGAGCTCAGATGTCAATGGGATGGCTTTGGCTATTTTTGGACATGCGAACTTCAAGTGAAGCTAATTGAAGTGTCGCTATTTATTTATGCTCTTCTCTGCTGTAATGCAATGGGCAAAATAAATCAGATGCAACTCCTTCTAAAACACATTTTTAATGAAGTTTAGCTGCTAAGCAAGCAAGAGGATTCCAAATTCTGTTGACTAGTGTAACAACATCATTTTTTGTTTTCGAGTATCATGTTAAAACAGCTCCATCTTCCTCCCTCTCTCTCTCTCCCTCGCATTCTTGTTAACAGAAGACAAGCCAATGTTAAAAGCAAAGATCCTAAGCAAACAGAAGCCAAGTACATGTGCTGCAGCTTACACTTGTTGCAAAATTGTTAACTAATAAGAGTGAAGAGCTAGAAAGAGAGGCTACAAACGAGACAAAGCCCGAGAGTGAAGTAAGCGATGAATGAATTCTGTCAGGGTCAGGCAAGTTAAGTGCAATGACCAATGGAAGGAAAGAGAACAACAACAATGCACGGCTCAATATTGTCTTTAAGCTAGTTATGACTAGTGCGGAGAGCTTTAAGCTTCCAAGGTAAGGCAAGAAGTAGGATCGCAAGCAGAATAAATTAATCGTCAACTGCGCCCCAAGAAAATAATCACTGCACTGCACTGCACTGCACTGGCGTGCTAAACTTAAAGGTAAACAATACGTAAACAATGTAAATGACGTCAGCAGTGTTTAAGCGGATACGAAAATAATATTCCAAGGATATTTAAAAACAATGATTTATCTTCTATTAATTTCTTAAACAAGTTTCCTTTAAACACATGTCTTAACGTTCTTATGTCATTTTCAAGAATTGGCTACTTCTGACGCCCAAATGTTTTTCTTTCTTAAATTCGTGCAAATCGATAGCAACTGACGACAAACTAAGCTATGAATAGTTGGTACCCCGCCGTACATATAAAAACTCCAGCCCTTAAACTTCTGAATATAAAAATATATTTTAAAAAACGATAAATGTTTCAGTACGACATTTAAATATTTTTTTTAGGACGCAGCTAATCGGAGCTGTTAACTAGAAATTGCTTACTCAGCCACAACAACAACCTTTGCACATTTCCACTATATAAAACGGAATGCGAAGTTTTAAATACTCACTTTGCCAGTCTTATCAAAGCCATTATGTTAAATTTTAGTTTGATAGTTATAGGGATATCGGTTGTAAGTAACACTGTACAACTTTGTATTTATATAAAGGAAAAATTCGATTTGTTATTTTGGCAGTGCGAATAACGGCATTGAGAAAGGGCAAGGAAGCGACACTCTTGAACCGGCAAATTTTCTTTTGTTGTCTGCGTTGCAGCAGACATGTATAAAATGACACAAACACACACACGCACATGCAGACGGCGCACTGCCGACACGAAAGGTAAAAAAAAAATATTGCGCGCGCACTTCAGTTCGAGTTATTTCCCAAGCGACCCCTTACAACGATCTAACTCGTCCAACCGGCAAAGTTGAATAAAAACAAAATAACAAAAATGTTGACGTCGTCGCCGACTTCGTCGGCCGCAAAAACAGATGAGCAAATTATTATTAGTGTGACCAGCTGCATGGATTATTATTTATTGTATTCAATTTAAAAGTTTATAAATTGTATTGTATTAAGCCAAGAATTTTTACTTCTTACTTAATGAAGAAACTGTTTAGCTTTTAAATTCACACTTTCTAACAGCAGACTTCAATTGCTAACATTTTGGTATATTCTGTTATCTATTGAATATAACAGTCTGGCAATACCAGCATACAAATTGCAATCTAGAGGGCGGTTTGTTTAAAATGAAATTCAAAGTTAGTGACATTTGAATCCTAATTTTAGTAATAAATACAATCTTAGATTTAACTCATTATACGCAACTGCAACATGTGGGAGCAATTGGAAAAATACCGTAACCATTTTCTTCAGTTTGAATTCAAAGATATGATGACTTCCACTTCCATCAATTCCATACAGACCAAAGGTAAACTAAATACTTTTCCCTTTAATATTGATTCATTTGTACCGCACAGACTGGCAGGCAAACATGAAGGCCCGTGACTACTGTAAGAACTACCCAAACGACTGCGAAGATCGCTCAACCCACTTTGACGATCGGACACAACTGGCCTACGGCTGGTTTGCTCTGCCAAAGCTTATGAAGGAGATGGATAGCGATGTCAATTTAACCCACTGGCGTGCCGTTGTCTCCCTGTCGGAGTTCTTGCTCAATCCGCTGCATGCTGAACGTGCGATACTAGAGATGGATATTGTGAGGAAGTATGTATTATACAGAAATGCCTAGACTGCCGCATATAAAAGCTTGCTACTTTTTCTATAGGGTGAAAAACGCATTCATCCGCATGCGACAGAGTTTCCATAAGCCACGCCACAGAGAAGTGGAGATGTACCTCAAGATATTCAGTAAGTAGTTTTGCTTGGGAGCACACATTTTCTCAACAGTCTCACAAAGAGTCCCATCTTCATTCTCTGAACCAGAGTCACTCACTAAACTAATGTTGCCACGTCCAGATATAACTTAATACACACAATTAATTAGTTTCACTTTTAATTAACAAATAAACTCCGACTGCACAGGATTACTTTATTATTAGGTCTTCGCGCTTCTGATATAATCTTCGTACTATCTAGCTTCCTCCCGCGGAGCTGCTTAAGTAGGCTTTTTGCCTGCCTTCCCTTGAACCACAATACCCAGAAAAAGCCAGATACGCGGCTGCCAGTGCCTGTTCCCTGAAATTCCGCTGTCGCTGCGCTAAAGCGACAATACGGTACATCTTGAAGCGACAAATCCCAACCAATCATAGACCCTAACGCTATATAAATATTCTGGTGAAACACGCACAAAAGTATTACTGCACACACACACATACACACACACACAGTGTGCGTCGGCAACTACACATACAACATGCTTTGAAAGCCTCGATCTAACTGTACCAAAAGCTGCATATTGAGCTTAATTACAACATGCAAAAAAAAACGCAGAATAAAAGATCCAAAATTAAAAATACAAATGGAGCATAAAATATTTGAAATATATACAGTTTGTCAAACAATTGTCAACATGAAAAAAACTATATTTAATTAATTGACTGAAACATTTATGAAGAGTGCACAGGTGTTTTAATGCAGGTGCTCACAATTAATTACTTATCCTTAGCTATCCCTTAATCAGCTCAAATACAATTCATACATTCAGTTGCCTCTGCCTGGCTGATTACATTAAAATTAGCAATGCGAGACCACAAAAAATAAAAAAAATTATAAATATACTAAAATTTTATTTAAATTAGCCCTTGTAACAAAAATTGTTTTGATTAATATTTCTTGCATACGCATTCGCATACTAACAAATGGGCTGTGTAGCAATAGGAAAGAAATACATTAGTGTGCAACATTGCCGGCACTGGCGAGCCCATGCCAGAGACAACTTATCTACAGTTTGTCAAGAAACTGTTTACACACTGAAAAAAAATACGATTTTTTGACTTTCGATAATTGTTAATTTTTTTTTGTTAATCAACTAAGAATATATGTCTTTATAAGTTACCATCAAAAAAAATTAAATTATGTTGATTGAAAGTTATGTTTTTCGCATCGAAAGTAAAAAAATCGTATTTTTTTTCAGTGTGTAAACAGTTTCTTGACAAACTGTATATACATACATGTACATGTATATCTATATAAGTTGTCTCTGCCCATGCTTTATCCCTTTTAAATCAAAACAAAACTTCGGTTCGTTCAGTGGGCTACACATACCAATGCTACCTTCTACGGTGTAAAAGTTACATTAGTATGTGTGTGTCACAGGCTAGACATAATTTACCTTGTTGCAAAACTTCATACTAAATCAAAACAAAGCGAACGACAATTGCCAAAAATGTATTAATTGTATGCCTGTGTGCGAATAGGAAGGAAACATATGTTTTTCCTTTTTTGTCTCTTCGTTACGTTCATCCAGAGAGCACTCTCTGCTCTCTGCGTTCAGCTGGTGCAAAACCAAAAAAAAAAAACTGCTTGCCATGTATTTGTTGGTGCTTTGTGTTTGCAGCAATTGTCTTTACGCTACCCAGAGACAACTTATCTATATAAGTTGTCTCTGGCTTTACGCTACGCCATATATAAGTTGTCTGGATAAGTTGTCTCTGCTTTACGTTACCCAGAGACAACTTATCTACACTGTATATAACACAGAGCACAAACTACAAGAGTAGGTGCACAGAGCACAAACTACAAGAGTAGGTGATAGCTTAACAGAAAAATGTTACTGTTAAAAATAGAATCTTGAGATTGGCTCGGTAGCGTAAAGACAATTGCTGCAAACACAAAACACCAACAAATACATGGCACGCAGTTTTGTTTACTTGGCTTTGCACAACCGATGAACGCAGAGAGCAGAGAGTGCTCGTAACGAAGACAAAAAAGGAAGAACATATGTATCCTTCCTATTCGCACACAGGCATACAACCTGGCATAAGCTTTGTACAATTCTTGGTCGCTTTGTTTTGATTCTGTATGAAGTTTAGCAACCAGGCATCTTGTGTCTATCCTCTGATAAACGCATACCAATGTAACTTTTACACCGTAGAAGCGAGCAATGGTATGTGTGACCCATTGCCGAAAAATGATTTTTGAAGCGATTTAAAAGAGTTTTGCTACTTTTCGTGGCCTCTGAAAAACGACCGCGCGATCGTATGATACCCTAGGGACAAAGCAATGCATACAAATGAATTAAATTGGCCCTGCCTGTGACATACGCATGCTTTTGTCTATCATTTCCCTTGAACTTCACTTATTTAAAGGGCAGCCCAAAAATATGAAGGAATCGCATTTGCTTCGTTTTGCTGATTTTTAAGTGATCAGTCAGGCAGAAACCTCTGAATGAATGAGATGTATCTGTCTTATTAATTAATTCTTGTTGGTCAAGGGTTACTTTATGATGTTACACATTTGTAACAAATATGTTATGAACTAATTATTTTACTAACTAAAATATAATTAATTTACTAACTTCGCAAAATATAATATTCGTATAAAATTTGGCGATGCCATATGCTTCAATTTGTTGCTGAAATGTTAGCATAAATAGCTTAATTTGTATTAAATTTAGTTATTATTTGCATTGACTCTATCTTCAAAGATCTGCTTCTGCATTTGTTCTTGATGGACAAAATGTGTGATATTTGTAAACATCACTTCGCAAGTGTAAACTTCGGCTATAAGGTATAAGTTCGGCGCTAAATAATAGCCAGGCTCGTTTATTTTGTTTAAACTAAGACAGAAAATCATGCGCTTGTCGAACTGCCTAAGTAAGACAAGGCAGCATGTAGTGGCATATAGTGTTCATTTTGCCAAAAAGCAGAGAGAACGAAATTTAGATCTCTCAGCACCGAGCCAATGTGCTCGTGCTCTCTGCATTTGTGTGTTTTCAATTTTGCTTTTGACTTTGTCGATTTCTTTACCGAGCCAATGTTCAAAACCATTTTCGTTTACATTTTTCTGTTAAGATATCGCCTACTCTTGTAGTTTGTGCTCTGTGGTGCTCTGTGGCTTAAACAGAGAAAACTCATCTATATAAGTTGTCTCTGCCTCTGCTTAAGCTTTCTGTTTCTGTTAATCGCACGGCCTTGAATGGGCTTAAACTGTGTTTAAACTAGTTAATGATCACTTGCCAATATTCGTGACAATTATTATGAATTAATTAATTAATTCGCTGCATTCCTGTGCAAATAACAACCCTTCCCCCTTTAGACATTCTCTCCCGCAGCTTGAATGGAGCGGAGCGCATTTTGAATCGCAAGTGCCTAATGATTGAGTTCTACAAGATCGTCAAGAGGCGTGAGCCTGTCAAGGACGAGCTTGCCGCTGAAATTTTGCAGAACTTGACTGAAAAGCCCCAAGGTGAGTCGCCGCGAGGATATGCAAATATATGGACGAGTGCTAATCCTTCCGAATCTCGACTTCCTCCCTTTAGTTTTGCTCAACTTGTTGGCTGACAAGGCGAACCTTGCAGCCGTGGCTGATATCTTCAAACAGGACCTCTGCCAGCCAATGTATTCAGATTCGCTGTGGCAGCATCTATGCTACATGCTGGAGGTGGTGCCCGAGCAAGGCATCGAGCTGGGATTCTTTGAGCTGCTCCACATGCGCATCGCCAGCCGCCTGCCAAAGTTCTGGGATCTGAATAGCAAGGCATTCGCGCTGCTGCTGCGCTGCCCCGAAGGACAGCGGCGCTTTGACGACGTGGACGGCGTCAAGCTAATCTACGACATATACGAGGATGCACGCGACAAGCGCCTCAAGAAACGTCCCCTCCAGCATGTGGAAAACTTCGAGTTCCTTGTCCTGGCCCTGCTCAACGGCCTCCACAGCAAGCTCGCCCTTTGGCGCAGCCGCGAGTTCCCAATGCTCGTCTGTCACACTGCGCATCGCATGTTCACCAAGACGAATCCGCGCCTGCAGCTCTACTGCATCAGGGTCCTCCGTGAGCTTGGCGTCATGCCCTGCAACAAGCGCTTCATCATCGGCAACTGGATGAAGGAGATCCGGGAACTCCACTGCCTCAACGCCGACGCCGAGTGCGCCCGGGATGATCTGCTGGAGTGGCTCTGTCGGGACATCACCAACATCGAATAAGCCTCACCACAACAACAACAACAAAAAGAAAAGGAACAAAAAGAAGAACAAAAAGAAGAACAAAAATAAGAACAAGAATACAAAAAATAATAATTTAATTAACATAATTATTTAAAGTAATAATTATAGCAGCAACAACAATTACAATAACAACAATCTGTTTGGAGTATTAAATATTATAAAAGTTGAAAATAAAATTTCTTTGTGTGCGTGTCTCGTGTTTTACTTGACTAAGAAAAACATCGCCCGATTTCCCCAGCTGCGCTGAAGGGGCGGCTGCTACCGGTTGGCCCAACTCTGAATCGGGTAAGCAAGCAGTGCAGTCGTTCCCCTTTCTTGACCGGTTCGGATTCTTGTCCCACTTCCGAATGTAAGAAAATTGAAATTACTTAACAGTTAATTAATTACGGATTTAACTAATTTGTTAATTTTAATTAAAATTCAGATAATTTAAATAATTTATTTTCATTTTATAATTTATTTTTTTAAATATTTCTGTATATATAAAAATGTATTTATTTATTTTTATTTAATTTTTAAGCTAAAGATTAATTAATCATTTTTAAAGTGCTTAATAATTCCAAAATTTATGTATATAGAAAATTATTTGTATTTGCAGAAATCAAGGAATGTGCGATGTCCTTCGGCTTGCGTTTATCCAATTTTTTTTAATTTAACAGTTGCTAAATGAGATTAACATCCGTTGTGTAGTTTTAAAAATGATATTTATATTTTGATTTATTAATCAATTTATCCGTTCATCAATTAATCTCTGTGTGGGTGGCCTTGGGTGCAGCGAGGACCGCGATTGGAGTGTTTTTAATGAAGTCATAGATTTAATACTTTATTGTATGAAAATAAATTAAAGTCGAATGTAACGGTTAAAAATGGTCAAAGGCGTGAAATTTGTTGCTCGGGAGGAAGATTTTCACTTTTCGATTACTGATGGATTTCCTAAGAGTCCACCTTCCGCGGAAACGCATTGACATGTTTGTACTTCCAGTGCATCGTCTATAAATTAAGGGGTAGGCGGGGATGAAGGGGGGGTCATTTAGCTGCTTTCAGATTAACTTACAGTAAAATTTGAAAATAAAATGGAAAATGGAAAAAAAAAACTTTTCCAATTTCCGATGTTGGGCAGGAGCTTCTTGTCGCCAATGGCAGCAATAATGACCAGGGACATTACCGGGAAGCGACCAGGAAAACGACAGCGCCGGCAACAACGACAAGGATTGTGGAGTCCGTAGTCACCACCAGAACCGCAGTTTGTTGGTGTCTGCGGTTGCCAAGCTTCCAATGTTTTATATATCTACATATTTTTTAGTTGTATTTTTCTGTGTGGTGACAAACTTGGCAAGGAATTGCAATTTTTTAATTTATTTGCAGCGACAGCCCATAAACATTTTGTGGCTGCCCATTTCCCCCATCGGACCCGTCGGACCCGTTGGATCCGTCCAACACATCGCCGTTCCTTTTGCCCAATCGCCAAGTTTTCTTCACTGTCATCGCCCAGACCACTCAAACGACTTTGTTTAAAATGTGTACTACGGGCAGAAGGCGCCCTCTTTTGGTCAACTTTTTAATTATCACATCGCCTTTTCTGCTTGTTTATAGAACTATTTTGCATGTTGCGTATGACTTTTCACCCCCACCACCATTCCCCCCACTCCCCTCATTCACTACGATTTTTGAGAGTCTGTTGGAATTTGAAACTGTACAAACTTTTGATAGCAAAAGCGTCTAGGTTGGGTCCAACTAAGTGTAAGCCTGGGACATATGAATAAATGAAAATATTATAAAACCATCATTTCATTTTATTGGATTCTCTTGACAATTGTTTTTCAGTTTATATAAAAGTTAAAAGCATGCAAATCGATCTTTAGGTCAAATTCGTTTTCCGAAACGTTTTATAATTTCTTCAAATAATACTTTAATAATGTTTACGTTATAATTAAAAAAAAATGCTGAAAAATGAATGAACTAAAAGTGATTGCAGCATGGTAAAGTCCACACACACACACAAGCATATAGGCTGCGTGCATGCAGAGCAGAGACAACTTATTCAATAGATATGAAATCAAACAATAATAAGTTGTCAATCTGCAGCAAGCGTTAATAGCGTTGTCTCTGTCTAATCAATATAAAATCAAAGGAATTTCACATTTCGCTATTTCAGACTGCATTTTATTCTTTTCTTTCTTTCCATATTTGCATAAATTATAAGTGGCGGTCAATTAGTACTAGATCTAGATCTACTACTATTTTGTGGGCACGTGTTTCTGCTACTATTTTTAACAATGTAATGTTACCTAAATAACTAAATTTGAATATAATTTATGATGTCTCCAAATGTTTTACAGCTTTTAGCTTAATTTTATTCTCTTTTATAAATCAACACATTTAAGCCTTTCCAATATGTATTTAATTGTTATTGTTTTGTTGCTGTCCCCCTCAACTCAGTACGTTTATTTTTGCTACTATTCTAAGCTTTTTTGACGTGGGTTTTTTTGGAGGTCTAGGGTTGTCCTTTCTGTAAATTTGGTTAACTTATTCTGTATGGAGTGCTATTTAAGTACTTGGAGTAGCTGACGGCGCAGATGGGGATTCAAGCTGAGCAGCTGCATGTGAAGATTCTTGAGGCGAAGTACAATGCAGCAATGTCATCAATGCGTTCCCTTTGCCGCAGCGATTCACGCAGCGAATTATTTCAATCGCAGGACTCATGGGTGTGGGCTGCAGGCGCGCCCTTGAAAGCCTCAAGGCACACGACGCACGTCCAGTGCAGCTCAACGAGTGGCAGGTCATGCACGGGTGGCAACATCGACGTTGGCGTGTGTCTGGATGGCTCTGGACATTGACAGCTGCGGACAAAGTCCACGTCCTGCGTTATTACCGCTTTGCCTCTAAAAGCCACACCTCGTCATGTCCAATTGCCGAAAGTTTTCTAGGTTCATTTTTTCCAACTGCAGCGGTTTTATTTTCTTTGGAAGAGGTTGCCAGTGGTGGAGCAGGATGTATTCAATATTCAGGTGGTGTTATCCGAAAAGATTGGTTTCTAAATTCCAGTGTGAAGGTGAGAATTTTTGCTCAATAAATCCAAGTTTTCCTCGTTTCGGCAACGAGTTGCGAATTTTCTACTTTCATTGCTTCTACAGGAAACGTGTGACCAGGAAGTCTACCTTGACTGCATCTTCAGGGTGCTAAGCATCGGTGACGACAAGAGAAATGTCCTCCATGTACTCTGTGTAAACGGATGACCGGCACAACCTTCAGTTTTCTTTTTTGAATGGAGCAGTGCGTTCGATTTTATTTAATGGGAATATCGGGTAATCTGCTTTGACGCATGTGCATGGCGATATGAGGGTATTTATGGCCAGAAATAATAAATCACACTTAATGCTTTTGTTTAGCAAGGCATATTATAAATTTATTTATTTCTGCTTAAATTTGAAAAGATTATTCCATCGCTAAGGGACGCGTGGCATGGCCCCTGTAGATCCCCAATAGCCGCTTCAATGGTGGAAGGAGCGACCTCTGTTGGCGAGTAGTTGTGCATTCAATTCTCAGTAGCATCTCTAATTGACACCTATGCAAATTTGGGCAATTTTACACCCAATTCACAGGGTGTAGAAGCGCAGAGGAGGGAACAGCTAAGGAAACAACTGTTTAGGGAATCTTAAATAATTCATACTTTCGGTTTTAAAGACGTGCACAAAAACAAAACACCGTCTGGGTAAACGAAAGCCATTTCCACGTTTCGGCTTCCTCCCCAACCTTCGTATCTTCCCGTTCGGTACCCAACGCACAGCTGAAATATATAATTGCATGGCCGGCCGAGCACTTGAGGTGCCAAAGTGTTGACTGCCCTTTCTTTTCTGCTCTCATTCTTGCAGCCTTTGAAGCATTCAGCATTCAGCATTCACGTCCCTGGCTCACACATTCGCATCCTTCCGTTGGTTACCGTTACAGTTGCCAGCCCTTTCCGGGGCCATAAATCATTTTAAAACATTACCCCAAGTGAAGTGCGTAGGCGAAATATTTTCCATGTGCTTACAATTTTGCACCTTATATGCGATAAGATTTATGGAAGACTTGCTTAAGAGATTTTCAAAGCTGAAGCTGTTGCAGTTGTTGTTGTTGTTGTTGTTGTTGTTGTTGCTTTTGTTGCTGTTTTTGCTGGGAGGTTGATTAAATTCTTAAAGTTCTACACATGAAAATAAAGTGGAGACTGAAAAGTTACTTTGCATAATAAAAGTAAAAAAATGTATATATAAATATAATTATTATAATAATAATAATTAATAAATAATAAATAATAATTTTATATTTCACTTATTTCACTTATTTATTCGCTCTTTCACCGAATCGAACGATATGTTAAGAAGAAGTGTGTAAGGCACAAGGCGGACTACAAAGTAACGGTGAGCAGCAGAAAAGCTCAAGTTGATAAGAAAGCGAAATATAACGGGCCCCGTGACAGCAGTTTGTGCGACTTTGGCTCTGCTTCGGACTCTTTTCATTCGCTTCTTCTTTTGTTTAACTTTTAAAAATTCTCATAAGCAATCATAAACTTGCACCTTGCAGTCTTAATTAAGTTGAGAGCTGTGATTTGATAAACATTTTTTTTTAAAAGTTAAGTAAGTTTCAATTGAACTTAAGTATTTAATTTGATTTATTAAGGTAAAGGAAATGCAATGAGAACGAAAAATTATATAAATCTATTAGTAGCGGTTAATGCAAAAAATTATTTAATAATATATGATTTAATATTAAAAAAAAATAATCCTTCGAAAGGAATTTGTATTTAAGATTAGAAGAATTTTAGGTTTTTCAATTTTGAATGCTTTGAAATAAATCGGATTTTTATACGAAGATCCGAAAGACATATTTAATACTTATTGTAAGTTTTAAGAGTATTTATTGCTTTAAATTTCCAGTATTAAGCCTTTTCACATTTTTGCTTGTTTATTTTATTGTTTGTATTTATTTTAGTTTCCCTAAGCTATAAAACTAAATATAAAGTCAATTAAACTTTGTACCTCCGTAAAATGTTCAGGATTAAAGCTTTAAAGTTAAATACAGATTGAATGACAGCCTAAGGCTGCACCCGACTATCCTTTATTTAACTTTGTCAAGTCTTGGGCGCTGGAGTGAGCTCACCCAAGCGTTGCCACCTCTCCGAAAACTCTACGCCATTGTTCGTCAATCTTATCTTTCATCTTTGATCTCAATGCACGAAACAAAGGCACAAAAGAGTGTGACAACTAACGGCAAAAGTTTAAAGATTTCTCCGGACCTCATGCACCGATTGTGGGCTGTGTCCCTCTAACAGCTTACCCACCACCACCCAACACCTATTACCTATCACCCACCAACTGCCACCACCTCCTTCCCCTGCCACCAACATTGCCATCGTTCACTTGTTGAAATTTATGGCCTACTGATGTGCGTTCAAAGAAACCCAATGATTCGGCTGAGGCGACATGGGCATAATAAGTTATGCGCCCAGAATTAAGTCGCTGGCGAGGCACATCTCGGGGTATGTGGACGAGGTGCCGTTGGCTGGGGCAACTCAGGAAGTGGGGGGCCAAGCAACAAAGCCGGCGGCATCGCTTTTATAAATCTCTTTAATTTATTAAATTTCATTAGACATTTGCCGCTGAGTCCTGCGAAGGGTGACGAAGCAGCAACCGAGCTCTTGCCCACTTCTACAGTGGGAACAACAACAGCAGCAGCCACAACAATAATAAGAACAACAACAACACGAGGCCAACAGCTACAAGGCGACTGTAGAATTTTTATATTAGCAAGCACAAAACATGGCAATGGAAGCGTCTCCCGCATAAAAAGTAATAATGTGAACGTCAACTGATGGCCCAGGGGCGAGGGCGGGAGGAGGGGCGTTGCATACGTCGCAGCGTCGCAGCGTCTCAGCGTCGCCAAGGGTCCAAGGTATTTTTGCGCCATGGGTAAATCTGCGATTGTCTGTGTGTGTGTGTGGCTGGGTGAATTTGTATATTTGTGTTGTGTTCTCAACTTCAACTTCAAGCCAAGTTAGTCTTACCTTTTGAAAGCTTTGCACGCTTGAATTGAATTTATCATGCCTTTGGTAGAGTTTAAATGCTTATCATCCTGAACATCTTGACACGCATTTAAAAATCAGAAAATATAGAAAAATTATTTGAAAATTCTGAAAAGACTTATTCAAGATCTAGAGCGAGTTGACAGGAGTTTATTTCTATTGATCACTTTCTATTTGAAATGATCGTCTAAAGGGAATAGAAAATACATTTTTCATTATCTGAAAATTAATTCATAATTAGCCATACGTTTTTTACTCATATATTCTGTAAAAAATTGTTTAGTTAAAATTCGATGATCAAATAAAATCATCAATTACTTATAGAAGTTCCCTCAATTAATTTGCAGCTTAAATGTTATCTATTTTTGGTTTTTACACGTCAAATTGCATTGGTCTGGCAACTCCGGCGGCTCCATTATATGTAAACAGTGTTGCCAGCTGTAGATTTTAGTAACAAGCACGAAAATTCTAATAACTGGAACGACGAACTCCTAATTGGAATTTGTAAATGTAAAGCTTTCAAATTGCATATATGATAAAAATATAATATATTAATTAAACCACAGTTATTGTTACTAATTAACATTTTTTTAACACAACTTATTTTGTAAGCTAGAAATGGGGACATCTTTTGAACACGACGATGAATGCAATTTATTTTTCTGACCACGTAGATTAAATTATAATTCTGTGTAGATCACTTAAAATAAATTACATTCTGAAACTTGCCTTACGCACTCAGCTACACGCACACACACAAACAACAGCCGACAGCCGACAGCCAACTGCGACAGCATCAAACAACTACAAAAACGTTGTTAGCAACGAAATTACAGTAAAATACAAAAATAAATTTGACACGAATGCGACGATGGCACAGAAAGAGTCACAGTACTGCTCTTCGTTTCGCTCTTACTCGCAGAAGTTGTTCGACTTCGCTCTCTCTCCCTCTTACACCCCGAAAGAGGGTAGGGGGAAGCATGGAGCCAAGAGCACAAACCAAAACCGAAGTAAAATGGCACAACGTTCGCAACAAACAATCTGAAGTCGGTTGCCGGGACATGAGGAGCTGTTGAAGGTGCTCGAGTGCCTCTAGGTGTATATTCGCGTGTGTGTGTGTAGATATGTGTTGTGTGCTTGTGCCAGTACCGCCGTGTTGTGTGGCTGTAGGTGTGGGTTCTGTCATGTGCGACACTTTGTAACATATTTTTTGTCATTTGTTTCCCGTGTGCTTGCCTCTTTTTCGGCGTCACTCGTCAGCGACTAGTCCTCGTTGCCTGTCACCTCACACACACACACGGACACACACATGCGGTCGTATGTGAGTGTGTGTGCCAGAAAATGTTACATTATTTTTGGCACGCAAGCCGACACCACGGTACCCGCACTTAGCTT
Source organism: Zaprionus lineosus (assembly GCA_035044505.1). Classification (NCBI taxonomy): domain Eukaryota; kingdom Metazoa; phylum Arthropoda; class Insecta; order Diptera; family Drosophilidae; genus Zaprionus; species Zaprionus lineosus. Next base: position 1,009,636 of record JAWNNX010000025.1, read on the forward strand.
TACTCAGAGGCGCACTCACGCTTATACTCGCCGTGACACACACACACACACACACACACTACAAACGCAAACGCAAACACAAACACAAGCACACGCACATCGCGTATCAATCAGCCGAAAATATATGTCCGCCAGAGTTGCCACCGCTGCCCGACTGTCTGGCGTTTCTGTTGCCACTTTTGTTGTAATTTTATGGCAATTTTTATAACATTTATTTGTATTTTTACGAGCTAAACTGTCTTTGTTGCTTTATTATTATGTCGCACTTGGGAATTTTATGAGCGTTCTACATACATACATATATCCCCAGTGCGGCCCTGCCTCACCTCAACCACTTATTCAGTCTTACATGTGCGGCGAAATGAATTTTAAATTGTCCTGGAAGGGGCTGCCATTTTATTTGCAGGTGTGCAGCTCAAAAGGTTCAGCGGTCGCAATCAATTTGATTGTAAAAAAGGTTGAATTACAGGAACTACAGTTACTTCAGGATGTGTTTGTTCCATTCATCGGGCCACTCATAAATTTATTACAAATTTATTGGATAACTTAAAGAAACACATTTAATATTAATATTATTTTATTATTCTTTTCACTCTATTTTGTGATCAGTTGCTTTTGTGATTTTTCTTCTTGTTGCTCTTTGTGCTGGCAAGACTCGGCAGATAAGAAAATGAGAGGTGGCAAACTGGCACTGTGTTCGATTGGCAAGAGCGAGATGGCGATATAAGCTCTTAGAAATGTGGGTCATATGGAGCGCCTTTAATTGAGAAGTTATGATTTTAGATTTAGTTTAAATTTATAAATTTTTAATATTTTTATAAATTTTTGAATTTATCTTATTTTTTTAATTTTAAAAATATTTGTGTTGGTACAGAATCAAATTACTTATATCACATCATGGGTTAGTTGTTAAATTGTTGAATGCTTGAATTTTGCGCTTTTAATTTTATTTGTATGGTATTAAAAATCAAATAACAAATGTCCAGCACTTTACAGTTTGTTGTCCACTTTACAAAATGAGCATAAATTCCTTTTGGGGACGGAAGGAATTCACAACAAAAGGAATTTTAGAAAAAAACTTACAACAATGGCGTCCATTGTTTTCATTTTGATTAAAAATTTGTATATATTGTGCATAAATTTTAATATTGTGCTCGCTGGGAGGGGAGGACCTAGTTATGGGGTGTATCTTGCATTACTGAAAGCATAAAGCGACGGAAGCCAAAGAACAGACTAAAGCTGACAATGAAGCCTCAAAAGAGAGAAGCGAAGAATGCGAATGGAATGCAAAATTTAACGAGCGATGCCGCTTGCAGCGGAGGGAAGCACAAAAGGGAAGGATAAAAATTGAAGTGCCAGGAAATTTATGGAATACACAATTCGACTTTATCTTTTATCTTTTTTCATCTTTTGCAAAGCAAATTAAATAAAATACAATGGGTATGGTGGTGGTTACGTTCGCGGCTACGACGACTATTGGATTAGTTTCCTTCCCCCTGCTCCCTGCTCCCTGCCCCAGCCCACTGCACCATACCCCCTGCCGGCACGGAATCGCTCGCAGCTCCAACCTTTGTCTACCGAACGCCCAGCATAATTTGCAAGTGACAATAGAGCCGAGTGTCAGGCGGCGTTGCTGCCGACGGGAGCCCTAGAATTAATTTGTTATGCGGACAAAATATTTTCAGGCATGGAATCGCCATGGACTAAGGGCCGTAGTGTAAGTAAAGCTTAGTACCTCGCAGGTTTCTGTGTCTAAGCTGTGTCAAGCTTTCCATGTTCAATATAATCTCAGTTCAAAGAGGTCGAATTTAATTGTTTAACTTAACGGGAGTTCAAAGACGTAGTCTCTATTATTTTCATGCATGTTCACAATCTTTATATAAATGCATTTGTGTGGGTGCAATTTTTATGTAGTATATTAGCTAGATTATTTCGTCCGTCTTTACTATTATTTGTGACTAGGGGAACCTTTGTTTATATACATTTGATATTCCTCCATTCATTCCATCCCTGGACAAATGTATGATGATAATCTCAGTATATATATCAAATCGATCGGAAGCCAAATAATGTTTGACTATTCTAAATTAATAAATATTTGCAAGCTGCAATTTTTATAAATTGACTCATCTCCTGTTCTCGCCTGTCCACTCCAAGCACAGTTTTGCCTAATTATCAACATATATAAATTACAAATTAAAGTTTCATCTTAAGATTTCCCTAAATGCACCGATGACAAAGAAGAAAAAAGAACTCAGTTCACACACTAATACAACGAAACTTTCGTTCATGCTGCTCTGTGAGCTGCCAGTTAAAGCTCGTATGTTAAATGCCATGTACTGTCGTTGTCTCTTTCTAGCTTACACAGTTTGGCGTGGCTTTCAACTTGTTACACTCATAGGAATTTTATTTTCCTTATTCTCTCAGCAGCCGCATTATAAAAAATGATTTTTGTTGCAGGCTCATAGCTGTATTTAAGTACCATGATTTATCCTTTATGCTTCAGAAATTTATTTAAAAGATGGAATAATCCTTTAAATCGAGATCTGTTCACATTAAATACACATTTCACAAGACAAGGTCGCTTGTTTTGAAACCCAAAATGGGGCGCAGTCCACAAACTGTTAAGCCCCAGCCGAAAGCAGTGCCCGCACGTGGCGGCTAAGTGATACATAGATGTGGCAGGCTGGACGATGGCAACAATTGCAACAGCAAATCGCGGCGTGCAACGTGTCATTTAACATTTTGGCTAATAGTCCGCACATTGTTTCGGTGCTTTTGCTAAATGAAATCGCAAAAAAAACCTAACCTTATTTTTGTAGCATAAAATAGTTTAAAATAAAAGTAAGGCTTTGGCTGCACACAGTGAGAGGGCGCTGATGGATGCAAGGGGCTAGGAACGGGCAGGGGGGGAGTAAGTTAAAACCGCGGTAATTTTGGTCAACATGCTGAATGAACTGTAAAATCAACTCGTTCAGTTGCGACCAGTCCGAGTCTGTATGTGTGTGTGTGAGTGTGTCATGTGTGTGCTTGCGTGTGCATAAAATAACAATAACAAAAGCAGAGGCAAAAACTGCAACTAAAACTGAAACTACAACTAAACTTCACTCGCACGTAACTAAAAATCAGTTTACCGAAATTCCGAGTACACAGAGCGCAATGCTAAGCGAGAATTAACATTTAGCTGCTGTATAATAGCGGTTGTTTTTAGATTTGCGGTAAAGGGCGGCGAGTGGAGTGCGGAGAGTGGAGTGCGGAGAGTGGAGTGCGGAGAGTGGAGTGCGGAGAGTGGAGTGCGGAGTGCAGGGGTGGTCACCGTACAATGCCCAACGTGCGCTGGTCTCACTCGCTATTTCCACCCCCCTCACATCTCCTCACTGTGCCCCTCCGCACCAGTGCATTTGCCTTCCACTGCATTAGGCGCACATTTTGCGAGTTGTGCTTCTGTTTTTAATGTCCCTGTGCGCCATTTGGCAACTCATTTAAGAATGCGAGTCCATCACAAGGACATCCGGCAAATAATCGATCAAACACACACGAGCGAATTCTTCAGAGACCCCAACACATTTCAATGGTTTTGTTTTATTGTTTAAATAATATTTCAAAGACATTGAAGGAACTTTAATTTATTGGGAGAAATTATTTCGGGGAATTAATTTATGCGGCAATTAATTGAAGCCAGATTTATTAGAAATTTACTTTTGGGCGGTGAAAGCATTTGGTAATTTAATTATATTATTTTAAATTCAATTAAATTTAAAGCTGCTGATAATCCTGAACTTGTTTACGTTGAAAAACAACGCCCTTAAGAGTCACTCATATTCAAATCTGATCCCAGGTAATTTATAATTAATTATTTTACTTAATACTTTATTAACATATTATAATTTTGAATGATTGAAGGGTCTCCAGTTTTCAATACTTTTTGTGTCCTTTCCAATCCTGCAAAGGCTATAATTGAGCCAATTTAAAAATCGTAGCATACTTTTTTGGGCTCGCATTTAAGGGGATCTTAAACAAGCTATCGATTTATTTTTAAGAGCTCTTATTTTCCGAATAATAAATCAAAATTAAGTTGAAATATTTTAATACTTGAAGCATCTTCCCAAGTCAAGGCGCCGCCTTGAAAGAAGTTTCAATTAATGTTTACACCAAAGGCTTTTGTTGTTTTCTCGCATTGGGACATTTTTAATTGACTTTTTCATCCCATAAAGGGTCGAAGTTTTGATTGAAGGCTGCTTAGTTAAGGGAAACAATAGACCAAAGGAGACAAGGTAGAAGGCAAGGCGCAGGTGTGCCCTTAAAACTTCTTTTTGTTATGAATTAAAACCCTTGTATCTGATTTTATTCTCTTTTTCCATTAAATCGGTGGGGCTCTTGAAGTACCTGGACTTGCAGATGTTAAGCGGACATCAGCTGTTCGGAAAGTTGATCCTTCTTAGTTTAGAAATAAATAAGATTTTTAATTTTCAATTCGACGTCAATTTGATAATAATTAATTTGAGATCATCTTAGTCGCTCTTCCTCGCATTAACTTAACTTCCTTGCCATCAACTACCTTGATTTTAACTGCTTTTTAGGTTCGTGTAAGGACTTTTAAGAGAAGTTGTGTGAATTGTGTCGTAGGGATTAAATGGAAGTTATCAGAGATGAACTTGGGGTATTGGAGCTCCCTTCTAGGGACCCGGGGACAGTCGCCGCGTGCTGGGGCCTGCAACACCTCGTGCTATTAAATTTTCATGCAGCTTTGGTGATAATCCAATACAAGAAACAAACCCAAACCCAAACCCAATCCCAAACCAAAGTGCAAGTGCAGGGCAGAAGATTGAATGGCGTTGCGCGCCACGGGAGACGAACACGACGGATGAAGTTGATGTTGGTGTGTGGGAGTGGTTAATGGTGTTTGGTGTATGGTGCATGGTGTGTGGTGTGTGGCATGGGGCGTGCGATGTGAAGAGTGAGCTGTGCCACTGGTGAGCTTAGTCCCAGGGAACATATCATATATTGCATGTGTGTTCCCAAGGTGGCCTTGGCTTTGGCTCAGCTTCAGTCCTGGCATTGCTTACCTTGGGTAATCGACGGGACTTGTTATTATTTACACAGCGTACCATCTTGCTTGGAGGTGTGGTAGTGTCCAGAAGGACGCAGTGGCATCCATCAGGGCATCTTTTATGTCTGCGCGTAAATTTCAATTTGACTGCCGTGCGAGATTTGAAAGGCGCTTAAAGTAACCAACATAAATCATACTTAGCGCCCAGCTATGTCCCAATCTCATTTGCTGCAGCTCCTCCGACTTGGTATGCCAGACAGCGCAGCAGCCAACGTGGCCAGTGGAATTTCTTGGCAGTAAAACGATGCGAATTTCGAGTCTTGGCAAACGCCTTTTGGCTCCATCCTCCGCCAAAGCTCGTAAACATTTTCGCTTTAGTCACGCGCCGTTTGAAAGTTTCCTAATGAATTATGCGCTGCCGCCAATGGAGGTGTTGCTCCATGGACATTACAGCTATTCCCTGGAGACCAGTACAGCTATAGTTGCTATTAAGTTTGAATCTATATAAACAACATACATACACACACATACACACACACGCACGCGCATGTATACGCTGGAGTCATCCTTAGTAAAAAGAAATGAAATAGTTAAGTTTTTCCATCCAGGGCACTTCGTTTGCATTTAACTCTTGGATGTAAATGCAACCAACGACAATCAAGTAAGTCAACAATTGCTGCGAATAATAATATTAAATGTCCAGATACTCTAATTGGTGGTTGTACTCCGTCTGCAGACCGCAGTGTGGTAAAAACATAAATTCAAAGTACCGCAAGCAGACGCTCTGATACCCTTCAAAGGTCTTGGAGATGCCAAGGGCTCTGCTGATCTTGTGAGTTATAGTATTAATTATAAATCCTTGAACAGTATTAAGTATTTATTTTATAGCTACGTTGCTGTAAGGAAATTACAATATTTTATTTCGTACGTAATTAGTTGTTTTAAATTTATTTTCTTAAACTATTTTCAATCGAGCAGAGGCAGTCATTTCTTCTCGCTCTGTTGCTGGTGATGAGCTTTTGAAACGATTCAAATATTTATTGAGTAATAAGTAAAGTTATCGATAACATTGGCAAGATTCGACTTATGTTAACTCTATGTTAAATCGGAAAAATATAAATAATTAATTAATGCTTCTTCCCTCTGTGAATTGAGTCTGAAAGAAATTTATTGACACACTTACTGGACATACCCATTCTCTATAAAGACTGCAGGGTAAAACAACAACAGTGTCCATTGGTGTGACAGCTGCATCAACTTTCTACAACAAAAACAATAACAACAACAACAACAACAACAACAACGACAATAACAACAACAACTTAACCCACATAAAACCTAACAAAACGTAACAAAGATGTGGCCTGAGCTTTTCCAGACTGTTACTTGGATGCGACGATAAGCCACAGACTGGATGACTACGACTTAGACCAATGAGGTGCTCGGTACTCCATGTATATATGTGTGTGTGTGTGTGTGTGTGAGAGAGTGTTTGAGATAAAAGGTGGCGGGGGTCACAATATCGCATCAAGTGATAAGTACGACAGCCACTCGTAAAATTAAAGTGTAGGCGAGAAGAAATGTGTGTATGTGTGTGTGTGTGTGTGGTCATATGACAGTGTGCACTTGTGGTTGTCGGTTGCTTATCTGTGTGTATGATTGCGTGTGCAAGCATATGTGTGGGCACTCCCAAACCGGCACAATGTCATTAGCTTTGTTTCGAAAACAAGTCAGCAATTTTTGCCTGTGCCTTGCATCGTCATCCTGAAAGGATTGGTCAGCAGACTTTAATAAAACATTCAAAGGACACTCTGAACTCTTGTATTGGAATAAAGGAATGTGTACAATTATTGTTTAACATTTAAATGCTATTTAAATGTTGTTAAACTGGTAAGCTTTAAAATAGATGCTTCTTATATTAATCCTGAATTAAAGACATGGAAAATCCTTTCGTTTATATCCCTCATATTACATAAGTTTCGCTAAGTTTCCAGTATTGATAAAAATCAAGTTTTCTTAGTCGAGGAACTTGGCAATTGGTTCCTTATATGACTTTCACAGACAGTAGAACAATAAACGCAATCATTCGATTAACTCCAAGGCTCCCATGGGTTTTTTGCTATCCGGAGAATTTCTACACACTTTTGTGCTGACAACCGTTTCAGGCACTTCGCACGCTGCTAGCACCCACTTGTCAGGCTGTGCGCCGCACAGTATGAACTGTTCCTGCATTGTCCAGTAGTTTCAGCAAAACTGTCACCCACTTTTTTCTTCGTTCGACTACTCATTGCCCGGAAAAGCTGAAAAACAAGTTTTAACTAAGTAACAGAGGCAACAATAAACCGCCAAGTTTTCCAAAAGAAGTGCAGGACACGTGCCAGAACACGCCGCTTGAGGCACATCTGTTCGCTTATCTTCTATCTAACTTCCCTTCGAATCTCCATTCCCCCTCTTTCCCCTCTCCCACTACATTTTGTTCTCCTTCCACTGAAAGAAGGCAATGTAAGAGCTACTTATATGAGGAGCGCACTTTGGCTCACTTCTGCTCATTGGCTCCAAGTATGTCACAATGTCATACCCTTTAATGGCATCAATTAAAATTGATCCTTAACTGCCTTTTAAATGAAATATTTAATTATTCATTATTATTAGTTTTAAATAATATTCGAATTTTGAACGAAGCCGTTCTATGTTATTTGCTAGTTCGTTCATGTTCATTTCGTTCATCTTAGTAGCTCATTTCTGCTCATTGCCTCGTTCACTGGCTCGATCAGTGAACTACTTACACTTATCAATCAAGCTCGATAAAAAGCTATCGGCTGCTAAGCTTGATATTTATTTTAGTTTTAAATAATGATAATTTTTTTTATTGATTTATAATTAAATTGATTAAATAAATTTATAAAAGTTTCACATTAATTAAAACTTCGGTAATTTGTGGGTATTTCCAAGTTGGGCTCTGCCTCTGCTTTGGGGTTCATCTAATTTTGGTTTCTTCCTTTCACCATTGTGTCCTTTGGCTGTTGTCTTGCTCCATTGCAGCAGCTGTTACATGGCGTTATTTAGGCGCGTACTGTGAATAGCTATTTGTATGTGTGCCGCGTGTGTGTTTGTGTGTGTATGTGTGTCCGTGTGAGTAGTGAAATATACTAGCATCTTTAGTAAACGTTTAGATGCTTTTAATAGCTCTCTTACACAGCCACGCACGCACACACACACAACACACACACAACACACACACAACACACACACCACACACACTTGCATAAGGAATTTAAGTACCTTTTACATGGGAAGAGACTGCCATTTGCCAGTGCCCCGTGTTTGTTTTCGTCGCTTTTTATTTTCTCCCAACGACTAGTCCAGACATTTCTTTAATTATCCAATTACAAAAGCAAAAAATAAGAGGACAGCCAGCGGCTGCTTCCCGCCCTTTGTCATGGCACTTAATGTCCTTGCACAACTCTCCCGGGACTTACACTTAGGGCCGCCGCCATGTGGCCCTTTCCTCCCCCCTCCCAGGCTGTTTTCGTAAGCTACTCACATTATGTTTTACAGTTTAGGGCCACTCAAGTGCCTTCAAATTGTGGCACTTACAGCAGTTTGACTCACATCCTGTTAAGGTGCTTAAAGAGGCTTCCAATGACCGATAATCTGTCTGCCGGCAGTCACTTGCATTCAGACATGCAGTTAACGTTTTACATTCTACTGTTCCATGGCCTGCCAGGCTAATAAATGAGCCTCAAATCCAAATTAGTTTTGTGCTACAATCCATGTTCATCAGCATGAAGGTCCTTGTCAGGCTGGCAGCTCGTTAAACTCTTATGCCATCGCATATGTAGTTATTTTCTCAAGCCAGAGCCAGAAGTCAACTGCAGAGGACTGCTCCAACCACTTGGACCGCTTGGACCGCTTGGACGACTCAGACGTCATGGACATCATGGAAGGCAGGGAGGGCAGGAAAGGCGGGGAGAGAAAGGAAGGCAGGGAAGACGTGGAGAGAATTTAATGCCGTAAATCGACTGCGTGAAATGAGGTTAATGCTCAATAATGCATGCCAGTAAATGCTAAAAGCCGGCCGAGCTTTGAGCCAGTCGACACTCGTCGCCAGTCAAAAGTCAGCAGTTGGCTACCAGCAACCAGCAACCTACAACCAGCAACCAGCAGTCAGCAGTCAGCAATTTCACACACACTGCCCTTCGTCTGCGTGGTGCTGGACAGGCGCAGGGCAGGAATCTGATCCTTGGAATGCGCTGGCCATTGTTGCAGTAGTGACGCTTGCTTGGTAGCCATGGACTATCGGGCGTGGCCCAGCCCCTTCGCTCTTTATTGAAGCATTGACACAACTGTTTGCATGAACACATTTTTCTGCTGACAGGAATTTTACGTCAATTACAATCGCCCGATGACAACTCGAACGCACAGTGGGCAAAATATGCAATTAGTCTTCAAAATCGGTTTATGCTTGGTTCTCAGCTAATAACCAATTGAAGCTGGAAGGACGAAGAGTAAAATGGGACGATTGTTACAAATGAGGACAGGATTAAAAAGAGATGATTTAAAGTAAAGAGTTCACAGGATACGGGTTAAAGGACAATGGTTCTTAGGAGATTTCAGAATATATATTTGAAAAATAGAAATTCAAATAAAAATAAGGATAATAAATAAGTAAGAGCTTTTATATTGACAGTTGAAAGAGTCATTAATTTAGATTCTATTCCAAACAGTTTATCCTTCAGAGTCTAAGGACACTATTGATGTGAAATAACCTTTGAAAAAACTTATTAGGCCCCATATCCTTGAGGTTTGCTTTGGATAAGTTTCATTTTCATTTCCATTCGGAGTCCACAGTCCACAGGTCGCGTGTCAGTCGCTTGACCTATGGGAGTTGCCACAAGCGAGTGCCCAGGTACAAGGACGAAAAGCGATTAATAGAGGAGCTTAAAATTGCATTAACACTCCGACTTTAGGGGGACTTTAGGGGGACTGCACGGCAGAGGCGACAAATTATGCGGCTGTAAGTGCGATGGACGGAGAGATTCAACAATTTGCAGGCCGGGATTGGCGTAAGCTGCACTGAGTGCCATGCAGTGTCCTGTCCGGGGCCTGGGAGTATACTCGTAAGTATATATTAGAGAGGACATAATATCCTGCAAATTGTGTACATTTTTCAATTTAATGAGGTGATTATTTTAAATTTACACATGCATGGGCATGTCCTGGCACAGCAGCTCGGAAGAGTCAAACGGAGTCGAGTCAAAGCAATGGCATTGGAAATGGCAATGGCAATGGGAACGGGAATGGGAACGGGAATGGGAATGGGAATGGGAATGGGGAGGACGAGCAATACAGCCGAACGGGCAAGGACCTCGGACTGGTCGATCGCTCGAATGAAATGTGCGTCCGGCATGGCCATTAAAATGCTAAATTGTTGCGGGCCGGAGGAGCAGACGGCGGCTAAATATATCTTTATATCTCGCCCATATGTTGGATGTGATTTCTGCTCCTTTGCCTGCCAGGATGCTGCACGGAACGCGTTCACATTGCCGGCGCACTTATACACAGCCTGGCGCAAGGGAAGTGCTTTAAGTGACTCGCTCCCCCCTCCACCACTCCCTGCCACCCTTCAGCTATCCGCTTGGCTAACACATCATTATGGTTATCGCTTTCAGCGTCCTCAACGTCCTCAACGTCCTCAACGTCCTCAGCGGCATCGTCAACGTCAAGTGTTGACTGCCAGGATGCACGGGTTGTCTCTGTCCAAAGGCGCGTCTCTTTCGGTGTCGCTCCCCGCGTCGGCATTCGTGTCTGCATCTGTCTCCCTGCGTGTCAAGCTTTCCCCCCATGCGGCACAGAGAACAAGCCCAAAAGTATGCAAAACTTGTTTGCCAACGCTTTTTGAAGAGAGTCTCGAGGGGCACTGCCAGTGGCACTGCCAGTGGCACGTCTGTCTAATGTAACTTACTTAGAGGTCCTCCGCCTGATATGTGAGCCCGGCTGATGTGTCCCGGCTTCTGCTCCTGTCAAGAAACAACTGCTCAAAATATAGAGAAACTTTTAAGTGCGTTCCTGGGGAACAGCCAAGTTTATAAATAAAATGAAATAAAATAAAATAAAATAAATAATTAATCAAATATTCGGCTGAAAGTCCCCACAGCCCATAAAGAAGGACTGCCAATGGTTAAATTCAAATCTATAACGGAACCTTAATTCGATCTTAATTTAGCAGTAAAGTTTAAAAATATAATGGCACTTAAATTGGATCTAGGCTTAAGGATTTCCTTGTTGCCTCTCATTGCTATTTGGGAGTCCACTTGGACAGGACACCTGCATGGCGGGCTCATATTACGGCAGTCCGCAGGCGGTCGAGAAAGCTTAAAGTGAAAAACAAGGCTCTTCTAAAATCCCGCCTACTTGGACTGACGCCATCCAAGTGTGGGGCACTGTGTCCAAGACTCAAATGAATAGAATCAGAGTTGTCCAATCGATTGCTGCTCGGCGTGCATCCTGGCTCTCCTGGCACGTCACAAGCTGTGCCATAGAAAAGGAGCTTCGGCTTCTTCGCGTTGAGGAACAATTAAATCTCCTCAGTACTCGATATGCCGAGGGGATGAGGCACACCCAAAGTCACTCGCGTCGAGCCTAGCTGAGCTGAACTAAGATCCCGTCGCTTAAAAGGACTTCATCCCACCGATCGCCCTACTCGTATGATCAGTTAAGACTTTATTAAATATTTTAGTATTTGAATATTAGGCTAATTAAATATAAGGTCCTTTTTGTATCCACACTTCTCCCTATTCTTAGCGCCTGGTCAAGCTCAGAAGACACTGAACAGGATTTTCTTAATAAAGCCAAAGGACAGCCACTCAGCACTTTAAAAATTCGAATAAATCATAATAAATATTTAAAATCATAAATAAATTTGATATTAATTTTAAAATTTTAGTTCCGTAATTGATAACTTTAATTTTAAAATATTAATAGTGTCTGCCATAAAGGAAGCTTCGAGGTCTTAAGTTAACAATAATTAGATTTTTGTAGGAAGTTACGTAATAACTGAAATGAAGTAACATTTGTTAATTTTAACTTTTTTTTAATATTATTATTTATTTTAATATATATTTATTTTTTTGTTTTTAAACATTCACCCGTTTTTTTAAACTGTCCAACTTGGACAACCTCTCAACTTGGGGGCTGGGAGCCTGTCAGGTAGCTTGAGTTTAAACGGGGGCGATGAGCACAAAGGCAGCTTGTAAGGTGGGGAGGTTCAAGGGAGATCCAACAGTTGGGTCTTGGGATTAACAACTTCTTCATTTTAGTAACTAATTTAAATTAATAGCTATAACTATAAATAACTTACCAGAAAATAATTGTCCAGTAAATTGCCACTAATAACAAACTGCCCCTGGTACGGGCGTGGCTGCACATTACACAGAGACCTCAATATGGATACTATTGAAGAGCTGATCGGGAGACATTCAAGCCGATGCAGAGATAGATTGAGACAGACAGAGACAGACACCGCAGCCGACTCGCTCGCCCACTACAGCGGCTTAAACGGCAACGTTTTGCCATGATCCTTGGAAGTCAGTAACACTGTATCTGGCTCTACGTTCGCAGTCCTCATACGATGATATGAGGTTAGTTTTCCGATACGTCGCTTTTAACATTTACAGCATTTTTTTTTGTTATTCTACATTTAATAAATGTAAGAAAAAAATAGAGTAAATTGTCACTCGCTAGCAAAATGACAATTTACAAAGAAATTATGACAAAACTGAGGCCAGGCTTGTGATACACAGATCCAAGGCATCCAGGCTGCCCAGTCGGAATAACCACAGGGTGCGAGTGGTATATCAGGAAGACTGTCCTTAATGAAGACCTGAAACTGCCTTCGGTCTTTGACGAGATCAACGGACATTCCAGTCGATGCCACGACAGACTTGTCCATCTCCGAAATTGAAGGCTGAACGGGGGACAACCAAAAAATCCCATACTATATATATCTCTCTCATGATATATATTTAAATTGCTCCGATGTTTTTTATTTATTGTTATTTATTAATTTTTATTTCCTGAATCTTACTTCAGTCAGTAGTAAATTATAAAAATAGTAAATAATTAAAATAATAATAAATTAAAAAAAATCAAAAAATTATTGATTGCTTTAACCTACGACTTTTAAATTTTGAAATACAATTTCCAATCCTCATTTCAGCCTTGAGTTGACATTCGGTCAGATGTGTGAAGGACTCCTCATCTTCGAGCTACATAATTTATTTAAAATTTCTTTAAATATATATAAAATATATAATTAAATATGTAAAATTCAGATGATTAAAAAATATATTTTTAATATCCGTGCAGAACAGGACAACTTGAGGTGCGAATAACAACTGATTTTATTTTGTTCTGGTGTCAAAAACAGAGTCAATTTTTGTCCTCTTCTTTGTGTCATTTGACTGCTTCTTCTTCTTCCAGCTTGATCTCCAGATATTTTGCTATATATATCCTATGACATAAGAAAAATGCTTAAATATCCTTAATATTAAATCTGAGAGAGGGAATAAAATGAATGTGACTGCAATTTGCCCTTTGAAGCTGCTGTGGCTTCAGTTCATTGTATTATCCTGCGAAGGATACATGGAAAATTGCAATTGCGTAAAGTGTGGAGAAAGTGACACAAATGAAAAGCCATTAAAAGTAACCCCGATGTGTACCGAGGGTACTTATTGTCCTCGGCTTGGGTGTCAGGACCTTAAGTAGCGGGACAAAGGCTGACGACTCGGGAAATAAAATATGAGACATCATTGAAGGCTTTTCTCATGTGTACATTTTATTATTAAACATTTGATGTTTATTTATTTGGTGGATTTAATTTAATTAATTTAATAAATAAAAACACAAATAATTAAAAAAATAATTAAGCATTTTATTTAAGTCTTAGGAAGTCAAGGATGGAGAACATTTGAGAAACTGCAATAATTTTGGAAAAATTAAAACTGGAAATATTCTTTAAGGGATTTTACAGATTTTGGACTTGACATATTTGGGAATCCTTGTGGTTATTTTGAAAATATATCCAGCTTTCTCCTGCGACCATTGAAATTGTGTCTCATTAACGTCGAACTTCGAACGCGACGTGGAAGCAAAGGGACCACTCTTTGGCTTGCGGGGATCGGCGGAGGAGTGATGAATGCTCGGTTGTTGGGGTGAAGTGTTGGAAGAGGGGGAGGCGGAAGGCGGGAGGGGATATGAGGAAGCTTTAACCAAAATGTTGGCCAACAATGTGTTAATGAGCACAACAGCAGCAGCAACAAAAAGTTGCACTCACAGCACTCAAAAAACCAGCAACAAAAAACACACACCTCGCCCCTCCCCTCCACTCCCCTCCCTGGCCAACAAACTCGCACTAACACTTGCACACATATGCACATCCTTTACTATATCACGCTCTGATTGTGTTTTTATCTCGGACCCAGGACCCAGGACCCAGGACCCAGGGCCCACTCACTGGCCACAGTGCGTATGCGTTATTTTTCACTTATGTTCCTTGTAATGACAACAGCAGCTCGTCGGGGGAAGAAGTGTTTGCTTGGATGTGTGTGCGTGTGTGTGTGAGTCTATGTGCTTGGGAGTGTGTGTGTGTGTGTGTGTGTGAGTGTGTGTTTGTTTACGAGTTTAATGTGCTTGCTGCAGACTTTTATTTCGACCACTTGAAGTCTGCCGCTGTCAGCGCCATCGTTCATCATTCCGCCGCGTGCCCGCCTATCAAATGGGGCCCTCCGCTGAGCCACGAGCGCGGCTAAAGTCGGTAAAAAAGCGGAGAATTAAATTAAAATTTTAATTAAAACAAGCACTTGGCTTTGGTGGAGTCATGATCTTTGCATGTGGCACACAGCTTAAAGCCATCATCCTTAATGAGAGGCACTCCAAGGCGAGCACTAAGCTCTTTTCCAGTCACTGCCAGCCCGGGATGCACTGACTCGGGATCTCAAATGTCAACTAGGCGAAACTTTTTGATAGTCTCTCACTTAAATCTTGATGCTGGAGCAGTCCTGGCAGTCCTGGCAGTCCTGGCAGTCATGGCAGTCATGGCAGTCATGTATACAACTGAGCCACTCGCATTGTCTGCGATGCGTCTTTGCGTCTTTGGCTGCCATTCGGTGCATTGTGCTTGCCATGAGTGAATGGGTGGAGACGAGGTTGAAAGGAGCTTAAGGAGGTGGGGGACGGGAGGGGGGGATGGTGGTTCAAAATACGCGGTTTTTACTATCTGGCGGCCTGTCGCTGACGTTGAATTGTTGCGAGTGCAAAATGAGTTGAAAAGGTAATTTATAAAAGTGGCGAAGAGCAGCCAGAAGGACTAGAATGAGAGCCCGGGATAATGCAAGGAGATGAAAATGCTCCTTCGTCCTGCACCATGGGAGCAGTAATGCTTTCACTTGGCACGAGTTCATAAATGGAACTGAACATTTGAAAAATGCGCTCGTAGCACAAAACTTTGCCATAGAATAAATAAAATTAAACTTTCTTCTTCTTCCTGCACACTTCCTTGGGGATTGCTGATTGATGTCCTGTTCCTGTGTCCCCGAGTTTTTGCCAACAACTTTCCATTTCTTCTCACTGTCTCCTTTCCATGAAACAGATCCTAAATCTTAGGATGCCATTTTTGACTCGAGCTTCGCCGTTTCGCCCCACTGTCAATCGATTAGGGGAACCCATGTGTGTCATGTCTGTGGAAGGCGGGGAGTACGGGGAGGGCGTGGAAAGCATTGCTTTGGGTGAAGGTACCGTTACTTTCGGTTAGTAATAAGCTAAGTAATTTAATGCCTGCTAAGGACTTTTTTCCCGCCGTGTGGATTTTAATTAAGTATTTTTCACCTTTTATACCGAATAAAGCTCCATACCTTGGGGTATTTTTTGTATACTAAATCTAACCTAAGGGGGCATTTCTTTAGTTCAGCCCAGGAAAAACTCATATCATTTTCCCACCTCTCGATTCTGACTAAAGTGTGAGGAATATCCTTGAAAAACTCGACAGTTCAGTACCTGAGGATTATTTATTTGAGTTAAAAATCTAAACAAATACTAAAGAGTGAAAAAACTAGTATTTTAAAAATACTGGAAATCTGAATGCGACTTATTTTTATACCTTACAAGAGAATTCGACTCAAATAAATCTGAGGACAACTCAAGGCTGCAGTTTTTAATATTTGCCATGAGTTTTCAAGTGAAAGGAAAATTAAAAAATAAATAAGTAGAGAAAAGGACATTCGCTTTGTATCCTTAACCGCTGGCACGTTGCCTGTATTCAGATGGGGCACGAAAAAAGGACTGTTAAATGAGGAGAAAATTGGTTAACATTTGATAAGCAACAATAGTTAAGAGTTAAGAGCTGGATGAGTGTCATGTCCTGACGCCTTTCGGGATATGGAAATGACTGAAGTCATAAATACTTAAGTTAGTGCTTAAAATATACAAATCTAAGATCGAAGGTGTAACTAAGCACTGACTGATTATCACTTGAATTTATTTTATTTAAATTAATATTATAATTATTTTTATTTTTTATGTATATTTTTAGAAAGTCAACAGATAAATAATTTCCCATATATGACGCTTATACATAAGAATGTGTCCTGTACGTAAATTAATATTATATATTTCATTTTATTATTTATCTATTATTTGTTTATAATTATAATTTTTAATAATAGATTATATAATATATGAAGTCCTAGGTATTATAAAATTAGCTTCTATCCCACGTGAAGCCCCAAAAAGTATGCACCATTTTTCTTACTTGGCGATGGAAAGCAAATCTGTTTGCTTCAATGCGTTCCGGGTGGGGGGTGAGGGGTACTTCTATGAGTCATTTTATATTACGAGTGAGCCACTAAGATCCCGTAGATTTAAGAGAATACATCCCACCGATCTCCCTACTCGTACAATTAATTAATAGGATTAATAATTATATATTATATAGTATCCATAATTCCTTTCCCTTTTTAAGCGCCTGGCCGAGTTCAAAAGACTGAACAGTTTCCAGCACAATAAATATTTGTTTAAAAAAAAAAAATAAAAATATTACGAGTGCACAAAAAGGGGAGTTCGTCTTCTTGAACCTTTTCTTTACGTTATTCTGATTTTAGCTCCACATTTTTGTATGTGATATTCTCAAAGTGGTGCCAGGATGGCCTGTCATTTATTCACTCTGTCGGACAGAGATCCAATTCCTTGACGGAGAATCCAATCCATCTTGGGCGTGTGGCTTAATAGCGTAAAATGATATAATATATATTAGACGTGAGTCTAAGGCTCAAGTAGCCCCTGATACTTATGGTATGATATGTGCTGTGGGCTTCCTCCTTGGAGAGAGACTCTATCGAATAATAAATAAATAATAATAATAATAATAATAATATAATTAATAAATTATAAGTTATAATAAAAATAATAATAGTAATAAAAGTAATCAATAAATAATTATAATAATAATAATAATGTAATTAATAAATAAATATAATTAAAATAATAATAAAATAAATAATAATAATTATAATAATGTAAGTAATAAACTAATAATTATAATAATAATAGTAATGTAATTAATAAATAATTATAATAATAATAATAATAATAATAATATAATTAATAAATAAATATTAATTATAACCGTTTAAATAATAGTGAATAAATCAATAATATTATTATTAATAATAAGGAAGGACATCAAAATGAACCGTAAATATGTCAACGCCTGAAGGAACATGAATCATAAATTAAAAATTCAAAAATATGAAAATAGAAAAATTGTACACTCAAGCGAGTCCTTTTCAGAGCTATAATTTGGAGGGTAACAATCGTCCTTCTCCCGATGCTTCCAGTTGTTTGCATTATTTTTGAATGGCTTGAGGATTGGAGTGCCAAGGAGCCAAGGAGCCAAGGAGCCGGGGGAAAGGCTCATAAAACATTGATTATCATAATAATAATAATAATAATCAACGCCATTGGCGACACGACCCTGGGCCGAGGACTTTTGAGGAAAGGACTCTTAGCAGCAGGACGCCCGAGATGTGGGAAAATGATTTAAGCGGCGACCAGTAAATTTTCCAGCCAATAAATTATGTATCAATAATCGCTTATATTTTATTGGACTTGGATCTCGTTTGAGTTCGTTTTCGAGATGATGTCCTTAGAGCTCTCATGATAAGGAGCTTTTCCATTTTCCATTTTCCATTTTCCATTTTCCATTTTCTAGGGAAGGATGTGCTGGAGAATGCCTTGAAAGTGGCCAACACAATGGAAACTGCGCGCATTTAGACTCAGCGATTGTTCTGGGCGAAGGTATTAGCAGGAAATCAGGATGCACATTTCCATTTGGATTACGGAGCTGGAATCGAAGCGGCGACTGCTGCTGCGACTGTGAACTGCATGCATCGAGGATCTGGGCGGAAGGGGAGCAAAAATGGCAAAATAATTGAATTGATTTCTGTTCATGCGCTGAGCAGATTTTCCGTCTTTTGTTTTCGCTTGCCAATTTCTGGCCAGCGAAATGAAAATTGAAAATTGAATATTTCCGGCGACACAATGGAAGCAGAGGCAGCGGCAGCGGCAGAGGCAGAGGCAGAGGCAGAGAGCGGAGAAGTTTTCCTTTGTTCTCCCTCGGCTGCCACGGCGACCTCTGCTGCATTTCTAAGGTAAACACTCAGCGCGGGTGGTGGGTGGTGGTTGAGGGTTGGTGAGCGGTGGGCGGTGGGCGGTGGTTAAGTAGGATGGTCGGAGGATGGCCGAGGAGGAGTGGAGTTTTGTACATTCGCAGAAATATGGCAGCAAACGGAAGCGGAAATAAGCTAAACGCCAGTTGTGCTCCAGGCAACAGGAGCGCTGCTAAAGGAATGGTCGCACCTTCAGGGATTCAGTCCCTGAAAGAAACAGAAATAAACACATTAACGGGATTCGATCTGCTTAAATAGAAGGACTTTTCGGTTTAAATTAAATTGTCGATTATTTAATTCAAATTTTGATGGTCAGTTTTTTAATTGCGTTCTGTTTATTTGATTAATCTTGGGCTTAATCCGGACCTTAGCAAACGCGCCCCTTCGCTGCAAGTCTACTTGACCATTTCAATTGTCAGGCTCTTGACATAAATTTACCAGGACATGCAAATGGAGGGGGCCCGATAACACGAAAAGCGCCACAAAGTCGCTTGTTTACACTCTCGCATGTTGGTCCTGTGGCGGCGTCCAGGAGCAGCACCTCCGTGCGGTCCTGCACTCCACAGTCCACAGTCCGGAGACCCGGGGTACGGAGTCCGGAGTCCGGAGTCCGGAGCCCGGAGTCCGGAGTCCAGTTCAGCTGAAAACCCATCCAATCAGAGCTGGTCGAGTGGTGGCCACAGCTGCGCTGTCGCTTGTAATCCTGACGCCGGTTGCTGCACTTGTAATGCGGCTTAAAAGAGAACACAATTTTATAGCGCCCCCTCAACTGAGGATTATACATATTTTTCCGTTCTCTATTTTTCTTTTCCACTTTTTACTCCCCCTTTCGTTTTTTCGCCCTTTTTTCGGGCACTTCTCGCGCGAGTTTTTGAATACATTTTTGAATCAGTGTCGAGGCTGTTTACTTTTAATGCCACTCGTTGTCCTGGTCCTGGTCAGCTGCATCCACTGGCCACCGCCTGGTGACTGACTCACCAGTGTCCTCCACTCAATGTCGGCAGCTTCGTTGTCGTTCTGTTTTATACGATTTGTGTACTTCCGGCTTAGTGGCCCTTGCATGTGTGTTCCTTTGTGCATAAGGCTTGGCGTGTACGTGTGTGTGTGTGTGTGTGTGTGTGTGCGCGCCCATAGACCCAATCCCAAACGAGCTCTCCACTGGACGGTGGCCACTCCGATGTTTCTCTGTCCGCCTGCTTTTAATTGCACACTCCGCTCACATAGGATTTGTGCATTGTTTTCTGTGGTGAATTTTATATACACTTTCAGCTCGTATCCCGATTTGTGTTTTTTTTTATTTTGTTTGTTTGTTTTTGTTTTTTTTTTCGCTTTTCTGTGCTGTTTACTTTGTTAGTTTGAAATGAAATCTCGCTCCTGCACATTGGTCGCATTTTAATGTCAGTTTAATTCAATACCCTGGCGAGTCCCTAATACCTCCTGACGAGCTGCGGCGGAGGCAGCGCAGGCAGCGGAGGCACCGGGCGGCTCCTTTGTTGCAACTGTAATTAAATTGTGGCCAAAGTGCGCCCAGCGTTGCATTTTTTATGCGCTTAGTGCATTTGAATGACAAAGCAATGTGGGGGCGGCGGAAGCGGCGGAGGGGGCGGAGGACTGAATAGCGGCCAAGCGGAGGCGGGCAGGACGACGTATTTTAACAGTCGGATTAGAAATGACACTCCTCCTGCTAGTCGGAGCACCAGAAGAGCCATCTAAATCCCTGGCCTGCGCTCAGATCGACCCACATGCGGGGAAAACGAATCATTGAACTCGGTCAAGCGACTTTAGAAATTTGATTTAATTTCAGTGCACAAATTAGCGATTCCAATTGACAGATATATATTTTATTGCTACTGGATCAACCAAAATAAAATCCTTGTTGGATGTAGTAATTAAACTCTTTGCTCTGACTTGATTCATTTTGGTTTCCGCTCACGTTTTTCAAATCAAACAAAATCAAATTCAATTTACGTGCGGAAAAAACAGCAGTTTATGTTATTTTTCAATCAAATGAACAACTTAGCCAATAATTTACTTATTTCCATCATAAAAATCAATTTGCGCACACACACACACATATACAAAACATGTACATGACCTGACAGACTCGATTTTCGATTATCTTTGGGAACAACATAAAAATTAGATTAACATTTAGGCTGCCAGCACAAAATAGGTAAATATCAAAAGAATTATTGAATTTGTTTTGGATTTTTTGTTGTGATTTCCGGGCGTTGATTTAAATGAAAAATTCGCTGAAGTCCCCCTCCCTATATAAATCAATATAAATCTGTTAAGCAACGTGTATTTAAATGTACGCAAACATAAAATTTGTGCTCCTAATTGGAGATTTGCGTTTAAATAAATTGTTCAATTTCCCATGCGAAAGAATGAGACGGCAAAACTTGTTCACAGTCTGTGGTTCCAATATCGATGATGCTTACCTCGCCTTCTCGCTCGATAACGTTAAGGTAGCAGTGCCATAGCTGTGAGCTTATTTTAGTAATTAGGATCAGCAAACACTTTTTAAGTATCGATAAGTATCAGTTCAGCCATTGTTGTTGGTGGGCAGAAAATGTTTAGCAAAAATATCAAATATATTTTCACAGCTTAACGGACGAAGGAACAAAGCCCACAACTGATAAAAGGACAAATGAAAGTCAAATGAGAACAATGAAAATTGAATTCCAATAAGAAACTAGTAATAAATCAAATTTAAATTTAATTAAAGGCCTACACGCCTCACTGTGGCCGCCACAAATGTAACAGTCGGAAGGCGACAGACGGTGCATCCATTGTGGAGGTTTTGGTGGGCGTGTGTAGTTAAATGTGGTTTTGTGGCAGCTCCTTTTTTGCTTTGAATGTGCGCACCTGGGCGCCCGTTTACGGGGCGTGTCAGCCTCAATTATGAACAACGCGGCATGCAAAATAATTTCACTTGTAAATATTTAAAATAGCGGAAGTGAGGGAAATGGTGGCCAGCCCGCTGGCGCGCTCATTTGCTTACAAAAACAAAATACACCCATACATATACGCGCAAAACCCACGTATATACACAATCCCACAAACTCCCACACACACACACACACAGACGGCGCTTAAGCAGCGTATGTAATGTATACATGGAAATGTAAATATGTACACATGTTTACAGAACAGCAGAAGGAGATGTTCTGGGAAAGAAAATAACTTGAATAATGTGCGCAAATACTAGTATGTGTGGTGTGAGGCTGTTTTGTGTACGTGTGTGTGCGTGTGTGTGTATTTTTGTATGTGCTCGCGAGTGTGTATGTGTATGCGTCTCGTTGGGCTTCGCCTAAGTGGTGAGCGAGCTGTGTATGTAATTACAAAGCACACAATACACAAAGCAAGAAAATATCCGCATAAATATTTATTGTGTGTTCGATTGCATTGCCTACGGCAACGGGCGTTCGTTTGTGTGCCGTATAAGTGATTTTTGCTTTGATTTGCCCACCAATAGCGTGTAAATCGAAAAGCAGGACAATGAACGGCATCATTAATGCACACACTTGCAGCTACACGCTCACACACACATGCAAAAAAATCCCCATCAACCATGCGGTTAACTGTTAACATTGTAATTATTTTTATAGATTTTATGGCGCAATTTGTAGCACTTTAAATCAATTTTAGAAAAACTTGCCATTCACACATAAATAAATATATATACATGTGCATGTGACCATTTATATGTATGTGTGCACATTAAGCTGCACTTTAATTTTAAATTGATTCTATTTAAACAATCACTCGTTTTTGCATGAGAAATTTATTGTTTATCTGCTTCGACACTTCGTTTCAGCTGTTGTTGCTGCTGCTATGCCGTATAGGACAGCCTCTGTGCTAGAAAGGGACAGCTATCGGGCACGGATTGCTATATGCTTGAAGTCAATGGCTACAGTGTGAGTGGGTGGAGTATTGGTGTCTGCGGCTGATCAACTTCTTATGTGAAATGTTCTTATTTTTGCCTTGTACGAATTTTCTTAACACATAAAAAAATATGTAGTTGATTTAATTTAAACTGTAATTGTGATTACATGTAATAGAATGTAAGATAAATCTATCTAATGATGGGAAATATCTGAATATATATGCATCGTTATTGGCTTCCTCCTTGGAGATCATATGATGATTAAACTTTTATCCTCACATGCATTCTGATTGGCATTACGGGTTACGGATCCAATTTTTCCAATGTTCGTAGAACTAATTCACGTGAAAGAGCTGAAGCGTTGTGCGAAATGAATTTCAGTTTACATTCCTAATAAAATTAAAATGGGAACTGAGGTACTTTTGTTTATGAGAGCTTAAACTTTATACGCGAAATCATGGTGCGACGTTTGGTTGGAAGAAGGGAAGAGCGGAAGGGAGGCGGGAATTAAAGAAAGGCCAGTGTCAAGTGAAGGCGAATAAGACAGCACAGCAAAGGACACAGCCAAGTGACAGAAACAGGCTCCGAACAGAAACAGATGACGCATAAAAACATCAACGACGGCAACAAAAAGTTGTAAGTGTCGGTTCAAAAAGCAGGTGGTCCTGGGGTCGGAGGACTTGGGTGGATACACTTGGTGCGCAGCGTCAAAACATAAAAAATATTTGGCGGCACAATTTGGCGCTGTTTTTGACACCTGCACCGCGCACAGGTTGTCCGCCCCGAAGACGGGAAATGAGAAAAATGAGCAGACGGGCCAGAAAACAGCAGAACGACGAGGGGTGGGGTGGGGCGTAGAGGGTGGATGTAGCCTGATAGCAGTCATACCATTGAGCGATTAAGTGAAAAATTTGGTACTATTTTAAAGGCAACATATCTTTAAGTTCACCTTCACCTATTCCATTCGAACGGTAATTTGCTTGGAGGTCAACTTGTTGCCCTTTTTATGAAAAGCTTCAGTCGTCTACTCCAAATACATATTTGTGTGCAAAGTTTGTCCTTTAGGCTTGTGATCAATTTGTGATAAAATTTAAAAATTCTTAAAGTCAGAAGTTATTATATTTTTCTGTAAAATTTGTTGTATTATTGATTTCTTGTAACATAAGGAAAGTCTTTTTCTCGCATACCTGAAGCCAATTAAAGCCCAAGGTACTGATTTTAGAAGCAGTCACTTTTATATTAAATTAAAGGTTATAGAGTTTTTCTTTATTATTTATTTATTTATCCTGAAGAAGTTTTCTAATTGAACCATAACAAGGATTTAATAACATATAATGGAAAAGTCACGCTTTAAAAAGCTCCTTAATTTGAATTGTTAATGATTACTGAGCAAGCTTAATAATTTGACGTTCTTTAGTCTGGTTCAGACTTAAGAGGCCTCTGTGCTAGAAAGGGTCTGGTCAGATAACTCAACTGACTATTTTGATTCCTTATCCGGTCACCATATCTGCCGGTATGGCGATAATCAAACATGACTCTGCTAACATTTAGCGAGCTTAAGAAATGTTTAGAAAGAAAAGCATAAAAGCTAAGCAATCGTCCCATACGATTTTAGTATGCCGCGTGTTATAGTGTTGCACTGCTCTAACACAGGCCGATCTTTCAGAGTGTCAGACAAATGACGAACAACGATTGTTACTGAGTGCATTCATATGCGTGTGTATTCTACAGTACAATGCCGCCCAATACATATGAATTTTAATTATAAAAATGAAAATTTCAATGTAATTTAATTATCTATCGACTGTATAGAAGCAGGAAAATAATTAATTTAATTTAATTTAATATTAGCATTAGATTAACTAATCTTTTTTTTTAAGAGTTATAATGGAGCATTAGAATAATTTAAATAAATACATAATTTATTTAATCAGTATTATATTTCTCTTATTTGTTCATAACTTAGAATAACTTAGTTATTGTTGCAAATTTGCTTATTTCGCTATTATTTCACCTAGAGCTTTTTATTTTGCCAATTGTGAAAGATTCCCTCGCTATTTCATCCTTCAACGCTGCAACGTAACACACTCAAAGCCAGAGCGAACGCTGTGCACGTGCTGTTCCCAATGGCGAACAGCTGTTGGGACGTAAACAAATGCCGTATGACAGCAAGAGCCGCACACTTCACTAACACACAGATAAGACTCTCTCTCTGGCTCTCAGATATACGTGCATGTGGAGCAGGGAGGCGAAACGATACGAAAGTAGACAATGAGAAAAACGTTGCCGTGAAGCTTTTACGCTGTAGATAAATTAAACCGATTCGCTCAGCCCTAAGACCCAAACAGAGAATAAAAGAGAGAAAGCGAAAAAGAGAGAGGGTTAAATACATGCAATTCTCTCTGCAAGTTAAATAAAAACTTCACTTTCGTTTACAGTTACAGTTACAGTTACAGCAGTGACAGCTTTCAACGTCGTTTCGCCTCAGCCTCAGTTCAGTTTGCTGTCGCAGGCCAAAGCTTGAGGTCGTCGGTGCTTCGTCAATTTTTTCTGCCGCTTGCCAAAGCCGCAGCTGAGTTCTACCCACAGTTGATAAAGCTCCGTGCAAGTCGCCACACGCGCTCAGTTCTTGTGCAAACGGCGCCAGTGAAACATTGTCATCCGATCCGCGTTCGACCCGTGTCGCGGCAATAAAATTGTAAGTCACCACCGCCGCATTGTATAATCCTCGGATCTCGTACCGCGGCGTTAAATATTTATTTTTATGTTCTTAACAATCGTCCGACACTGAGTCGGAGCGACGCTCGGACTCGTGACTGTCATGGCAGTCCTAACTTTGAACACTTTGCGCGCGTATCAAATCCTTTAACCGAGTGACTCACCTTGCGCCAGTCCACTTGACGTGGCTTGTTGTCTGTTGCTGCCCTCGACATATGCACAACAAGTACACGGCGGGTCCTGTGTCCTGTTTTAATTTTTATTGCCACTTCGTCGTGTGACCTTTTTTGCTTCGCTCTTTGAAAAGACCCTCCGCTTGTGCATAAATTAACCCGCGCGCCTAGCGGTGCAATAAAAGTCCTGTCACCTTATGAAATATTGAACAGGCGATGGTCCATCTGTCAGGAGTAGCCTTTGATTGCAGCAACCGCCAAGTGAAGACTTTGTAGTGTTTCAGATTGGTTCCCCCTTCAAATTTTAAAGAGAAACATGTTCATCCTTCCAGGATGCGGTCCCTTAAATGCCTACGCGCCCGGATCATTTTTCCTTGAGTGTTATAAATGGATCCATGACAGACGATATTATATACACAAGGAGAATATAACATTTCATTCCCAGGCATCCGTCAAGTGCTGGGGACTTGGGCCGGAACTGAGGAACGATTTGGGCGACAGCTTTGGCTCAACTTCCTTCGGCAGGAGCTTGAGCCTGCCACATCATTCTTCATTAGGGCGCCGACTTGTCAAGACTACCACAGGCACACACACTTACACACACTCACACACACACTTTTCCGTTCCTTGATATGTCCACAGTTGCAATTGCCATAAATTTCGTCCACAAAGCTGGCCAAATAAATGCGAATAAAGGAAGAATAAAACGAAATTAATAACCCACCTAAAGCATCCCCCACATCTTCTGTACTAGGAGACCAGGACAATGTGACGGTGTCCTCTGGAGCCTGAAAAATTGCAGCAATTAGTGCGCTTGGAGGTCAACCGTCAACCGTCCGACCAGCTGACCAGCTGACCAGTCAAGCCCGACCCCGACCCCGACCCAAACTTCACCCTCCTGCTGACTGAACAAGCAGCGAGCTCGTCCTTTAGGCCACAAAATTAGGTGACATCAGTTTTCAGTTTTCAGTTTTCAGCCTTCGCCTCGTTTTGTTTTCTGAATGAAATTTTGGATATACACATTTGCATCTCAAGGATGCAATACATGTATAAAGGATGGACTAAAAATTGGGTTTATTTCCAAAGGATATTCAATTCCAAATGGAGCCCTAACAAGATTTCAAATCTACAGAGTCGACGCTTCAGGACTAAGTTTTTAAAATCTTTGAAAACTGTTGAATACCGAATATAGTCCTTTTCAGCGGTTTACTCGGCGTATACGTAATTTATGTAACTCATATTTTATGATGTTTCGATAAAATTAATCGATAACAAGTCGATATAATTGGGTTAAGGAATATGAGGAGAGACTTTTTAGATTTGCAGAGTGTCCTTCGGATTGGCATACCTGCTCATTCTTTTCCCGGATCCTTACTCATTTGGCCATCAGAAATATTACTGAGTTGCACTTTCAATAATTATCCTGGCTTCTGTGTTTCGTGTTCTCATCTGCGCTCTGCTCCTACTGAATGTCCCGGGGAAGGACACTGCGAACAGACACCACACATTGCGTTCAGTTTCGTCCAGTAATTACTTCCAGACCTTCCTTCTGTATGACGTCCTTTGAAACGGGATGCCCGAATTAGAGTGTCCTTAGGCCGAATTGGGAGCAAGTCCTGCACATTGCCCACTAATTCTTTCCGTTGTTCATTCTCGCTGAAGAGAACAATGCCTGCGGGCAGTAGAGGCAAGGATATGGAAATCGAACACTTCAACTTTCCGCTACCATTGTTTTTAGACATCTGGCAACCCTGGCCACCAACTGTGGCCACTTTGTACCCAAGCTAAGCCCATCGAGTGGGTAAACAGCTGAATTTCTATCTCGACTGATGTACCATTTGGTCCTGGATGTATTTCTATAATGATGAAAGATTGTCATTGCCAGGAGTCATCCCAGGGATCAAGGCAAGGCTCATGCCAAGGGTTAAGGGCACAGAAAAAAGAACAAAATCCTAATTGATGCATTTGATTAAAAAATAATCAAAGTTAGATAAGCAGCGCTTAGTAGGTTAGAGGGGGGCAGCGGTGTAAGAGGACTATTGCCACAGGTACACAGGTGCACAGGTGCAAAGGTTGTTTGTTCTGTCCCCAAGGGCAGGGGGCTGATGCGTTGACTTCCGTCCCGCTCCCCGTTCCCCACTCCCCGTTGTTAGCCAGGAGCTGCGGCTCAAATGTTTGTCGCTTAGTCAGTGAAAACCGCCGAAATGCTGCCTCCTGGATTGTGGGGTGTGGTTGGGGAAAGGGTAGGGGTTGGGAGGGGGGGGGGGGGGGGGGGGTTGCCTAGTGCCATGACCTATTTGCGGAATAAATGGTT